>VZRV01007662.1:244026-523874 GCA_013398115.1 Falcunculus frontatus
CAACTATTTTTAGAGTACTTGATTAAGTGATAATTTGTGTTTAGGCTTCCTTGATGTACCCGGTAATGTGGGTTTGGTATTCTGGGCGGATCATCAGCAAACTGGTGCACTGAAGCTCAGATGAACAATGTAACCCAAGTTTTCCTAGTAGAGTTCAGGGATCCCTTAGCCTGCCCGTTCCACTGTGCAGTGTCGCTAGGTATCAGCTGGGCTGTTTGAGGTGGCGAGGAGAAGATAGATCACCTTGATGTAGTGGCTGGATCAGTACGCACAGTTCCCATGCAAGCAGAAGTGTCCAGCAGCAGGGCTGCTCTGGCCCAGAGCTTTTGGATGACCAAAGTGCACAGCTGTAGGGGGATGTGGGCCAACAGCCTCTCCTGAGGCTGATGTTGCTGGACCTCCTCACACAGAGCACTGTGTCCAGCGCTTGAGAATGAGATACCCCCGAGATCCATTGTCATCTCCCCCCAGCTCCTTCAAGGCGTGAGGTACGTGTTTTGTGTTCCTCAGAGCACGGGGCGAGTTTGGTATGTGGGCTTGGCCAGTCTGGCCTGCCTGCCTTGCTGTCTCCCTGAGGAATCTCCTCCAGGCCCTCTCCTGCGCTTTCACTCGGTGCAGCTGGGTTGCGCCCTGGCTGCTGCTTCTGCCTCTGTCTTCCCTGCTGGGAAAGGCTTGGGAACCTTGCTGCTGTCCTCTCTCTTGCTAGGAGGTTGATGCCTCTCCAACACAGTCTCTGTGTCCTGGGAAGAAGTGTTGCTTGCTTTGCCTGGCCAGTAACTCAAGGAGTCACTGGCGCAGTTGCAGTGTCGTGCTGGGATTGAGTAATTTGTGCCAGTGACCCCTTTCAGAGGCCTATGGGCATGATAGGTTTGAAATGACTCCTTAGTGGGCAGTTCAAAACAGCTTTCCAGTGTTCTTTTAGTAATGGTTTCTAGATGTTGTAAAAAGCTTGCTTCACCTTAGGCTTGCAGTGGTCCTGTATTGCGCGGCTGGAGACAACTGAGCCATTCTCTTGTGTTCTGGGCTCTGGTCAACCTGACTCTGAGGAGCTCCCACCTGCAATAACCTGCCAGGTAATTGCTGTTGAAAATTCTACCAATGCTGTTGGGCTGTCAGCTGGGATTAGTTTCTTTTGAAGTACAAAACTCTCAGAAGTATTTACAGCAAAGGTACGATCTGTGAGAGTGTTCACAGAAGTCAGCTAGCAGTTGTGCAGAAGACTGCTCTCACAGGTTAGCCCTAAAGCATTAGGGTAAATAATGGTTGTTTTGTTAAAGTAGAAATGTCTCCTTAGGAACGCCTTTTTGCAAAGGGCCCTTCTATGTAGGGAGGAGAGTGAAGGCCTATGCAGCCATGCAATAGGTGACCAGGACACCCTGCCTTGCTACTGTCATGATGACTTTCTGGCATGAATGTCACAGCTGCTCTTAAAACCAGTTCCTCGTCCAGTTCCTTCCTATTTCATGGTTTCTCATAGCCAATTTTTATATTCAAACCACTCACATTTTAATTTATTTCTGGACATAAATCATGAGTTAAAATTTCAAAAATCTTCTTGGTCGTTTTGACTTTGAATGAGCATAGGCTCCAAGACCTAGCAGCTTTAGAAGTGTTTCTGAAGTATCTGAAGTGGAAGAT
This sequence comes from Falcunculus frontatus, assembly GCA_013398115.1. NCBI lineage: Eukaryota > Metazoa > Chordata > Aves > Passeriformes > Falcunculus > Falcunculus frontatus. The sequence goes on from VZRV01007662.1 coordinate 245,665, forward strand.
GATTGGGAAAATGACCCGTGTGTTAGGGAAATAGTTAGCATAGATTTCTCACATTCAGACATTCAGTTCAAACTTTTTTGCCTTACAAAACCTCCTGTAGTATTGACACCCATGACCTCTGCCAGAGCATCATGACCACACCTAGGTTAAGGTTAATGTCTTACATGGGTGGTTCACATCTTTGGTAATCTGATCCTGAAAAGATGTGGAGTGGTCATGGGCCAAAAAAAAGCATGTTGACCATGCCACCTCATCTGTAAACACGATTTGAGGTTGCTGGTGCTGCATCTTGAAGTGCTCAAGGAAGATGCTGAATTCTCCCAAAACACAGCTCTGCAAGCTTAGGTGGTTGGGGTAGATGCAGCTGTGGCAGCGTTGCTCTTCAGGCTCTGTCTGGAGGCAGGGCTGTGAAGTTGTGATACATCACAGGCACTTGCACTCTGTGGCAATTTGTGCACTGAATTTACTATCTTGCTGGAGCACAGCTTACCACAGATGTCCTTATGGTGAACTTGCTGGTATGCATTTAAGTTTGTTTAAGGAAGTGTATATAACTTAGATCATCTTTTGGATAATCTTGTACTGTTTAGCAGGCTGAACATCCATCTCCTCCTGCTCCTGGTTGCATCAGAGGTATTTTGAGTGCTTTCACTCTTAACTATCCTGTTTTGGTGTACTCCTGTGGCTCTTTACATACCTTTCTAGTCAGCCTCTCTTGAGTAGTCTAAAGTTACAGCAGAATAGCAGAAATGTGAAATTAGGGCTTGCTTTTCCATTCGGGGGTTGTCCCCAGGTTTTCTGGACAGGAATGCTTTTGCTCTGAAGTGGTGCAAAGAATTAGATCAGCAACACTGGGAGCATTTCTGTAGCTGATTGCTTTGTTCTAAACTTGCTTGTATTTGAGATGTTATCTCTTCAGTCATAACTTTTAGATTGTCTTAGTTCTCGAACAGAAGATTAATTTCTGCTGAAACAGATTACACTGGGGAAGTTTTCTTACTCGCCAGGAATAGGTAGATGTGTGAATTTTTCAGATTTTGTGTTCAAAAGAGAAATATTTTCTTTTTTTTCCCATGTAGTCAAAATGAAAGTGAACATTCAGACCTGGGGAACAGGAAATAATAAACTATCCTTTTCTACCCGGAACAGGGCTGCTGCTTCTGCCAACTGGCCTCTCAGAGAGAGCCAGTGAAGTTGTCAAGCCCATCTGTTTTCATCGACTGACACAGTGCACCAAGGCAGCTGGAGGTAGCAGACACATAACAAGTGAGGGAAGGAGGGTGGGGTTTATTTTTCCTTCCTTTGCTCCCTGAGCAGCAGAAATTTTTTTCTTGCTCATTGACAGCATCACCATTTCAACTCTGTTAAGATTTTGGTAGAGGGAATGATCTGAAGGGGATGGAAACTTTTCAGCTAGAAGTGTTGAAGGGGTACCTCATCATTTGTCATCTAAAGAAGCTGGTCTCAGCCTCACATGCATTTATTTCAATGTCAAGCTGCTGTGACTGACCGGGTCGCTGAGAGTAGGTGAAATAGTGGCCATTGGGGGCTGCAGGCAGGATCCTTAATTTAAACAGCAAAATGGAAATTTTTTTTGATGAAGTAAAGGTCAGAAATGCTAAGGCTGCTATTAGCTGACTCAATCCTGGAAGAGATGATAAGAAAAGTGGTACTACCAGAAGTAGGACACACATAATTTATAATTTATCAGTGTATAGGAAAACACATTTAATGTCCTGCTGTGCAATAAATGTATCCGCTACAGGATCACCAAAGAGCGATAAGATGTTCTGCTTGTTCTTTTAATTCACCTTTTTTTCACCTAGTTAAAAAGAAGTTGCTTTTGTTCTTTATTGTCCTCTTAATCTAAGAGCTTTATTTCCTGTGCTTGTATCTGTGGGGTTAGAAGAGTTAATGACGAATAGGAGCCTGCCTTGAGGATTACATATTTGCCACCACAGCATATTTAAAGGTGTACCATGAAGTTCATATTGCGGGCAATTAGTGAAAACTGTTGTTTCTGAAACGGGAAAATGCGATTAACTGAAGGCAGCCTGAAGGAGTGTGCTGTCAGCCTCTTGGCTGGCTTAGGGAAGAGGCAGGCTGTTTTGGAGGTAGGCACAGAAGTGCTATCTCACTGCAGTGTGTAGTTAATGGAACTAGACAGAGTTGTGGCATGACTGCATTCAGGGGTCACGGCGGTGAGGGATGCCATGATTCGACCTGATGTAGCAAGGGAGCCTTGGCAGGAAGCCGCCGTGTTTATAAGAAGCGGAGTAGCCACAACTGCCAGCGGCCTTGAAAGATTCCGCTGTGGCTTTTGCTATGAATAGCAGGCGCGGCTGCTGAAAGCTCGGGTTAAAAAAAAAGTAGATACTAGCAGGAGACACCGTGTGAAGGAGACGTGAGTTCTGTCTCCCAATAACAATAAAAATTTGTGGTTCTGCACCTGTCATGGTTGTTCTAAGACAGAAAAAGATTGTAGATCAAATAATTCTGAAACACCAATTACGCTGATGTGTGGGAGGAGGGGGAAAGAGGAGAGCCACCATAGTTCTGATTTGTTTCAGTAGATGTGGAGAAGATGGACTCCTTACTGTCTGCTGCTCACTTTATTGGTTTAAAAGGCCTCTCTTGTCAGTGGATTTGTTCTGTTGCAGAAATCAGATGGGTTTGGTTTTATTTTAAAATGCTTTCTGAAAATGATAGGCTGCATTAGCCCAACTGTAGAAATAATGTCTTAATTGTTTGACTGCCACACAAATACATCTCACTTGCAGCCTGACTTGGAATTTAGATAGAAACTGTTAAACTAACTCCGAGTTCTACAGTAGTTTTTATTTTGTACAAGGGATGTGCTTTTCTGTCTTACGGGAAGGGAAATCCCTGGAAGTTACACACCTTAGTAAAGGCTGAATCTATCCCAATGTGTTTTGCAGTGTAGGTAGATTATATTTATGCATAAAGCATCAGACATGAACTTCCTAGTCTGTGGCTCTGATAACAAATGAAGTATAAGAGCCAGGATTTTTGGTGATGTGTTGTGAAACAAAGTGTCAGTCAGTTTTGCCTTCTCAACGTCATTTATGTGAAAATGGTTTAAGTTGCCAAAGATACACAGAGAATTGTTGGCCAAGCTTTTCCACTGCAAATCTGTTTCTCTACCATGAAGGAGGCATGGATTTTGCTTTTAACCTGCTGTATTATTCCACGTAAGAGATGACATAAATCAGCTTTCAAAAGAAGTTTTGTTTTCTTGTTAGCTTTTTATTCTGCAGATTATTAATCTCCTTACTCTTTCAAGTCTTGGGTATCTTTCTCTGGTGTGTTACTGTGAATGCTTAAAAGGATGCTGAGCCTTTGTGGTACCAGGTTCAATCCTGGCTTTTGTTTCTTCCATGTAAGGATCAACTTCTATGAGATTCCTCCTATTTTGTAGCTCTGACCTGGGCTTGCCTTGATCCTTGTAGGGTACCTGGTTGTCAAAACTCAGTGCCTTTTGCTGCTTCTGCTCTACCAGGGGCATCTCTCCTGGCTCTGCTTGCCCCTCCCAGGGAGTCAGGACAAGGGCAGCCTGCCCCTGCCGCCCTTTGCTAACCCGCCCCAAGGTTATTTGTGATGAATTGCATAAGCACAGTGCGTGAAATCAGTGCAGAAGGGAAGGGCTGGGAGTGGGGGAGTGCAGGGAAAGTTGCTGCACATTTGTAGTTTTGTTCTTAATTGGCGCTTCTTGGTGTTCTGGATCAGAGGGAAATTTGGCAGAACTTTGTTAGCTTTGCACTTCACTGGTGTTATCTGCTTCTTCAGGAGTCAGGAAAGGGAAAACTTGAGCTTGGTTTGGTCACTGCTGTGTTTGAATTACAAGTATGGCATGTGGGTTGAGCATGTGATGAATCCTCCAGCTGGGAAGGGAGGAAGGAAGAGATGGAATCTGGCTGGTCTACACCTCATTTTGTAACTGAGTAACTAGATCAGTCTTTTTACCTGGTACCTTGCTCTTGCCCATCATTCACACATAACATGCAGTTATGGGTGGTCTGGACTCCTGATAACTTGGTTAAATGTAGTGGTATTGTCATAAAATGTCTTGATGGGTTGCAGAGATGATTATGCCAGTCCCCTGTCTTGCGATGTATTTGTAGAGAATGTGAAATTTCCTTACATACGTTGTTTACATAGTTTTTTGTTAGGCTTACAGTGTAGTAAATCTCTGGGGAGAAGCATGTGTAAGAACCCCTTTCTCTTCCTCTCTGATACTTCTGCTCTTGTGATGACAAAAGTTACTTGAACCGGAGTCCTTGCCACATTGAGACTGTTATTAGCAAGACATTTTCCATGGGAGCTTTGGACTTTGGACTTGATGAATTTGCCCAGATCTCTGTTTACTGTAGAGCACAGTGCAAACCACTCATGCCTAGATGTCTTCTGAAGAGCAGGGATCATTGTAATTTGTATGCTAAGAAATGAATTTTGCAGCTAGCTTGGGTTTTGCCTTTGGATTTTGGTGAACAGTTCCTGGCTGCTTTCTTGTGTTTGTAAATTTATCAGACTCGGGAAGTGCCTAAAACTAACTATGTTGACGTTTTTTGTTGTTGTTTTTTTTTTTTTTTTTTCCCTTTTTGTTCCCCTGTCATACAGATCTGAAGCTGCTGGGTTGGAAAACTTCAATATTGCAGAGTGATGTTAATACCTAGGGGGCTGTGATGCCATTAAATCTGTTACAACAAATCAGTCTTGTAATGTTTGCATGGAAGAACTAAAGTTCAGAGTCCCGTTTTGCACTGACTTTCAAACTTTCTGAAAGCCACAAGAGTCTTAGATTTTTTGATGATTTTCTTCCAGCCTTAAAGACTAGCTTTGAAAGGAATAGCAAGCATAAAATCTAACCGCTTTAGGACCTCTCCAGTTGGATACATAAGCTCCGAGAAGACCAGCCTCCTCTGAAAGTCCTGGCTGACAATGCAGGTTTTGTTTCATTTTTTTAATGTTCTTAGGTTTTGGATTTTTGTTTGCAGACTCCAGAGTTGACAAAGTTGAGACCAGAGGGTTTGCAGCAGCCTGAAAGAGCCCTGCCAGGGAGTCAGGGGTGCACTGGAGATCGGGTACCCTTTCTCTTCCATGCCCGTGTCAGTCCCCCCAGCACTAAGGTTTTCGTAGAGCACCTCATCTGGTGAAAGAAGCCTGGATTTACTTTCTTGTTGCTGTGGCAGAAGTCAAGGGATGTGTAACTGAATGTAAAGACCTGAGGGTGTTTGGATCAGGGAAGATGAGAAACCAGCAGGCCCGAGGACTGATCCACCTGAGAGTTGGGGGAGTGCGAGTGTGTGTGGGGAATGGTGGTGGGGAGGGACAGGCACGACACATGGTGTGTGGGTCTTGTACCCTGTCACATCTCTAGACGTTGTCCTCCAGTGGGCAGGAAGGGGTTTACAGTCCCTGTGTGCTGCTGGCCTGGAGCAGGTGATAGCTGCCGGGACAGCATGAGCCAGTGGTCTTTAGTAGCAGACACCCACAAGAGGGGGTTTGTTCCTCCTAAGTGAAATTTGTAAGTTCTCTGATAAACTTCTGGTTTTGGCTGCTCCCACCTACCTGTCCAGAGCTTACCATTTAGGTATTTAGCTTCAAAAGATGCTGAAGAACTGTTTGGGTTGGGCCTCAGAGATCTAGAACTTAAAAATGGGCTGGTAGACCAAGACTTGATTTTTGGAAGTTCAAAGCGACTTCTCTTACTTGCCCTGAAGTCTAAGGGCAGAAATGTGCTTTATCTTAAGAGCCTGTACGTGGATGAGAAGGGTACAGTCCATTTGCCAAATCAAAGAGCAGGTGAAATGATGACAGAAATACCAGTAAGGGAAGCTCTGGGAAGTAAGCATAGTGATTGAAGAGAGTTTCCCAGCACATATATTTAAGTGAAATGTGAGTTTCTTTGTTAGAGGGTAGGAGAGGGGGAAGGGAAGATCTTAGCAGATGTTTGGTGGTGATGGTGCAAGTCATGATTGAGTAGAATTAATTCAGTTGTGGACATGGTTACATTTCTGCCTCTTCTGTGCTTCAGAATTGAGCAGAAAGCTGTAATCTCTGTCTTTCCGTAACCAAACTCTTCTTTCCAGGCACAGTGTAAGTGTGGGAACTCTAATGCTGAATGGTAGGAGCTTCCTGCTGAAGTGGCTGCAAGAGACTTAAGGTGGCAATGCTTGTGTGACTCCAGCATTCTCCAGGGTTAAGACTGTCCGATTTAACACCCTGTCATTAATCATATTACCCACTTTCCTTTTTGAGTATCTTCTCTTCTGAATACAGAGACATTAAAGTTCATAATTGCTTGGTGACCATAAATATCTCCTTGTGTTTGGGTCTGTGATGTGATAGCCAGTTAACAGTTGTTTTATTTTAAAATTACCTACAGTGCCTGAAAGATGAAGTAAAACCTAAGTGACCTTCTCAGGTGTTGCCTGGTGGTTGTTATCCAATACATTGCAGTTGCGTCTTCCTCTCTGGGGCTGTTTCCTGTTTGAATGTGGTAGGGTTACAGCAAGAGACTTAGGTACTTTCTTGTACTTTTGTAGGTCTTGGAGGGTGGGAACTTTGGGTTCTTTTGGGGATGGCAAGAGCACAGGAGGGAGGCAGAGCATTCCTTGTGCAGTATATGGAAAACAGTTTTGAAGCTTGGAGCTGCATTTCCAGATACTCAAGTTGTAATTGCCTTAAAATATTAAGGAAGAAATAAGGGAAACCGCTTTTATGGTGAGAAGTGATTGAAATGAAAGGCTCATGTTCAGGCAGCTATACCTTACAACAGTTAGAAAAGCCTGGAAAACTTGATCTTCCCCAATATAATCCTTTTTTTCTAGTCATTTAGAAAATTGAAGATGCACATAGTGTGTGTTAATTTTTATACAGCAAGACATCTTGGATAAAGTGAGTTGTAGCTTGTCTTTTCTCCTTTTTGACTTTCCTCAGTTTCTTGCTACAGACCATCTATTTCCTTAATGATGCTTAGACTCATCTTGATCTTGCTGCTCCATCCATCTTCCCCGAGGCCATTATCAAATCATCCATGTTCTCATGACTAAGGGTAAACAAATGTGCAGATACATGTGAGGGACAAAAAGAAGAATGAAAAACTTCCAAATCCCCCAAACACTGCAGTGCACATGTGGTTTTTCCCAGGAGAGATTTGGTAGACTGAGCCTAAGATGACATGTATTAATTATGTTTCTTTGCATCCTTTTGGAAGATGCTCAGACACTGCAGAGCAAAGGACCTGAATTAATTCCATTTGTTTAAATATACTTATACCTTTTACATTTTGCTTTCTTTATGGTCAGCAGACTTGAGGTTGTTCTATAACTGCTTGATCTTTTTTCCTGCCTGAGGCAAACATTTTAGATGTACTAACAATGCATGAAACCCTTTTTGAAACTCACTTTTTTTCTTATTTAGAGCTACTTATACACCCCCCCAAAAAAGTACCAGTATGTTGCAAGAGAGGCTTTCCTCTTAGTACATTCATCTCTGCAATTGTGAAACCCCTTATAGAACAATAATCTAAAATTTCTGTGACAACGATTTGGCTTCTTAATGCCAAAGCATTTCTTGGATTTAGTTTTTACCTAGTATTTGTCAAGACAGTGGCATTTATTTTGATTTCAAAGCAGCTCAGTTTTCAGCTGGAAGAAGTCTGAAGCTGTATTTTTAATTACAGACAAGAAGCTGGAAGGCTAGCAATGCATTCTTCCTTCTGTGGCAGGCTTCCTATGGAAAGCTGCTGAACTGCTCAACTCTTCTGCACTTCACTTTGTGCTTTAGTAATTTGAAATGTTAATGCTCTGGAAATTATTGCTTTGGTAATTTAACTAAATTTGGAGATCATTTCATGAAGGTGATCTCATACAGACTTGATATCTTTATTATATAAATATATAATTATTTATATTATATAATGTATATAAATTATATATATTTAATGCCTTATATTTAATGGTAAATATCTTAGCAATAAATGGTACTGTCTAGAAGAGAAGGGTTTTTAATTTTTAAAATTCAAAATTATTTTGAGAGCAGCTTACCATTTGCTCTTGATACATTTCATGTTTTGGCTTTCAGAATTCAGCGTAGGTTAGTTGTGTTTCTTTTTCTCAGCCATTATTGGGGGATGTGATAAATATTTCAGAGCTGGGAGTGATGAGTAAGAACTGGAAAATAAGGGAGGCTAGTTCAAAGAAGCAACAGGAGCCAATCAGAGTAAAGGAAACCATAAAATATCCAACAAATACTGATCTAGTAATATTAAAGAAACATATGTCTTGCATCATGCAGCATGACTTCTTTATAAAAGGGATTTGAAGTAGTTGCAGGACCTTGAAATTACCAGATTTAGACTTGTTTTTCCTAACTATGTGCTGGAGGCCATGTCTACATGAGCAGGTGATGTGCAGCAGCAGATGGAAAAGAGGGGAGCAGTTGTTATTGCAGGCCCTTATTACCTTCTTGGGGTTTGGAGTACATTTTAGTGTGCAGCTGGAGAGGGGCTTCTGGTTTAACTTCCTCCAGAAGCAAGCTGATTTATGTGCAGTGTGGCTCTCTTGGGAGCTAGGGTGAGCTGATAGTCCAAGGCAACATGCTGGTACAGAGGTGGTCTCTGGTGGAAACTGTCTCTAGAGACAGGCACATCTGCAGGGGCAGTTCAGCTCTTCTGTCCTGAGTGTACTTGAAACTTAGGGTCACTAAACTAATTAGGATGTTTCCGCATTTAGAGCTTGCATGTAGTAAAGCTCAACTTAACTGCTTGAAGACTGGGAAAAGATTGCTCCTTTTGTTGCAGAGTTTGTGGCCCTGTGATATAACTCTTGTTCTTGGTTACTGTCTTGATGAAAGATTTGTTGCACACTAAATTTTCTGAAGTTTAGAGCAGACCCAAATTCACTTAAAAATCCCTTTCTCAGAAAGGTAAGAGGTCTCACTTCATTTATTTACTCTGAACTTGGTTTGTAGAGGGATTGTCTCTTTGTCTGGCATCCTTATTTGGCCTGGATATTCCGCAGGGCACATGGATGAATCATTCATCTCTGTTCAGGGTGAGACACTTCAGTTTTTTAATGAATAATATTGTGGCTGAACTTGTGCTTTGTTTTTGTTCCTTGGGAATTGCTGCTGTATAGAAGATTAAGCAAACAGGACGTAGTTACATAAAAACGATTTGCCCCTTGCTGTGTACTGGAGGATGTCGCGGGGAATCTCAGTGCCACACGCCATGTGTGTGCTGTCCATTTAGGATGTAACCCTGTAGAGGACCATTGCCCCATGTCCCCTCTTGGCACCTGGAGGGGTCAGTTAATTTCATTCCTTAGTATTCCCATATCTCCTACAAGCAGAATATGTTGCCTTATAGTAAATAGATAATTGGAGCTTTATATGTGTTTTATAATTTGTGGATCTTGATTAATGTGTCATAATCTCTTGGACTTTCCTTGCCCATCTGATAAATGAGCTGTATATACAATAACAATTGTATAATTGTTAGCTTACACCACAATTCATGTGTTACTTGTGCCTTGGACCTAAGGGCAAGGGAAAGACAGTAACAGTCATGAAGGGTTTAAAATAATTGGACTTAAGTCAAACCCCAAAAAGTTAATGCTCAGAATATTGGATTCGAAATGTGTTTGAGGATTTCAAATGCATAGGCTTGCAGCATGGCTAATTACCTTAAATTTCCTTTAAAATACCTTAAAATTCAGTTACCTATTACATGCAAATTACTGAGTTTTGTGTGCTACGTGCAGGTTTTTGTAGCATGAAAGAGATTGATTGCCCAAGTGGATTAATGCCTCTCACATCTGCAAGTCTTAGTTCAGATCAAAAGTGAAATAAGCCATACGTGTTCAGAGTGGACATGTGCACACATCCTAAATGCTGCTGCACAGCCTGGCCTCGTTTGAGAGTTAAGAACTCCTTTTTTCTGTAGGAAGGATTCATGCTAAAATATTAGTGTTTCATAAGCAGTACAGATTTAGCCTCAATTGTTACTGTTTTTTAATTATTATTTGGATTAATCCCCAAATCGTTCTTATTGGAAAATTTCAGTCAAACTTTTTTTTCCTTTTTTTTTTTTAAATTTTAAATGTGTCCTACAATTTTCAAGTTGTATAGCCACAGGATTTGAAGTACTTGCATTGTCTGGCATTTTTCCAGCTAGTCCAGCTGTCTTCAGAGGAACTGAGTAGGTTGGCAAAGTGTGGTGTGGGCTCCTTTGTTAAATGCATCAGAGAGTGAGAGAAACAGGCAGTAACTGTGGTGAGGGCTTTATTGTATGAGTACTTTCTGTCTTTTCATCTTGATCGCCTAAAATTCTCTCTTCTTCCAAGGCTTCTTTTTTTTGTGCCAGGTTTCCTGAGGATGTTCAGACGTGGCAGGCCTGGAGTTACTACTCTGCTGTCTTCTCAGGAGCTGCTGGAGGAGCAGCATGATGTCCTGTTGCATTTTTCGCTGGTGTCTGTTCTTCCGTGAGATGTCCTGCAAAAGTATATGACACAGGCTTTGTCCTGAGGGTCTCCGGCTACAGGAATGGCCTCCGAGCATCCTCCAGGAAGGCAGGAACAGCTTTCTCATCTTTCAGTCATAATGTGTGAGGGATAGGATTTCTGAGACTTGTTAAGACCACTGGTGAGTGTGGGACTGGGGCTCTCGAGTGCTTATTTGACATGGCTTACTTGGAAATATGGATGAACAAATACAAAGATTAAAGCAAGCAGTGAGCTGCAGGTGTGGACACTTCAGCAAACAGAGCTGAGAAAAATCAATTTTTCACAAATGAAAGAGGAGGGAAAAAATCAATAGGGAAAGGACTGTTATTTTCAATTTAAAGCCAGAGGAGTTAGGGTTTGATCTCGGAGTTCATGCATTCCTGTTCTCATTCACGTGTTGCATGGCTCTTTTATTGGGAGAGCTGTAGACTATGTTGTACAGAGATCATTAAATATAAATGGTTGAAAGAATGTGAAATGCTCCCCATCCTTATTTATTTATTTACTTGTCTGCCTGCAGACACTTCTCCCACTGTAGTTAACTCTTGTGGATGCCACCTCCCTGTATGGAGTATTGGAGTGCATTGAGATTTCTGTGCTGTGAAGTCCACCAGCCTTTTCCTCCTGCATGTTTTGACAGTATTTAAAGCACACAAATCAGACTGTAGTTATTGATCTGCGTTTGTTTCTTTTCAACAGACTGTGATTCCATCTGTCTACCTGATGGTGTGAGTGCCCCACAAAAACATGACCAATATTTTAAGTAGAAATACAGAACTCTACTTTGTAATACAGTCTGCATGAGGTCTGGTAAATATGTGAATGGACAGAACCAGGTGGAATGCAGAGGACCCTTTTGTTTCATCTTGACGCAGCCTGCTGTAGTGGCAGGGCAGAGTGTCAGTTTTTGATGTTAAAAAGAAGCAAAGCAGTATTTTTGGCTGATTCCTAATTGCTAGATTCCACATTGCCAACACATGTCTACGAGCAGTTACGGTGTGACAGCCATGCTACCTTGTAAATCCCCTTGTCTGGGAGGTAGTAGGCAAAAGCATTTACTGACTCTTTCTTTACTAAAGTGATGCCTGCTTGGAAGCAGGTGCTTGCTAGGTCTTGGCTCCACTGGCAACTCAGGAAAGCAAGCAGAAGTGATCATTAGGAAGGTACTGCCAAAATTATGAGTGATCTGCAAAACTACGCATCTGTCATTCTCTTTAATCTATGGTAACTACTTCTTCTAGTATGTATTTTTTAACTGAATTAGGATTATTTCTCTGTTATGTATGACTCCAGCTATGCCAATGCAAAAGACTTTTGGGGGAAGCACCCATACCCACTAAAGGCTTAGAGGTTCTGTAAAGGTAGGTGGGAGAAATAAGTCTGTCCTGGCTTGTATCAGTTAATTTCTTTGCTAAAGCAGCTTACTGCTTGAGTGCAAGAATATCAAGAACAATTTTGCTGAGGAATGTGTAAGTGCATGTATATATATGTATTTGTATGTACTCATTGATGAATATGTTTAGTGTGTGTAGATATGAAATACATCAATAAGGGAAGGTGACCTAGGCTTATTTCGTTTAACACCTGGTTAAACGAAACCAGGTACTGTGCTCAGGTAAATGTGTAGCCAGCACAGTGCTGTGGTCAAGGGAGAGCTAAAAAGCCCTTCTAGATCTTGTGTGGGCTGTGACAACCTCCAGAGCTGCCTGTTCCAGTGTAAATTGTCTGTAGAGAGAGTCTAGGACACCTTGGGTCCCCATCTGATGACTTTGAATAGATGCCTGACATTAGGGGGAAACAGGCATAGACTGCAATGGCAAAAAATAATGTAAAAGGTAGGAATTTTCAAACTGAATGACTGAGGCAACTAAATGTGGCTCTGGCTTGCAGTGGGATGTGTCTAAATGGCTGAGATGCTCTTAGAAATGCCTCTTAAGCTAATACGTAAGGACTTTCAAATTAAACCATAAGAAGCATACAAATGGCAAACTAATTACCATGTGAGAACACGTTCTGGTATTCCGGGAGCTCCACTGAAAACCTGATACCCCAATGTCACCCCATCATAGGTTGCTACATACTCAAGAGTTCAGGGTATTTTGAGTGTGTTATTGTTCCCTAATGGGAAATACTGGGTCTGAAGAGAGGGTGACCACTGGCTGGGACAGATGTGCCTGAACCCTCTGGCACATTGTGTTGCTGTGTGGAGAGTGGTGGGAAATCACAGTTCAGTCTGGTGTTACTCTCCCTTTCTAGGCAGTTTCTTGAGGCTGTGCAACTTTTTGTCCCGCCAACTTCTGATGTGAAGTGAAGCTGGTGCATCTAATGAGGGAGAGTTGATGCAGGAAGAATTCTTGCCAAGTGTTTTGAGGAAAGGTGGTGTTACCATTCTGAATCTTTTTTTGGCTGGGACCGAATGAAGATATGAGAGACAAACAGAGTGGAAAAAAAAAAAGAGAAAAATTTCTGTTGGAAAAGATCTGTAAGATCATTGTGTTCAACTCTTCATGAATGCTCAGACTAACATTTTTAGGGAATTCTTGTAATTATGTGTATGCACCCGGTGGGAAAACAGCCAAAGAAGCTGGAAGAAAACAGGGTGTTTACTAACCAGAGAGCAGAAAATAGAGAAGTGTGCAGGACCCAGAGTCCTGCTCCAGTTCTAGGTGAGGTTAATGGTGGAGAGAATAAAACTAGCTCACGGCTTCAAAAGCAATCCTAAGCTTTAATTTGCTACTGTCAGGTAGGGGTTGTAAAAGGCAGGAACTTCTCTAGGATAGTACAGACTTCTCTTGCTGTGGAGTTTTATCCCTTCCACTGAGGTCGCTGTAGTAGCCAACAACTGAAAGTACTTTCGAGAAATTGTTCTTCTAGTAAAGCAGCAACCTGTGTGGAAGGAGGGTTCCTATTCCCCTTCAGAGGTGGAGCATTAGTACAGTAGCTGTTATTTCCTCTTTCCATCTTGCTACTGGTTTGCTAAAATCCAGAATAGCCAGAAATACTGGTATAATGGAAGTACTCCTACCATTCCTATCACCATTTTATTATGCTTGTAAAAATAGGACATTGCCAGATATGTATATTGTAGGAGTAATGGAAGCAGAAACATTACAGCTGTGTAACTTGAAATTCTGCATTTTTCTGAATTTTTTCATCTTCTCATTTCTTTGAATGCTTTTTTTATCTTTTTTCATATCTGGCTCATCTTCATACTAGTGTCTTATATTTGTCTGATGGTTCCTTTTTATGGCTCACTCACCTTTTTACGTCTCTTTTCATTCTAGTTTCTTGTTCAGGAGTATGCATATGCAAGATGCTCTTGCTATTTAAAAACTTGTAAAATCAATAGATACAGCTTGTCTCAGTGACTTCATTTTACTTCCTGATAGTGGTTAACTCACTCAATTTTCTGATCTAACAGTTTCTGTATAAGCAGAAGCAGGAAAAAAAACTCCACTACACTTAACAAAACAACAGCAACTAAAAGGAATTTTTTTCATCAGAGGTATATTCTGAAGCTTCTTAATGTACTTTAAAATTTTCCATACTGAAGGAGCAATTGAAGTGTACACCATTTCTTTTGTATTTTCTCTCTCCATCTCTCAGCCTGTTCTTCTTCCTTTTGTCCATCATTTTTTACTTTGTGTATTCTGTTCTTGTCCTCATGTTTATCCATCTAGTGCTCTTTTCCCTTCCTTTGTCCATCATTTTTCTTTTTAGAGAGGAGTTTATACTGCTGCTGTTCCTCCTGTGCCTAAAGGTAACTGCTCCTGCTTGCCATCTCCTTCTCTTTGTTTCCCTCTGTTAGTGGAAAGCTTGGAGGACACTCCTCTGCTCTTGTGCAGCTGCGTTCCTTGTTGCGTGGCTGATGTGCTTGGTCTGTTCATCTTCTTCCTTCAGTGTAAAAGTTTGTGAGTGCCTAAATCCTATTGAAAATCAGCGTATCCTTATGTACTGATGAAATTACTACCCCAGTGGCTGTTCTTGAAGCTTCAGAGAAGAATCTGGTCCAATTACAGAGCAAGGCAAGGCAACCTTGTGTCCAGCACGGATGGTCATCCAAGGTATGCATGAGGCTGGACCTCAGTGAGAGACTTAGCAGCTTTCTCCAGTGAGTATCCAAGTGCATGAAACAGCACTGGGAAGGTGGGTCTGCCTTTGCTGCATGACTGGTTGTGCTGTACCATGCTTCTCAGTGCCTTCTGGAAGAGTGAATCTCTTGATGCTGGCTGAGAGACGCTGAGTGTGGGTTTTGACCCTCCTGACCGATGAGGGGCATCTTAGTCCTCTGCAGCATCTAATGGGTGTGTAGAGTGGTGCTGACCCCCTGTTGCTGTTGCTCTATTTTAGCCGAGAAGAATGGAACGTTATCAGCTCTTCTCAAGTGAATAATGTTTGTTCTTTGGGTGTGGGAACCACAGAACTGGTACCTTGTGCAGAGGATTTGGGTTTAAGATCAGCCTCTTTTTGGTGCATTACCAGTTTGCTAATTCTGGTCGGCTCTTAAAAGTGTGGGTGAAGGCTTTGATCCTGCTGTGAAGTGCCTCTCTCTTCCCATGCACAAAATCCCCATCATGGGCTTTGGGTGCTGGAGCCTGAGGACTGTGTGCCTGTGAGCTTGAAGCTGCAGTGGGGGATGTGTGGACTCTGCTGGATCTGATTTTCAGGTCTGTTTGTAGATGCCAAATAATTCCACAAACTGAGGAAGTGCCTTTAGCCTTGCCTTCTAAGCATCATAGTTTATGGAATCTTTTTGTTTGTGGTTCTGATACTAGAAGGTAGTTGGGATTATGAATAGCTAGCTGGTGGTGAAAAATCATTGGGACAAAGTCAAAATGAAGCAGTTTGATCTGTAGTTTGAAGGATGCTTCATTTCAAGAAGTGGTAAAAAAACCCAAAGCTTTTAAAATGAAGGCTGAGATAAGCACTATCAGTGAAAGGACTTTAAAAAGGTTTCAGCTTGCAGTCATAAAGATAGGACATGTATGGAAGCAATTGTAGATAATGGTTTACCTTGAACTGTCCATTTCTTTTTATATTGTTACCATAAAAGTTTTTGATAATTTTAAGGAGCTGAAAACCTGTATTTCTTTTACCATCTCTAGTTAAATGCGTCTGCTGGAAATCCCTGTCTTCAGAGACTGATAAGTCTCAGCTGTAAAAATGTGATCTGAGCAGAAATTTAGCATAGGATAACTCAACAGAATTAGTCACTTGAGGTATAAATTACCTGCTGCCTGTAGAAAACAAATGAACAGGACTGGAGAAGACCCACTGTACTGTACTGCAAGGAAGTCCACTACATAACAGGAATGGTGTATTGTCCAGAAAAGGAAGCTAATGGTCTGGATGTGAGTGGGGTTAAGGTGCTGCTCAGTAATACTCGTAGCTTTGAATTACCTTGGAGGGATCAGATTTCTTAAAATCTTGTCTGTAGAGACTATGCCAAGCTATTAGTACATGAATGTAGGAGTGTGTGCTCTCGATTGGCTTAGCAGCTGGGTCCAGAATACTGCTTTTTTTTTGCTGGACCTACTAGTAAATCTTGGAGGTTTCGTTATAATTTTATTTTCTTTTCCTCTATAAATAAACACATAATTTAAATATAACTTTTGTGCTGCCTGCTGGGAGACACCATGCATGTATAGGTTTGAACATGATTACTCATATGGAAGCAAGGTCCTGAAAGTCATCACAACATATTCTACCTGGTCTCTGATTGTCTGGTTTTCATTAAAGTGCCTGTTGGCATTGTATCTGACAGATAAATAGCACTCATGAGTTAATTCAATTTCCTTTTGAAGTATGTCTGTAAAGTAAAGAGGGGGTGTTAAGAAATAAAAAATACTCCTGTGGACTCTTCATATCCTTTTTTATGAAGAGTTCTTTTTATGTTTCACTTACTGTTTTGGGAGTACAGTTACATTAAGGATTGATCCCAGTGAAGTTTAATGAGACAATGTATAGATATCTCTGTCAACAGTAGATGAGTCCTGAGACAATTCCAGAATTGTAGGAAAAATAAAGTGATTACAGGGCCAGAGAACATCACTCTGCCAGCTCTTACTGATGAATTCTTGACATCTCTATCTTGATACACCAATCTAAAGTGTTGTCTTACATGATTTAAAAAATTCATGCCACTAATGAAGAATGTAAAAAATTCTGTGAAGTTTTTCAGTTCTGCAGTAACAGCAGTTTGCACATTATCCGATTTGTCCACCAGTTTTGGTTTTGATGAGACACTTAGCAAACCCTGACCCATGCTGTGCCGGAAGAAGCGGTCTCCATCTGCCCTTCTGCCATTTGTACACCCTTCTGTATGTTGGTTCCAGCAGAGATTTGGCCTCTGGGCAAGCAGCGTTTACTAATCTGGCTGAAAACTAATTATTTCTAAAAGTCAATCGTAGATTTGCCCATTTGGTGACCTTGGTTCTCCAAAGCATTCAGTTCAATATCGGAGGTGGGGAACTTCTCATGAACCAAGAGTCAGTGATGTCAACTGAGAGTGGGGGCAGAGGGGGAAGAAAGAGGTGGTGGCAGCATGCTTTCAGATGTGTCCCTCTGTTTTGATGAATTGTGCCCTTCACCAAGAACATGACTGTCTTCTGGTAGAGTTGCTGTTCTCATTTGCTGAGGAAGCTGTGGCTGGGGTGGACAAAGGATTTCCTAGGTGGTACAGCACGATAAACATTGCTGCAGTTGGGGACTACCATGTGCTCGGTCTGGCACCTCAGACAATCAAGTCAGCCTATTTAGATGTGGAAAAAGGAAGCACTAGGGCTTTAGCATTACTGATACATTATCTTGAGGGATTAGTTACAAATTGAGGGATTAGTTACAAATTTCTGATACTAAAAATTTGAACTAGACCAGTGTGGGTTTTTTTCCCCTGCCTTGGTTTATATTTATGCAGTTGTAATAATTGTCATAAATGCTTTTTTTCCTCTGATTTTCAGTGAGAGCTAATATGTAAAACTGTATTTGCCATACTTCCCTTAATATTTTCATTACTCACCAATATAATAATTAAAGTAAGTCATTTCTCTTTTCCTCTTCAAAATCTACGAGGGTGAAACTGGCTTTGCATTTCATGAATAGTAGTATGACAGTGAATTTGTCAATTAAGAGAATGTTAGGATGTCTTAGGCAACATGTATTTATCCTCCTGCCTTCCATCCCTCCCCTGAAGAATGTGGGTTAAAAGTTAAAACAGCTAAGTCTTGTGACTGTATTTTGAGAAAGAGGATTCTTTGCTTTTGTGGTTGGGTTTTGTTTTTTTCTTTCTTGGTGGTATGGGGTTGGTTTTTTTCTCTTTTTTCTCCAGAACTGTATATTTTTTGTTAGCATATGATTTGATCTCTTGAAAAATATGGTGTTTCTCTTTGAAATTACTGTTGCAATGCACAGATGGTTATGGAACAGAGGGCTGGATATTTGGTGTGAACTCTGGGTTGTTTTTTTTTATTTATTTTGCGCTGAGTACCGCTGCCAGTTACTTGGTTGCTGCTTGCTTATACAGAAATGTTGAATTACCCCTGGTGTGATGCTGCACAGGGAGGAAGGTGTGGTTGTTTGCCCTTGGGCACCTGATGGCATAGTCTGTGGAGAGCTGTGCTGGTGAGCATCCATTGCTGAGGGCAGTGGCTGCTCTGGAGAGGATGCCCAGAGGTGCTGTGCGTGTCGTGAGCTGGACCAAGGAAGAGCTGCTTTGCTCTCTTTGAGATATTTCCCAAGGATAGATCTGTCCCATGACCTGAAACCAAGCATGACCTTCATGATTTACAGTTGAAATGCAGGCAAAATTTTCCACAGTCTGCTTTGTGTTCGTTCTTGCTGTTCTTATATGCAGCCAGTTATACCACTGCAAAAAACCCCACAATTAAAAACTACTGATGTTGCTGAAAACCACGGTTTTATTGTGGAGTTATTAAGTAATTTGGAACTGACATACAATCTGGACACTGTGTTATCTTTCTAGAAGGGAGAAAGAATACCATCTGAGGCTGTGTATCACTTTTGAAGTGAAAAGGGAACTGAGCATGTCCTCTCAGTCCTTGGTGCTTTGCGGAGTCTAACTTTAACATCAAAGTATAATAAACATTGTGGATTCCACATGTAATTCTACTGATACAATCTGTAGAGTCCTGGGTGGTTAATATCATGTATGTGTCCTGATGCTTTGTTCACAGACGATGGGAAACTACAGAAATCTGTTGCTCCTTCTGTTTCGTCCTGTGATCTGTATTCTTCGTTTGTACATAAAAATCGGAAACTTGAAATTTCCTCTAGGCATATATTTTATATCTCAGATGAATTATGAATGCTTACATAAACATACCATGTATGCAAGGAAGAAAAAAAATCCAAACTGCTGGAATTATTATTACTTTGCTTTTCACATGTTGAAAGTTTACAAAGTCTTTGACAGAGCAGTTTATTAGAGCTACCATAGTCCCCAAGATGTAGTCTAATAGTATGTGCTAGTGGTGGCATGTGATTTAGCACTGAAGTAATGCAGGTCTTTATTTTCAGTTGAAAACATTCTGTCACTTTTCTGGTGTCTGTATGAGCTGTGGCTATAGCTCTTGTATGAGCTGTGGCTATAGCTCTTGTTACGGTAGTTGGCATCACGAGTATAGGAAACCCGTGACACAGGAACTGATTTAAAATACAGTTTGTATTATGGGAAAGCTGAAATGTCAGTGAGATAAATAAACAATAAACAGTGAGCATTTACTATGTGATTTATATTTCTGTGGTATAGTACTTAAATATGAAGCTGCTGCATTTTTTTACCTCTTCAGAACCGTGAGTATTTGGAGGTTTCAGGATATGTTAGCACATACAGATAAATAGACAATATATATTTTTACATACACACTTACATGCATATTTATGATTAGGTGTTCTGAAGAAAAATTGCATTTCTTTTTGAGCAGCTTAGAAGGAAAATAGAATTTGGAGGGGTTTTTTTCATTCCAGTTGTAAGAATGCTAAAACTTGTGGGAAGCTTCCCTGAACTTTGGGTCTTAAAAATTTGTGTCACTGGATGGAATCTTTTTATACTCTCAAAAACTGTATTGTCAAAGTCTTAATGCTTGGAGAAACCTAATAAACACAGGAAAAAACCTCTGAATGGCAGACTGACATAGGCTGCAGGGTGTCTCTGTAGACCTTTCATTTGGTCCAGTCCCTGCTCAAAGCAGGGCCAAGTTCATTGAGGTTGTTCTGATCCTTGGGTAGTCAAGTGTTGAATATCTCCAAGGATGAAGATTCAGTGACCTTTTGATCAATCTGTTGCAGTTTTTTATTACCTTTATCATAAAAACTTCATTTTCTAATTTCCTTAATTGGAATTCCACTTGCTGCAATTGCGACCTTTACCTTGTGTCGTGTTCCTGCCCTCTTCAGAGAGGAGTTGGACTCTGTCGTCTTTGCCCTGTATTAAGTAGTTGCAGAGACCACTAAGTTCCCCACCAATTCTTCTCCTTCCTGAGGCTCAATAGCTCCAACTCTCACTGCCTGGCCTCAAGTACCACCAAGTGTTTCAGCTTGTTGACCTGTCCTGGACTCTGTTGTGTTCACGTCTGTCTTGTACTGGGAAGCCCAGCACTGGACCCAGTACTCCAGATGTCTCACCAGAGTGGAGAGGAAGGATCATCTCC
The DNA here is from genome assembly GCA_013398115.1 of Falcunculus frontatus. Classification (NCBI taxonomy): domain Eukaryota; kingdom Metazoa; phylum Chordata; class Aves; order Passeriformes; genus Falcunculus; species Falcunculus frontatus. Next base: position 265,859 of record VZRV01007662.1, read on the forward strand.
CTCAACTTGCTGATAATGCTTTTCCTAATGTATTCCAGAAGGCTGTTGGCCTTCTTTGCCAGGAAGGCCCATTCTGGCTCATGGTCAGCTTTTCATCCATTGGGACCTCAGCTCCTTTTCTGCCAAGTTGCTTATCAGCCCCAGCATATACTGGGGTTATTCCTCCCTATGTGCAGGACCTGCCATTTGCTTTTGCTGAATTTCACAATGTTCCTGACAAAACATTTCTCGAACTTGCTGAGATCACTTTGAATGGCTGTGCTGCCCTTGAGTGTACTCTGCCTCCCCAAATTTTGTCACCTGTAAACCTGCTTAAACTTTGTCCTGTCATACCAGTTTTAATGAAGCTGTTGTACAGTATTGGCACCTAGAAATTGGCTGCTAGTGGGACTTTGAGTAGCTGGTGAATATATCATGAGGCCAAGTGATCTAGCTGTGCTATGTAGTCCGGTAATTGGAGGTGAAAGATAATTTATCTGGTGTACGTGATAAATCATTGTGGGTTTTTTTGCTTTACTCTAGATAGCAATTTTAACCCTTCCTCTTCTAAACTGCTTATCTATTATCTTATTTTTCTGGTTTTACATGAAAATTTCTGTCTTGGCCATGCTTCTTCCTTGCACCTCTCCCTGCACGCTGTTTGCAACTTTGGAGGCAGGGTTTCCTGTTGGCGTGTGAAAGAAAACACTAAGCTCAGGCTTATTCACACAGGAAGGAATTGCTAAAAATGATGAAACTGGGGCACTGGAGTGTGAGCAAGCAAGCAAAAGTTCACAGATACACCTGTTTTAAAGGCAGTAGGAGTGCATAGTCACACAAGAGCAGTCAGTTGCTGGACTCAGCTGCTACTTCCCTGAAAAAAACTCATTAAAAAATATTAGACTTACACAGAGAAATTAACAGAGCAAAATAAATGTAAATTATATTTTTCCGTTAGCCGTATTTTGCATATCTGCTCAATCTTTTTAAGGACGTATTGTGTAGAACCCTAGTTTTACACTCTAGGGTTTGAAGGTTTCTTCCATGGTTGCACTAAGCTAGATGATCTTCCCTGTGATGAATACACCTATGTTTCCATTTTTGAGGAGTGGAGAAAACGCAAATGCAGTAGAGTGAGTTGCAGCACGTATTTGTTTTCCTTCTCTATTTCTCAGCTGCATTTGAGTATTTTTTCCCCCTTCATGCTATTTCCTTTCCATTCCTGTTAGTCTGGCTTTGTCTTTCACAAGTGTGTATTGATGCTTGTTCCTGCTTTTAACAGCATTGTTGTCTCATGTGACTGTAACATAGAAGATAATTAGAAGTTACATAATTGCTCTATTCCAGTGTATGCTTACGATAATTGATTTAGCAATACCCTTTTCAGATAGTGCATCCCTATGCCACAGTACAGCAGGTAAGCATTCTATCTGACCATTACCCATCTAAATATCCAAGATCCTTATAGCCAAAACTATATTAGCATTATATGATCAAATTATAATAATATTAAATAAATTAGCTTTTTAAGTCTTGTTATGCAATGGAAAAAAAATCCTGGTATTACTTGTGGTGACTCTCTGGGTGTGACTAATAAGATATAACCAAATCCCAAGAGACCAGAGGTATTTAGAAATGTCTGTAGATAGTAATAACTTCTGCATGTGGTTACCTTGAGAGTGTCTACGTTTTCTTGTGTCCTTTTACTGTACTAAAAAGATTTTCATTGTAGTTGTGAAAATAGCGTTGAATGCATTCACTACTGTTCATTGCTAACATACAGCCTTGGGTGTAGATTTACACTCACAGATTTACATTTGTCCTTTTTTACCTTGAGTTGAGATGCATTGAAATTAAAAAAAAAAACCCAAAACATGGACCAAGTACTGACTTTCATATTTCACTAGGGATCACAACCAATTAGATCATCAGCTCCACAGACTTTGTAATGACCTAGATGTGCCAGTATTAGAGTTCAGCAGTATCTGGAAACTTCATCTGACTAGGGTTAGCAATAGCCTTGCCTCTCTGGGAAAATAAATTTAGCCAGGGGAACACGGACTTCTGCATGAAGGAACTGCCTTTTGTCTTTCCTGTTGTTTTTGAGGGGCATGGATCACAAAGCTTGTGTATGAAGTCAGTTTTAAAGAAGCTTTTTTTTTTTTCAGTTTAAAAGGCTACTCTATTACCTCATACTGAGGAATGAAAATGTATTTTTCTTGCATTCCTTCTTGTTCTTGAAAGCTAAAACTTTTTCATAGTAGTTCATATTGCTTTCCATCTTCACATAATTTTGCAAACATCATCTGTGATAATTGATCTGGAAAACATCCTAAAAAGACGGAGAATTTATTCTAATTAGTCATATTTTGTGGGGGGGGATTAATCCTAATTTTGTGTTGAAAAATGTTTACTTTATAGACGTCTTTAGGAGCAATTGAAGTAAGTATCAGATCTCTGGCAAGCTCGCAGCTCCATACATTGAGTATTACTCTATTTATGGCCCTAGTGGTATGTTAAAGCAGATGTTCTGTCTTTAGAATGAATCAGGATGAAATCTTGGTGCTACAGGCAGTTTTTCTTTGCAGGTCCAGTGATTCCTTTCCTGAAGCCTGTCTACAATGGATATAATCAAGATGGAATGATTTTTTGAGGTAATCACAGTGGTGCAAATTCCTAGGGAGAGACTAGATGATCTCTTGAGGTTTCCTCTATCCTAGTTTTTACAATCTGTGTGAATTTTCCATTGATGGCTCTTTAGGTGGCAACAGAGAAAATGAAACTGTGAAAGCAGGAGAGGGCCAGGTGATGAGGATCCTGATTTGGCACACTGCTGGCAGCAGTGGAGGAAAAAGATGCTGTTCTAGCTATGCCATCCTTTCCATCTAAATTCTTACAGTTTTGGGAACAGCTCAGAAAATGCCATGGTCTTGTGGGGTCTCGCCTCCAGAGCGGTTGCAGCTTCAGCTCAAGCTAATGTAGATCAACTGCTTGAAGCTTAATGTTAGCTTAATTTAGTGTTAATGCGCCTCACTTCTATGGAAGAGGTGTTTTGTCTTGGTCTAGCTTGGGAGGTGGGAGGGGAGATGACGACTTGGGCGGGAAGCTGAGTCCTGGAGAGGTGGAACTCGACACAGCTACATCTTGTCCTTGCTGCCCTCCTCAAGAGGACGCATGTTATGACTATCTACTAAGTATTCTGTCTTGAGAATTCATTCTCCTTCTTTCCCGAATCCAGAAACAGCAATAGTCTGAGCACACTGGGTGCAAGGTATGAAGAAGCTCATAAGAGAGAGCAGGTGCTGTGGTTGCCCTTTCTGGCATGCCAGTCCTCAGGAAGCTTCTCAAGAGCAGCTTCTGTGAAACTTCGGCATTCCTGATACAGCGTAGAGATACTTGTTTTGAAGGCATTTACAGGATAGTAGGAAGATGTTTGTGAATGTCATCCCTGGGTTTTAATACAAATGTGCTTCTGTATTTAGATAATATGCTCCTTCTGAACTCATTCAATAGAGTGTTTCCTTGTGGGCTCTTTTCAAATGCTGATAAGAAAAACAACAATAAAGAAAATACGGCATTATTTCTTTCAGTGCATGTTTGAAAGAGCTTACTTTGTATGTGCTGACATACTGCAGGTTAAGATATTTCCAGTTAAGCTTTTGGCTTTTGGGTGAATTTACTTATTAAGAAGCCAGACCTCTCTGCTTTTCATTTTGAAATGGTGCTGGCTTGTTCTAATCCTTCTCCGCTTGTCAAAGCCCTTTAAACTGCTGGCCCCAGTCCATGAAATTTTTTCTATAAAAGAGGATGACTTAACCATATTTGATGCCCTTAAGATTAGGGGCTTGTCGAGATTTGTTGACTGCTTGACACTTGTATTTTAGCGTGCCTGCTGTGCGCAGCAGGGCGTGGAAGCAGACGGGAGGATAGATCACCAGACCAATCTCACGTTATTGTCACTCGGTCAGTTGATAAAGGAAAGAGAGATGAGAAAAGTGGGCTTTCTCCGTGTATCAGGTTGGAAAACACAGCTGAAAAAGCAAAATAATCTGACTGTAATTAATGAATGGGATTGAGAATAAAAGTGGTGGAGCTGGTGAAAATGGCCTTTAAATGCAAGAAGCCTTCCCCTGTTATCCCCTCCCAACTGTAAGCCTTTGGTTTGGTACCAGGGCCTAATGGGCCAGGCAGGGATAGTAAATCTGCCTGTGCTGAATGTGGCCCCGTTGGGAGCAGTTTGGGTTTTAACCCTTTATGTACATTCCATGTGTGGGTTTGTAGAAATATCCGCATGCATTTTTTTAATTTACTTTTTTTCTTTTTTTTGGTAAACTGCGCTGTGAAGGATCTAGTAGAATAGACATTGTTTTCACCTCCGTATTTTTTCCCGTATCAGCTTCAGGCCTATAGCACTGGTTTTTGTTCTGTTCTTTTTAAACTGTAAATGCACACTTAGGGAACTCTTATTTTCAGTAGTTTACTTTTTTATTATCAGTAAAACTTGGTCTGTGTAACCAAAATTTATGATTTTTATTTTTATTGACTTATATTACTTTTTCCCATGTATATTGAAATTGGTTTGATTTCCTTTCCCCCCCCAAGAGCCCAGCATTCATTTTGCTTTTCTAATCTTTAATTCATTGTCTTATGAAAATCATCAAATTACAACCTGCTTCATATTATAAGACTGAATTACAGTTAATTAAAAATAGGTATTTGTAATGGGTATTTTAACAGAATCTTAATTGTGGTAACTCTACAGGATGCAACTCGGTAGGGGTTATCATTAGGATGATGACATTTGCCACTTGTGGGAGTGTAAGTTGTTTGCAGTATTCCTTATGTTTATTACAAAGACTATTGCAGCTACCTCTGCTTTTAATAAAACTGTTCTCAGAATGTCTTAATATTGGAACATGCAGCGATATTTGCTGTTTGCTTCTGGACCACTGTCAGTACTTTGATTGTGTGTGGTTAACTGAAGTTTGCTCCTGTGGTGATGCTCTCATAATTGCTTCATCTTTGGTAACAAAACCTTTCCAGTAGGGGAGCATTGTGTGAGACAGCTTCTGTTTCATGATGTCTTGGAGTAGGTAACACCAGCCACCTCTACTGCTAGCAGTAAATTCAGGATATTGAAAACTCAGAATGTGGAGAACAGAGAATATTTGTACCTAATGAATAATCAGGAGCACAACTTAGGATATAGAAGAAATAATTAGCTTTTGTATTAAAAAAAACCCCAACCTTGAAATCTTTCATAGTAATGGATTAAACAGCAGGATGGAGTCAGGATTTGGCTTTCTAGTGGGAATAAAGCCACTTTCAGTGAAACTGAGAGGGTTGATGTTGGATTAGTGCCACTGGATGAGTGGTCTGCACAAGAATGAAGGTCAGGGAAGAGGGTGAAGGGACAGCTGTGGTAAGAGGAGCGATGAGGCTCGGTGGGACAAGTCACAGAGGAGTGTTGGGCTTGCTAATTCTACATTGCCTTGTTTCAGATCATAATTTTAAACTCTGTTGAAGCCACTGAATGTCAGACATTCAGTGGAACGTGAAACTGCTCACTCCATGGAGTGAGGACAGGGTGGTCTGGTTAACAGGCTCACACCCCTGAAGTGCGGGGCTGTGAAGGTGCCAGTTATGGCACCAATGCCGGGATATGCATGGGGGCAACTATGTTTGAGCTGCAGAAGCTGCCAACTCGTGTACCAGAAGCCTGTCCTGGAAGCAAGGGAGGTGGAAAGGGATGTCCAGTGGTTGAGAGGGGAGCATTTCCCTTCCTGGGTCAGGACCCTGTGTTTCAAGGGTGGCTGAAGGGTTCATGAACCTGAGAGAGATGGGAGGATCCTTAAGGCTTGAGATCTGGACAACTGCTACGTTTCTGTGTTGGGGTAACATGGAAAGAAGAAACTGTGTCACCAAAGGGAGTAGTTGGTAGAAAAGGCTGAGCGAACTCCAAGACCCTGACACTGGATGATGGGCAACTGTTCGAAATCGGTATAATAGCAGAAGCTGTGTTTGCTATCTCTTACATAATCTAATTCCAGAAATATTTTTCAATAGTTAATCTAACTTAGGAGCTTCATCATAATTTCAAAATACCAGATGTATTCCTGGCAATAACCAGAGGATGGCTATAGCTCCTGTGCATCTTCAGCTAACAAGTCTCCTATTGCCAGTTGAACTGCTTTAAGCATTTACCGTCATGTACCATGTCAGGTGTTACCTGCAAGTCAAACAAGTAATCACAGGGAACTGATAGAAAAACAAAAGCTTTGATTGTCAAGGAGTTGTTTAATTTAATCCTTGGGGAAGTGGTGGGTCTAGTTGTTCATGTAATTCATGGCGTTCTGAGTTGGGAGAATTTGTAGGGGTTATGGATCATGGTGGTTAGGAAAGGATAGTTTTTTGGGTGTCTTGGGTAGAAGTCTTTGAGGTTAGCCAAAGGCATGCTTAATTCCAGCCAGCATCCATATTCTCGCATTGTTTTTGTTACACCTGGAATATTGAGGTGGAAGAAAACGTTTCTCCTCAGTGGTATTGCCTCTGGTTTTCATATCTCGTGTGATTAATGGTGTTTACTAATTAATTTGTTGAATTCTCTTCCCTGAAAGGTAATGAAATAACAATGAGTCCACTTTCTACTATGGTAGTGGGAATATTGGGAGCATAAACTTGGGGTCGATTCATTTCACTGGGGTGACGCAAAGTATGGGATCAGCAGCCTGGCCAAATTGGTGAAAAACTTGATCTTTACAATTGTGTGTTTCCCCAAGAAATACAGGATTTTTTCATTGCAGTGTTTTTGTCTGTCATTTAGTAAATCAGGTGATGTAACTTTCTTACCATTCTTAGTTTCTGATTTTTGTAATAATTTTTTTATGGTGATGTCTATACAGCTGATGAACTTTGGACTATAGGAAGCTTAGCATGGCTCGTGTCACCAATTCCTGCTTGACAGTAGTATTTAACCAACTCATGTTACTTTTCTGGTTTTCCTCTTTTTCCCTCTAAGCTCTTGTAAAAATGGGATGCTTTTCCAAGTTCTCCATGGCTCCATTGAAATGGTGACTTCTTAAGTCTTAAAATTTAGAGTGTTTGATCAGGAAAACAAAGAAACCCAAGACTGGTTTAAAAAACCAAAGCTCTTAAAACTTACAGTATCCTTCACTTTGCAGACAGCTAAGTACTGTTTTATTTAAAATGCTTTTTGGTCAAAAGCAGTTGCTGGACTGGCTGCAGTGACAGTGACTCAGGCCCTTATACTGCTTCTTTCTGTCCTTTAGCTGCAGAGCCATGAAGGGCAGCTAGCACAGGTGTAGGTGTCCATCGGTAGGTGAGATGAACCTGCCAATTGGCAAGAACTTTACCTGCTAAAGTTACTCTTCAGGTTATGGTTTCTGGGCTGTGAATGTGAACAATTGCCAAGCCACGATTAAGGAGGTTGTTTGCCCATGTTGGTCTGCAGAACGAAATGTTACTGGCTTGCTGCATGCAGATGGCGAGTCCTGCAGGCTGCTGCAGTCATCTCAGTAGGAGACTGGAAAGTACAAATTACCTTTGGAAATCAGGCTACTTCTGGATTTTGGATTTAAGTATATAGTCAGATTTGCAGAATAATGTACCCCTGGAATACTGCGTGAAATTATTTCCCAACCATCCCCTTCTCCAGAGGGGAGAAGCAAATATTTTTCTGTCTAAGCAAGGACAGGAGAATAATCAGAGCATTTGTGTGTCCTGTCAAAAATATGAGGGCTGTTAGAACAAGGAGAGAAATGATGAGGCCTAAGGAGGCTGATAGAAGATGACCAGGTATGTATTGGGTGGGTCTCTGGACACATGTACCATTTCCTAAGGTTAATGATGGCTTTCAGTGAGCTTTACCATTTATTGGGAAGCTTGAAAAGCTGGGATAGAGAGTTTTCAGTGGAAATTCTCCAGGAGCAGTACAGACATAAATTTTATTCTCCTCATTCCTTCTGAAGGCATCAAGAGCGTGAGTATGCTTCAGTGATTTTCTCTGCATTTCAAATTGTTACTAAAAGATTTGTAGCTGGTGAATCTGGTAGTGAAGCTGTATTAAGCGGGTCAGTTCCTGATGGGAATGTTGTATTGACAGATTTTGGGATTTCTCCCTTTTCTTTTACAGTCAATATGCTGAGATATGATTATTAGTAATAATGCCACTCTGCACTTTTAAGGAAGGGCAGGCTAGGAGAAAAGACATTAAAATTAGTAATTGAAACACTTGTGGTCAATTGATCAATTTTAGAGAGTGTACTTTCTTATTAAAATAGACACTCATCACCCACATTTGTAGGAAGCCAGCCAAATAGGCTCCTTAAATTGATTAATAGCCTCACTGGTGTCATGTAGTGCCCCTCATTTAGAGCCTGATTATGTAACTACACAGTCACATAGATAGATACAATGCTGTAGATACCATGCTGTTTGCTTGAAAAATCATTTTACTGATACATTTCTAATGGAAAGCAAAAGAAGTTTGCTAGTTGTCAAAAGTACAGTGTTGGAATTTGTTGTGGGTTGTGCAAAGGCAGGAATAGGAGCTGAACATTATTATCCACTATGTAGAGCAGGATGCATTCAGCTTACGACTTCTTTTTTGGAAGCATAACTCTGAGCCTAGAAGTTGGGTTTCTTCGGTATGTACAACAACTTGGAATAGCATTTGCTTGGTTTTCTTTGCTCTTTTTCCCCAGCTTTAGGGTAAATTGTGGAAGCCTGTCCTCTCTTAATGCTGTGGCTATAGCTAGAGAGGTCAAGGCCACCTCATACCTATTGCCACTTCTGTTTTGGAGGGTCAGAATAGATTTGTTTAAGGAGTTTGGGGTTTTGCTAACTTATGTTGCATTGATTGGCACAGTGAGGTAGAACTTGCACATGTGGGCACTTCTAAAGTGCTGACCGTCTCCAGGCTGGGGCTTGGTGGAGCGAGGCATTGGCTCTTGCTGCCTGTGCCAGCCTCAGCGACATCAACACTGATTTTACAACCACCTTCTGGTGATGTATAAACTTGCAGCTCGTTTAGCTTTTTTCTGCTGCTTGTGGGAACGGCTTTGTTCCCTTTTTTAAAGGAACTTTAATGGACACAACTTCTTTGTTTTTGCTTATTCTTTAAGTGGCTTTGCTGTGAAAATTGGCTCAGAGTGCTTGAAACTGTGGTGAAGGGAGAGCTGCGTGGTATTTTGTCCGCGGTGGGATGGTGGTTAGTGCTGTTCTGTAACTTTTTTTTACAACATCTTGCACAGTGTAAAAACGGAAGACATGCCAGTGTTTATAGAAACTATGACATAGAAACAGTGTTACATTTTTTATTCCTGCTCTGATTTTTCCATTGTCCTGGTGTTCCCTCTGAAGTCAACTGTGAGGATACACTTTAAAAATTGTTGAGCCACATAAGGGTAGTATTTTCCATCTGAGGCAGCATTAATCTGTTTCAGAAATTCATGTGTTTCAGACTTTCGTTTGGGCTAAACCACTGATAGCTGTGCTCACTACAGCTGGCTTTACCAAAGAGCAGATTTTGACATGGGTGTAAAGTTGTCCTGCTTCCTTTGGGCTTGTAGCATGAGGCCTTCGGTGTTCATCCACCCTCCTTCAGATCAGGTAATCAGGAGGTTGCCATCACGCTGAGAAACATCATAGACATGGTCCACATGGAAATTGCATTCCTAAGTAAACTGATTCTTAAGATCTGGTTGTTTCATTTATCAGTACATACAAGTGTGAGGATTACTTGTTCTTCTGGTTGTCTCTGGGATGCAGCAGCATCCTAACAGAAGATAAAGAAGACCCTTGTTTTATTTTTGAATGGGCTAGAATTTAAAAGATTATATTGCAGCTTTGAGAATAGAGAAGTACTGCTGCCTGTACCTCAAGTAAAGCTGGCTGAACTCTGGACTGAGCATAAACCTAGTTTGAGTTAAAAGCATTAAACCAGAAGTGGGAGGGTGGGTGATAGTATCTGGTAAGGCTAATCTGTATTATCAGGGCAAAATAAGAGTAGGAAACCCATAAAGTTAGGACCTTTCCTGTGCAACATCTATAGTGTCGATGTAGTCTCAATGGAACTCTCTTGCTGGAGAGGTTGGTCTTTATCCCTTCCCCCACTGTGGAGATACAGAAAAATCACCAGCAGGTCTCTTCCTTCTTATCCTACTTGAAGCACAAGCAGTTTTCCTGTGGTTTACCTTCTTTTTCATTTAAATTCTGACTTTGTTTTTAGTACACTTAATCACATTTGTTTCATCTGAAGTCCAAACAAAATGTAGAAACAGAATTTACATAATCCCAATCCGAAATTAGGAATAACCAGTTTTAAATATTTAAATATTATTTTAAATATTTCTTTCAGATGCTCATAAGCCCTTATGAGTACAAATCTTGAGTAATCCTTATATGGAGAGTGATATATACTGTTTTTCTGAAGAAAGGGGAAAAATAAAGTCTGAAGGAGAAAAGACGACTTTTTAAAATTGGTTGCAGTTCTTTGTGAATTCAGAAATGTAGTTAGGCTTTTCAGCCAAACTTTAAAATGTGTATTGTTTTGAATGATATATTAGAAAGTGTGCTTTCTGCACATACTTTCAGACAATTACTTACAAAAAAATATTCACCAAAAATTTGTGACTGAACATGTGCATGTTTTTTATATTAATATATACATACAAGTGTGTGTGTGTGCATATATGTATATATATAAGAAAAAAGCTATTATCTTTGTAACAAGAAAAGGCTCATCACATCCTTTGACATAGTGCACAGGCTGGTAAATAAAATTTTAACTCTAACAGAGTTGGAACTGTGTGCGAGGATATGGTGGTGAACTGACAGACCTTGTGCTGCACTGTAACATGAGCATTTCCGTATGTCAGAGAAGCTGCCCAGAGTGATGGGTGACTGTGTTTATCATTATTTCTTTCATTTGGATCTAATGAAAAACAATGTCATTCTGTTTAAGCTAGAATTGTGAAGGGAGTATCAGGGTTTCCGATCTATCCATTCAAACAACTGAATGTCGAAGTTTACTACTTTTAGAATAAGAACTCAAGGAGGATGTAGTATTTGGCTGTGTTTTTCTCTGCTCCCTGCAATTTATTGCACTCTTCTAGATTGACCACTGATTAATACCTAAATCCAATCATTTGAGGACTCCACTACTTCTCCAGAGTTTAACTAAGTCCTTTTCTACCGTTACAATATTATCAGTGTGCACATATACTTTCTAATTTCATTTGTGTGCATTGATGCAGTAGCAAGGCTTTTTAAGTATTACTGAAAGACATCTTCTTTCTCTGAAACTTTATCTAATAGTTGTCAAACCACGCACTTAAGTTCTAGGGAGAACAAACTGTTCTTGGAATTCATCTTGAAGACTCAGAAGGTCTGGGGCTTACCCTTGAAGATGTTCAGTTCAGAATAATTCATTAATGTCAAATAAAAGACCCTGTAAAGAGTAATGTTTATTCCTCTAAGCCTCTACTGAAGGACTGTGTAAGCACTTCTTGAACGTTTAGTCTTGGAATAAACCTTTTAAAGTGAGGAGCAGGATGAGCATGGCATGAAGGTTGTGTGTTTGGTCGATTAATTGTTCATCCACATTTGGCCACCTGCGTGCTTTTTTCTGTGGAAACCTGTTGTCAGAGTGTAGTGGTTTGGGGAAAAGAACCCCAAGCATCAGAAAAACATTACAGCTGTATGGTCAGGTAGCCAAGGATGTATTTACTTGCACTGCCATGATTGTAATGGCATTGAGATCATTCTGGTTTGGCATTAATGTATTGAAGGCATCGCCCCATAAAGGCTCAGTGAAAACTGGGGTAGATGTTCAGGAGGCGCTGCATCACCCCCATCCCAGACTGCAGTCTCCTCATCTTAGGTGCCCTAGGGACCAGGCAGGTGGCTGAGCAGCTGCTTTTTACTTTGAATCATAATGTACTTTAGTACATATGTGTGTCTCTTCTCTGTGCTAGATGTCATTCTTTGTGAGAGTCTGGATAAATATTTCAGTCTGTAGGAGTTCAAGAGAGCTAGGTATCACCTAGCAACAAGCATCCCACTCTCTGCCTCCTGCTTCTCTTTACTTTTATTAAAGCATCTGTGAAAACCAGAAGTTGAAGCATTAAGGTAGTTTTCAGAAATATTTTGAGCAACTTTAGATATTTTTGTTACGGCGTTACAGCAGAGCAACAAAGATGTTGGTGTGGGGGCTGGCAGCTTAAAGTAAGTAACTGTGCCTTGTTTGAACAGCAGTCGCAATCAAAGATTAGCAAAAACTTTAGCTGGAGACAGAATAATCCTTACGATTGCAGTTGTTAGGATGCATAGCAAGTGATCCTTTGGTCTTGTGAGGTCTGCAGTTACTCTTAACCTAAACTGGATGAGTTTTAGGCTGTGTTACTTGGTTTGTCTTGCAGCTTGTAGTGACTGCTGGTGGGACAGTGCCTTATTTTGGAACATGAAATGAATTTTTTGCTGACAACTTTGTGGCAAAGTGTATTGGCTAGTTTCAGTTACAGTGGTACAGCACTCAGTTCACAAAGATCCTGGGGACCAGACCCAAGTCAGGAAAGGCAGACGCTTGAAGTGCATTTGAGGAAGACTTTGAGATATGCTCTGTACACTGCTGAACTGTATGCCAGCATCTCCTGTCCCTTATCACTTTTAAATGTTAAGGACTGTTGTGGATCTGTAACTTGTGGTTAATGTATATTTTATCTGTAGCTTCTGGAAAATGACCGCTTTATAGAGTTTATGAATTTCCCTCCGAGAGTCATAAGCTTAGGGGAAAAAGAGAAGTATGTGGCTACTATTATTATAAGGGTAGCTATTCTTAACACTGGGTTGAGGATAGCCTGTGTTCCTTCATCTCTGAATGGTGCTGAAACTGAGCTTTCAGTGATGCTGAGTTACCTGACGGCCAGGGTGGTCTTGATGAGTTTGGGAGAAGTCATGCTGGTTTGGGGAAAATTTGGTGTGACTCAGGGCCTTAGAAAGGGGTTGCAGAAGTCAAAATGCACATCTGAGGGCTTTCAAGAAGAAAAGTGCATACTTTAAAAATAAAATAGATGACGTAAGAAGGTGACTAGCACAGTTATGCCCAAATAAGGAGTTTGTTTTGTAGAGGGAAAAGTTAATAAATCGTGATTCAGCAAATGACTTAACGTTGCAAATGAGTTGGTCTTTTCCAAATGCATGTTCCCATACCTATCTGAATTAGAAAAGGGTAAAAATAGCACAAATAGCACAATACATTTATAATTTGTTACTGTATTAGTGTGAATTTCCTTTAAAATTATCAATATGTAAAAGATAAGTAAAAGTGATACCAGTGCGGACTTGTCTTTTAAATGAACTAATTTGGGTTTATATGTTCAAAAGTGTTCTATTTGTAGAGATATGAGTACCTCTACACCCATAGGGACTTCTGTTTTTCCTGAAATATGCTCAGCATGATTGTCCTGAAACTCTTCTCGTGCTCCTTAATGTGGTCCAGGCGTCCTGCTCAGCTCCACCAGCGGGTGGCCATGCTGGTCAGGGTGGGACTACCAGGACATTTAATCTGATCATGACAGGTTTTCAAAACAGACTAGGTGTAAACAAATTTTTTTGGTTTTCTCTTGCTGTAGAAAAAGGAATCTATTGTTTGGTGTCATTCATAAGATTTATAAATTGCTGGGGTCTGAAAACACTACTTTAAGGTGATAGTTAGGCTTTGGGTAGAAGAGTACATAATTTTGTATTTGCTACTTAAATTTAGTTTTTTTGGTTGAAAATGGTGGTTTGTGCTTTGCTCTGTGATTACTTAAAGAGCCTTTTTGCCTTCAAGGTTTCAAATCGTAAATATCGTGCAGTTGTCTTGTTGGGTAGGTTTTCTTCTGCTATAAAACCTGCTTGATGCAAATGGAAGATGTTTCTACTTGGACTTCAATGTCTGATTTCTTATTCCTGGCAGTAGAAACTAAAATTTCACTGTAAGAGACTGAAAACCAAAGTCCAAAGTGAGTTTTGTGGCAGTGACACATCTGGCAGAATGGATGGTCCCTTTTTTCGTATACATTTCAAAGTCTTTTCATATGAAGTCAAAGTTTTTCAGCACTTTTGAAAATCAGGGCAAAGATTTGCGAAGTTACTAGTTAAATGTCATTTTCAGAGGAATGGTTTGCTCTTAATCTTCTCAAAAGCAGCCTAAAATAGAAGTCCTTCTGGAGGAGAACACCCCAGTGGTGCAAGGATGTGGACAATTTGGTGTTTGTTAATTGTGCAGATCTGAAGAAAATTAATAAAAAAACCCAGTTACTTGTCATTGCTGAAGAAGTAACTTTTCCATGAGGAGGACGGTTGGACATGATTTAATAATGCAAAACCAGCTGCAGCTGTGGCTGGTTGGATAGTGGTTTGTTAGTTCTCAAACACAGACCTGTGTTTGCTGTGTCACCATAGCCACCGTAACATAATAGGACTCCAGTGTTGGTATGTAACTTGAAGCTGAGTTGTATTGCAGGAACATGTGTGTCTGTGTGCATGTAGAGAGGAGTAATGATGAGAAAACCTGGAGAACTGGAAACAATTACAGGTCAAACTCTGTCTTTCTCTCATGGAGACTCCATGAAGCTTTTAGATACATTGTATTTAATTTTAAAAAGTCTGAATGACTAAGTCATTTCCTGTTCAGGTTAGATGACCACATCACGTAAGTCCAGAATATGGAAAATGGGGTCCAGTTGTCCCATTTTTGGACAAGAGCACAGAGAAAAGAGCAGCTAGAAAAACTCAAAGGTCATTCTTCAAGTGTGCATTTTTTAAAAAAAAAAATGGAATCAGCTACATGAAATTTTGAAGTAATCCAAATAATGCCAAGGGAGATTAAATAACAAAAAGGAAAGAGAGTCTACAAGATGCACAAGAGAAGACAAATTATCTACAACAGCATGCTTACAGGCTATGGTATTTAGTTACATTTAGCTAGGTCAGTGTCTGTGGTGATTTTGCAGCTTTTTATAATTCATACAAATATTTGAAACTTACTTTCTTCTATTAAACTTAATATTTTCTTAGAAATTAAATTTAAGTGCATGATGTTTAGTCAGTATGATAGTAGCACACTATATGAATGGACTATTTTTATGTTCTTAAGGGAGCTTCTTGTCTTCTTTTCACTGTAAAAGTTTGTGAAGTATTTGGAAACCTGTCATGTTGTCATGTACAGCAGTAATGAAATACTGGAAGTGGTTTAAAATCGGGCAGGTGATGCTCTACTGCTGTTTGAAGGATGACCTTATTTTGAATGGTAGAAAAATAACAGCAGATTGTTTATAATAACTCTGACAGCAGATTTAGATTCTTGACTTCACACCATTTCCATTATTAAGAGAGACATATGTAAGTAGCATTTGCTCCCAGATACATGCACATATTCTAGCAAGGGGTTTAAGGCATCCTGTCTGTTACTTAAATTTTGGACATCTGAAGGTTTTTTCCCCCCCCAAGGCTTTTTTAAAATGTTGGGCTACTGGGTTTGTTTATTTTCTTAAACCTTAAGTTGCCTCACAAAACATAATATTTAAATCCTGATATGCTTTTTTCTTTTATAGATTAACGTGGAATCATAGAATGTTTTGAGTTGGAAGGGACTTAATAATCATCTGGTTCCAACCTCCCTGCCATGGACAGGGATGCCACCCCCTAGGTCAGGTTGCTCAAAACCTCATCCAACCTGGCCTTGAACACTTTTAGGGGATGAAGCATCCACAACTTCTCTGGGCAACCTGTGCCAGTGCCTCACCACTCTCACAGTAAAGAATTTCTTCCTAACATCTAATCTACATCTCATTTAGTTTGAAACCTTGTCCTATGGTATGTGCTCATGTAAAAAGTCCTTCTCCAGCTCTCTTGTAGCCCCTTTAGATACTGGAAGGTGCTGTGAGGTCTCCCCAGAGCTTTTTCTTCTCCAGGCTGAACAACCCCAACTCTTTCAGCCCCTCTTCACAGGAGAGATGTTCCAGCCCTCTGTTCTTCTTTGTGGCCCTCATAACTAAACGAATCATGTATCTGTAGGAAACCTTGAAAGAAATACGTAGATTTTGTAGTGGTCTTGGACAGTTTTTTGTGTTACTGTTGAGATCGTGCATAGTATTTCTGGGAAATACAGTTTGAAATACTGGTAAAGAATGTTTGCCATCTGTAGCTGCTGGAAAGTTTACCTGTACAAATGCAGGGTACTGGTACATAATGGGCTCAGAAGACTCATTAAAGCAGTTGGGATTTAGTGAGCTGAAATAGCAGCTCAGAAGTTAACACAGCTTTGACTAAAACCATTAGTTAAGAGGAAACATAAGGCTTTCTCCAATATGCTTTTTTTGTCATATTTGTTCATTTTTGTTTGAAGTGCTTATGAAACTTACTGTTCTTCTGACCTCTGTTTTACTATGGAACAGGCGTCAGTGGATAGATTTTTTTGTATTTACATAGACAACATATTTGAGAAATTATTAAACTTCTCAGAAAATACACAAATTAAATGATTTAATATTTTCTTTTTCAGGATTGAAGTGGATCTAGGGACAAATGGATGACTGAATATTCATATGAAGAGGAAAGCCATAAAAGTTGGTTGACATTTTTATAGCCATATGCACTATATGTATTAATGCCGTTATCAAAAATTTATACTGTGTTATAAAACAGAACAGCTTAAATAACTGGCCTGAGCTTTGTATGCTGTATTGTCTTTGAGGCAGGGGAATACTGTAGCTTAACAGCTGTAGCTTAATGCAACTGTTTTCTGACAATACCTGGATGTTCAGCAGAAAACCCAGTGATATGTTAAGGAAATAGGTAGTTCCTTGGAAGCCAGGTGTTTGAATGGTCTCACACCTAGTGGTGATCATCATTCTTCCATGCAAGGATGAAGGGAGAATTAGAGGGGTGTTGTCTTCCATTAGAGCTACTGGCTATGGCACTTAATATGTTGTGGAGTGGCACTCAGATGCCACATTGAATGGTGCTCTTTAGTAAGTCAAACAGGAGATGCTCTTTGAAAGTTATCTTGGTGCTTTGTTTTCTTGTGATGGAGGGAAGGTTGTTTTACACTGTTTATTTCCTGTGATAGTTTAAAAAGGAGAAGCTATTGGTGGACCTCCATGACTGGCTACTGCTTTAATACACCAAGCCTTGACCTCTGCCAATCTGAGTTACTGGTGACTATGAAGGATAAGCTTTTTCTGGGATGCTACGTTAACCAAATCCTACCAAGGCTGTTCAAACGCAGCTGGTACTGCCTGTGGGTTTACACCAGAGCAAGTTAATTGTATTGACAAATGCAGGGTGTGGTACGGTGTGTTGCAGGGCACGATCCGGGGGATGCTGCATGGGAGCTTGGCTAAATAAAGCATTCTGAAAACTCAAATAATCAAGGAGGGATATGTTATTGTGGAAAGCCTGTTTCCTTGTGAGATTCTGTCAACCCCTGAATCTCAGTCAGGAGTAGAAACAATCAAATAACCGGCAAAAACCCCAGGGTTTTTTTTTTCAAAAGCACAGTATTAGTTCAGTACAAGAAATGTAAGTCTACAGTTCTGTTAACTTAGCAAAGTAGTTCAAGAGGACAGAGTCTTATTTTTCTCAGTGATAATTCAGTCTTACCAATCTTCTAGTAATTCAGAAGTTTTACAGTTTATGAACTACTGACCTGGGTACAGAAGAGTGTAATTCCTTCTTGAGTAAACGCCTTCAGTGTTCACAACAGGTAGTGGACATGCTGATTCCAGCTACCTCCAAATTCACAAGCAACATGAGATTTGAGGGAATCATCTGTGTCCTTGAATTTTGTCTCCTGAAATAACAGCCATCAAAACAATTTCCAGAAGCATCCAGAGAACATCTGCTTTAGATGCTTCAGGTCCCAGAAAACACCTCCAGCCTCCCAGAGCCAAATTTAAACCCCAGCAGAGACAAAGTGGTATTAGTAGCTGTGCAGTAATTGCAGTACACAATTTTTTCCATGAGGTCAGGGGCCCATATGCCCACATGAGGCAGCAGTTGTTGCCTGCTAAAACCAGAGCACAAAATCTTAAGGAATTTCTCTTTGGTTTGATTGCTGACAAGTTAGCGGCTGCTGCCCATACCGATGTCTAATAGCTCGGGTTGGGCCAGCGTCGTGCCAGAGTAAAGGCTTCCCTGCTCACATCTCTTGGCTATGAATAGCAGAGTGAAAAACTCATGCTGTCCAAACCTTACTTGCATCTTTCAGAACTGCAGTGATGAAATCCTGTGTGTAAAAACTCAGGGAGGCACTTCACTGACAGAAGGTGTGAGAGGGTAAAAATACCAAACTAATTATCTGTAAGCCATCTCTGGATATCACTGTGTTACAGTGGACTACTCTTGCTGTGTGGTAATGTTTTGTGTTGGATTGAGAAGTAACTGGGACAGGCTGTGTCTTAGGTATTTGGTTTGGGAAGTGACGCCGGGACAGAAAAAGTTAAGGATTTATTTCTTGAGAAGGGCTGTCGTACCCAGAGTCTGTGCAGAGGAGGGACGGCTTCCAGGTCAAGCAAGAGCAAAAGACTCTTGAAAGAATTTGACCTTTTTGCAGGTTTCTCTGGGAAGACTGTAATTGCATGAGAGCTGTATCTCTGTTAGCTCTGTCTATCTGTTCCTCTCTCTGCTTTTGCTTTTCTGGTTCAACACAGAGTGGCGGAATCCGGAAGGAAGAACTGGGGAACAGGGCGACCTCTTTCTTGTCAAGCCATAGTTCCACTCTCTCATGCCCTTCTAATGACATCAGTAATTGTGGGGAAGCTGCTCAAAATATGTGCAGATAAGGAAGGGGGTACTGAGTTATTTCTTCACATGTTTTCTGTTTGGCAGCCTTTGCAAATGTAGGACTCTGAATCCAGCTGTTAATGTTTTATATTAGGAAAGTACTGTGATTAAATCATATCACTGAATAAGAAAAAAAATGTGGTTACATGGAGGAATTCAAAGTTTGAGGCTAAAAATTCCTTTTCTGGGGAGAAATGATTCCAGGAAGCTTAAGCAACAGAGGTGGAGAAGGCTTCTCTGTGGTCCCTGTTAAGATCAGTTGATAAAGTTCTGGCTCCAACAGGGAAGAGATTGGATTTCAGCCAGCACCCTGCCTTAGCTTTTTGTTTTATTGCTAACCGAGTTTTGAAAGATTTTCATTGCTAACATGAAAATGTTGGTGTATTGTTGGGAGTGTAAACAACTTGTGTTGCACTGTCTGTGTGTTATATTGGTATATTTAAGGTCTTCCTTTGTCTGCCTCAAAATATACGTAAACATGGTGTTGTATAAATAAGTGACATCTAAGCATATATGCAACTAATGAAGGAAAGATGAACATAATTCTTCCTGTCTCATAAAATGAGGTTAGAAGTCTATCTAGCAGAAAAAAGAAATAGGCAAAAGTAAACCTGACAGCAAATGTGTATATTGGATGCATGCAGCTTATGGTACTTCTTCATTTTCCATAATACTGACAGCTGCATCCAGAGGTTCATTTCTTTGTTGAATCAGATATTTAAAGTTTGTTTTTCAGTGTACAATGGCTGAATGGGAGTGTATGGAGGTGGGACTTTGGTAGGAGCTGGCGAGGAAATGGGTAACTGTCAGAGAAAAACTATAGCTCAAAAGTTCTGAACAAAATGAAGTCAAGACTTCAAAACCAAGTAAACAGGACTGAAAGAAGGTCAGAGAGTAAAACTAATGGAGAAAAGAGGTTGTTCAGATTGGAAAAGCACAGATCTGGGTTGTGCTTAACGAGTGGTCGCGGGTGCAATCACACCACTCACTGTGGTTTCATGAACAGCTTCTAGAAATAACACTGGGCAGTTCAGCTGATCATGTTTAATGATGTTCTAAGTTATTTAAGGCCGAAAAAGTGATGAACAACACTGAGTTTAGTGGTGTAAGGATGACTCCTAATTTTCTGTGTGTCATGTCTTTATAAAAAAAAACAAAACCAAACCAACCAAGAGCAAACTTCAGCCCAGCTGTTTAGAGGGAGGGACTCGGGGGTGTTTCTTGAACTGTTGACAGTCCACCCTGTTTCAGAAGTCTCCCAGCCTCTGATGTGCCCTTGCCTCACCTCTTCTGGCTCCTGTGTGGAGCAGAGCATGGGAGGGTGCAGAACCCCAGAACTGCCAGTTGCATTCCTGGGGCTCTGCCCCATGCTCCACTGCAGGCTGGGCAAACCCCCAGGTCATCTCATCTGACTCAGGATCTACCCTGGTTTCGTGTGGAGTTTGGATTCATTGGACTTTATCTTTTTATGTTTTCATGATTTTAATGTCTGATCATGATAAAAAATGATTTTTTTAAAAAAATGTATTAGAGAATGTTTAAAGGAAGTTTTATCGTTTTATTTGCATAGTCAGAACAGTGGTAACAGTTTGGTGATATGTTTGGTTTTTCTTGTCAGCTCTGTATAGCAAACAAATGCAGTTTTTATAGAAAGAAAGTGGCTGCTCTTAAGAGGTCTTTCTCACCTAGCATCATTCAGTGGATTCTTGGAATATAATTATGACTAGGAACATTAACTTGGTAAAATATATTAATATCAAGGGAATTATTTTGCACTGGCCATCAATCTATCTTTCTGTCATGTGCTTTTCAGTTAGATTACTCTCAGGCAAAGAGGCTGCCATTTGATGTTTTGTCTTAATTCATTATGATTATAAATTTGTTGAATAAAACAATGTAACAAATGACTACTTAAAAATGACTGATGGCCCCATTCAGCAAGGCAGGGGCACAATGAAGTTCTTTTGGTTTCATCTGTTGTCTAGCATTTATCAAGATGGGTCCCTTAACAGTCGATTGGTGGTTGATTTTTAATGAATATTTCACAATGTAAATAGATAGCAGGCAATTGTCTGGAGCTCAGTCATATTCATAGGACAGATCTGCTTTTACTTGCTGTCACTGAAAAATGTAAAAGTTACATTGAAACTGTGGAGTGGAAGAAAAGCTTTCCCCCAAATCTTATATTCAGGAAAGGGAGGAGCAGCAGTGATTTTTTTTCTTTTCCTGTTCCTTACATCAGCAGCCACATACTGTGCTGTCTTTTGCTCCTGCCTTTTCCCACTGGGTGCTGGAGGGCTGTGCACGGTGAGCGCTGTAGCCCCCCAGGTTTGCTCACTGTAGGCTCAGCCCTGCTGTGAGTGGGGTGAGGTGAATTTGGAGCTGACGCCTGTGGCTGAAAATATTGCTGAGCTAATTTCCAACACTGATATTTTCCAAGGAGAAAAAGGCATTTAAGATGGCTTGCAGCAAACCACTTCAGCTTTGCGAGTTTGCATATGAGCTCCTTCCTGTTCCCTTTGCCTTTGCAAAGTTATGGAATGATTTCTGGAAAGACCTTGGTGTTCTTATTAGGCTTTCCTTATGAACAGCAGTACAAAATTTGTTCTACACAGCTCATTTCTTAATTTCTGCCAGACAGATGCTTTCATAATCTAAAGGGTTTCTTGTTTGTGGATCCTGGGTCTTGGCTACATTCCATTCATTTCCTAACTATTTTGGTGACACACATACATGTAGATTATGGGCAAATCATATATAGCACTTGGCTTGTGATCTGACCTTGTTTAAATAAAATTGGGTTATGATTTTGAGGCTTTTGTTTTTGTACTTCTTTTCTGCCAATGTGGATCGGGAGTAAAACATCTATGGGGTATCCTAACCATTGTTTTTAAGTTTTATATATAAAAAATACAATATATTTCAGAAGTGTTATTTTACTAGTTGAAGGTAACTGTGGTCTTTTTGCACTCTCACTCTTCAGAAGGGCATAGAAAGTAGGCACAGGGCGAGTTAGACTTGCCCTGTCAAAGCCTGGTCTTCTGCAAAATCTCATGCTTTGCTCTAAAATCAATACAGAGATCTTCGTATGTTATAAATAAGGTTGTATTCTCAAATAGTCAGAGCAAAGTTGCCCAAAAGTCTTTGTTCATAATTGGGAGAAAGGTCTTTGTCACAGCAGTGGTGTGCAGGGTTTGCATCCAGTGTCTTCACAGACTTCTGCTCTGCTTGGAGCTGCTGTGGAATATTTCAGGTTTGAATTAAAATCCTTTTTATTAAACAGTTTTTTGAAATAGGAAGAATGGAGAATTGCATAAAAGAGGATGGCAGCAATTTTCATGTGAGGTGATGTGTGGGGGAGTAAGGCAGCCCACATTGTAGTGCAGTTCACAGGAGAGTAGTTTGTCTAGAATTGACAAAATGTGATAAAAACGTGGAATATTTAAAGTGTTCTTTTCACAGTTCAAGTCATTAAAATTACTGAATGTCATTGTAAAGCAAAGGTAGATCTTGCTGGTGTTGCCTGGATCACTTCTCCACAAAGAGATAGGTGGTGAGGATGGTCTGTGGGTAGTAAATTGTGGATGTAGGTGAAAGCTGTTTAAGAGCTTGTTTCAGCACCTACTGACATAACTCAGTTCTGTAGAGTGCCTTTTAAACTGCTTCTGAAAATTAATAGATAACCCTTTATGATTTTATTTAGTAAATGTGTTAACATCTATAATTTCTATTACTTACTGCTGTTGATTTTAAGGCTTGGGGTGTGATAACTTCATCTGATTATTTAAGGTCATAGGGAGCTTTTAAATGCATCCTGTGATCACAATCCTCCTGTAAATATTACTTTGTTTTTTAAAGTTTGAGGATTTTTTGTTGGGTTGAGGGTTTTCTTTGTTTGGTTTTAAATTCGTATTGGGAGTGAAAAAAATCCAAAAAACTTTGTCTTGAAAAGATCAGCAAGAGCTGAGAGCAGAGTTACAAAAAAGTAGCCTGTGAGCATAAAATAACAAATAGCTTTATAATGTGGGCAAAGACACCCTTGGTTCCCATTTCTGGTGTTGAAAATGTGTGGTGTGTGTTGGTGTTCCCCTACTGGGAGGGAGAGATGTGTTAAAAACAGAGTTCCTGCATCTCAGGTGGAGCAGAAACTGATACCGCAGCCTCTTGTCTCCAAAATTTGCCTTGTAGGCTATATAGAAAGTAAAATGATGGAAACAGCCTAAAGATCTAGGTGAGAAATTTTCAGATGAGCATTCCCTCAGTTCTAGCTATACTGGGAAGTAAGCCAAGAGTGTTCACTGGTTTAGCTTAAATCAGGAAATGCTTCTGTGCATGTCCTGGCCCAGAAGGCTTTGTTTCACCTCGTGGCATGGCCCAGGGCTGCACAAGCTAGGTGACTTGGCAGAAACCTGGTTTGGTGTTTTCAAACCGCTGTCTGTTTCAAACCACTTTCTTCAGTTCCTCTTTCAGCCTTGATATCTCTTCTCAAGACTAGTCCTAACTGATGGGACATAATCCACAGGGAACTAGATTGCAAATGCCTAGATTCGTTCTTTTCAATTTCAGTCATTTTGCTGAAGGCTCCTGTCTTCCACTAGTCAGCAGAGAGCAGTAAGCATCTCCAGAGGGCAGTTCTTCCCATGGGATTTCTCTGTCTTCCCTGGAAGAACAGACATCTCTTCTGCCTGTAAGCTATGATGGTGCGGAGACTATGAGTACATGAGGCTCCACTCTGCTGGACTCATTTTCCAGCCCTTGGGTTTCCAAAACACCCCTGAGCATCCCTGCTCTTGCAGCCTGACTTCTCTGCTGCTGCATGTTCTCTTGGGAATGAAGGAGCAGTCACTACGCTCATTTCACCTTTTAATCCTAGTGCACTTAGTGAACAATTATACTAATTCTAATAATGACTAAATTTATACTACTCCAGTGAGGGAAGCACAAGGCATTTAATTTCAAAGCTGTTTGACAAGACCATTTTGATGTGCGTATTTTCAGAAGTATGACACAAGTTTCCAAAGTGCCTAATGGGCAATTCATAAATTCATACTCTCAGGTTTTCAGTTTCCAAGAAACAGAATAATCTTTATTTCTGTTGAGCATAATCCATCAAATAAAACAAGTTTAAAACAGATATACAGGAGTCGCTACTTCAGCTTGTTTCATAATGACCCCTTTCTGGTCATTAGTTATAAGGATGTAAGTTTGCATGGAAAAAAAAGGACATTTCTCCTGTATGGAGGTATTAATTCTCAGTATCATGTAGCATCACAACTAACTGCATTTTAGAGTTAATCTTTTCTTAGCAATGAGAAGGGGAAATATTGTCTCCATCTGAACAGTGGTGCTGATTAAGATACATTGAATGAGATACTGAAATACTACATGTGTGTTCTTGTTTTCCTTTTCCTATATATCTGACAGTAAAAATTTCATGGTAGAAATACATGTGTTTGGATTTTAGTATTTCTGACATGCTGTGGAGAGAATAATGTCAAGCAATGGCAATTTGTCACTTCTCATACGATGGTGTAGAAGAATGTGTTAGAATTCAGTAGCTAGCACATAAGGAGAAGAGAGTTAGTTTAATAGTGATATCCACTGCTAACAGACCTGAATAATGATTCCACTGGATACAGTATTTCGTATACTCAAGGACACATGTCTAAAAGAGAAAATAAGCTCCCAGTATTAATCTAAATCTTGACTCGCTCTTGTGCTTCCCACATGGTGATTCATTAAGTCTTTCTTGTGCAGAGGTTTGGTGATGAGTCAGGAAAGGGCAAGTTCTCTGCTTTGAGGCTGTCACCTTCTTTTGAACTTTGGTATTTACTGAGTGTTTTTTGGTGTTCAGTTTGATAGCAGTCAGCTGCAGTTGTGATTGCAGTCAGCTGTGATGGACATGTGGGCATAGCTCAAGTGGAAACAAAAGCCTAGGCTTTCAAACATTTATAGGTAAGCATGTGCTGAGTTTCCACCTTAATTTTTAAGTACTACGGAAGTATTTCAGTATTTGTATTATGGAAAAAAAAACAACCAACAAACGAAAAAAACCCCAACCACTAAATACACCATAAAAGGTGTCTTAGAAAATAGCAAGATACACAACATTATTTTTCCTTGGCTTTATTTTTCCTTTTTTTTTTTTTTTGAGAGGATGGTACAACCCTCAAAACCCAAACATTTGGAGTTCAGTCTTAGTTTTGTTTAAAATCATATGAGCTTGGGCTTAGGTGTTTCTGAAGTGAGATGACAGTGAGAATCTCTTGCAAATTAAGAAGGAAGGAGTTTCTGTTGGTCTTAGGAAGATGAAAATTGACTTAGATGTGTAGGTTGTCTTAAGTGCAGTGGAACTGAGATGATGTTTGCTGAACTACTCTTTGGAGATTTACATAATGGATGAGATACAGGAGCTCCAGGCAGCATGACAGTGGAGTTTATTTTATCACAGGATGTAAAACAAGTGAATTGCCTTAATAATCTCTGTAGAAAGCAAGGATAAACTTTTTTTTTTTTTAATTGGAGAAAGAGAGCCAGAGAGTTCATAATATCCTGGCTGTTTATGTACGAGGAACCAAACCTTTCTTTAGAATTATCTGAATCCATTCAGCCATCATGCTTTCTTACTGAGGACTTTCAAAGCTCTTCAAAAAAGACAGGCAACACACATCTCTGAAAATGTCTTTTATGTAGTAAAATGAGATGATAATTCATGGCTTGATATAAGATGCTCATAACAGGCTGGGTAATTATTCTAACTGCTATATATTTTAACCTATGGAAAGCATTTATAAACCAAGCGTACCTGCTATTTAGTTCCGTAGCGATAATGATAATTTCAAAAGTCTCAGAGCCTTTGTCACTACAAAGTGGGTGCATGTTGGAAAGAAGCTTTAATATTAAAAGGTTGCAGGATTTAATTTTTTATCAAACCAGTTCATCCACTTTGGTTGGCATGGAAGTTTTTGGTTTTCTACTTCAGCTGATAATATCTTTTCAGTATAGAAAATGGACAAAGAAACACTGGAAAAGTAAAATAGTTAAGTGTAGGTGGTAATAACAACACCCAACTCCTGTTGTATGCTTTTCAGCTGTGTATTTGGCTTCAAGCAAGGGTCTGACTCTTATGTTACTCTGAATATAAATGTGCCATTGCTCTTTGATCTGTAGGAAAACTTCCCAGTGATCAAGGCTATTTACCACTTTTGCTTGAAGGAAAAGATTTACTTTGGGCATAGCAAATTTCCAGAAGAGTTAATGATGTCCTTAGTTTCTGGGTTTTGTGAGCTAAATGCAGCTAAAGAATTCTTTTGTATTAATCTGATATCAGTTGTTAGTTCTTTTAGAAGAGCTTGGGCAAGTAAATCATCATCAAGTGTTGCACAGAAAAAAGGCATTTATTTACCTAATGTAAAACCACGTTATCAGAAAAAAAGGTCATAATTTATTGAATGTAGTGTTACGAGTTTCTGCTTTTGTTAATGAGAAAACATATTTCCAGTGATTTCAGCAGTGATGGAAAGTACCTAGGCAATCTGTTAGGTATGCTGTGCTCCACTCTTAATTCCCAGATGCAGGCTGGGATTAGTTTTGCCAGATTTCCTCTGGATACTAGATAGCATTTATTGTTTATCAGTTGATGTACAAAGTTAGATTTTTTTTTTTTTTTTTTTGCCAGTTGTGTTTTTTTTTCCTGTGTTTCCAGTAAATGTGTTGTTTCTGTCAAGTCACAAGTCTATATCAGTAACAGTTACTGCAGTGTGCAAAGAAGGGCACCAAAGTGATAACCCGTCTGCTTATATTTGCTGGTGTCTTTCCACAGTGCAGCCTGGTGGGATCAGAGACTGAGGAATCTTTTATAAAAAAGGAGTTGTTTTCATCAGAAAGTGTTTTAAAACACTGAAATTCTTCTACCCTGTTGGCTCTGAAATCTCCCACGTGGGGATCTTTAGAGTAAATAAATAAAAGATCACACCAGGCAAATGTGATTTAAAGTGTTTGTAACTGTTCCCCAAACAGCAGTAAAATCCTAAATATGATATGAGCAAGGCAAACAAGGGGAAAAGTTCACTTCAGCCTCCAGACTTTCTATTTGTGCTGTATAGGTATGCAGCAGCAGACCCTGTGGGCACAGAAGATGATACTGAAGAGTCGTCGTGTCCAAAGGACACCCCCCCACGTTAGGACAGCTTCCTTATGCCCTACTTCTCCACAGCTTGCCCTTCTTTGGGAAGTGTGTACATTTGTATCAGAGAAGTCTCTTATTTGTAATCCAAACCTAAATGACCTACCAGCATTTGCTTGCACAGAGCTAGAAACTTGGATGGGACCTTAAAGATGCAACCCCCCGTGCTGTGGGCGGGGACGCCTTTCCTGGACCAGGTTGCTCAGAGTGCCATCCAAACAGGCGTTGAACACTTCAGGGATGGGGCATCCACAGCTTCTCTGGGAAACCTGTTCCAGTGCCTTGCCACCCTCTCAGTAAACAATTTTTTCCTAATATCTAATCTAAACCTACTCTCTTTCAGTTTGAAACCATTCCCCCTTGTCCTATCACTAAATGCCCTTGTAAAAAGTCTGTCTCCATCATTCTTGTAGGCCCACTACGGGTATTGGAAGGCTCCTGTAATTTCTCCCTGACACTTTCTCTTGTCCAGACTGAATAATCCCAATTCTCTGAGCCTTTCTTTGTACGAGAGCTGTTCCATCCCTCTAAACATCTTGGTGGCCCACTTGCTCCCACAGGTCCATGTCATTCCTGTGCTGGGACCCCAGAGCTGGATGCAGCCCTGCAGGTGGGGTCTCACCAGAGCAGAGCAGAGGGGCAGAATCCCCTCCCTGGCCCTGCTGCCCACACTGCTTTGGGTGCAGCCCAGGACGTGTTTGGCTTTCTGGGCTGTGAGTGCCCATTGCTGGGTCATGTCCAGCCTCTCGTCCACCAGAACCCCCAAGTCCTTCTTGGCAGGGCTGGTCCCTAGCATGACTGTGGTGGTTTTGTTAAACTGTTGTTCATTGAGTTAAATATCCTGAAGGTTTCAGTTGCAAAAGTTTACGAGTTACACAAATCTTAAAGAATAAGCATGTACTGCTTGTTGTGCTGCTGTGCCATGGAAGTGTCTGCTGCCTTCACTTCTTTCTGAGATAGCAACTCAGAAATGCTTATCAAACTTTGCAGAACCCATATTCCTTGCTAGTGGGGAGTGAAGCCAGGCATTTCCATCCTGTATTGGCTTGAACTGCTTTGAACCCTGGGGAGCATTCCAGATAGTCAGCCATGATTCTGCCCTGCATGGTTGCATGTTACTACTAACCTCTTTGTGGGCATTTCAGAGTGATGAGCGTGTGAAGTACTTACTGGTATCCACCCGAAAAATTTCAACAAAAATTACCCAATCCAGGTATAAACCTTTACATCTCACCCTGAAACAGTTTTATGCCAGAATGGGAAGGATTGTTTGGAAACCCATTTTAAAAGGCTTTAGAAGGCTTGCTTTGCCTGAGTTCTACAGGACTTCATAATTAGATATAGTCATAACAATATTAACAGTGATCTCTTGAATTAATCTAGTAGTTCCTCACCGTTGAATGGTGATATGACTTCTTTTTTTTCTTCCCAGTTGTGGTATATTCTGGTTAATACTTAATTTTGTGTTTTGGAGTAATAGATCTAATCCATTGATTTTGCAAGTATTCTTTCATGTTGCAAATAAATTTAAGAGTTCTGTTGTTTTTCAGGCATGTGACCAACTCAGAGTTG
The DNA here is from genome assembly GCA_013398115.1 of Falcunculus frontatus. Classification (NCBI taxonomy): domain Eukaryota; kingdom Metazoa; phylum Chordata; class Aves; order Passeriformes; genus Falcunculus; species Falcunculus frontatus. The sequence continues at coordinate 294,444 of VZRV01007662.1, forward strand.
TCATTACTTTAGAAAACGCAACCAAAACCAAACCAAACTCCAAAACCACAACAACAGGAACAAAACCACCATAAACTTCCAGACGAATGACAAATTACAAACAGGAACCACCACCCCTGAATGTTTTGGAGACCGTTTTAAACTTAAAAATAAATGATGGTAGAATTTCACATTTTTCGCTTAAGAGTGGATAATTTATTCTTCCAGGCACCAAAGAGGTGATAAAATTACCAAGCTTTTTTTCTAAAAATCTTGAAATTATGAATTCCTTAATATCTTCAGACAGTGTAGAGTATACCTCTGCATGCATAAGGCACATGCGCACAAACATTGGATGGAAGCCATGTCTTGAAGGTACTGAGCCAGGGGATGAACATTTTAGGAAACAGCACTAAAAATGATGTAATTTTGCTGCTTTTCATCACAAAACACAGATTCTTTAAGCTGAAGTCCCATGAGGAGTGATTTTTAAGAAAAAGTACGTTTTCATTTAAAAATTCTTAAATTTTTTTTTTACTTTACATGCGAAGTGGTGACTTGGCATGAGCTTTCAGCATGGAAAGCATTCTCATGAATCAGCTGCATTGACTGAGGAAATCACTCACCAGATTTGTGTCCAGCATCATTCAGTGTCTGATCAACACTGCTCTTTAAACAACTGTGGCTGTGATTTTAGTGGTGAGAATATTTTAGTAATGTTTATTGGATTTCAGCATCCAGAATAATGATGGAGGCAGTTTGTCATATTATTAATGTTAGAGGTCTGGGTGCCTTCAGAAAGATGCAGTACACATAACACTCTGTGTCTATACAGAGATCGTTGTTTAAAAATATGAGCAGCTTAACCCATCCAGTTCTTGTGGTGCAAAGTAAATCTAGTAAAAGCATTTTAGTTATGTGAGACATAGCTAAGTGGACAGGAAATCGTTTTCATCATTTTACACAGCGTAACTAAGCCACGTGTTGGGAATAAATATGTGATTTATACAGGCACAATTTCTTTTTATGTCCTAATGAGAAATGTTAAATATATTAGTATGACTTGGGGCTTGACACATGCTCTAAAGGCTGTGTATGATGCCAAGCAACCAATTATCTCAGTGCATTATTTCTTGAAAGCCTTGACATGGGTAAGGTCACTATACATTTTTAAAGGGAGCATGGTGCTGGATTGATACAGGATGAAAGGATGATACAAATAACAATACTTTGTTAGATCTTCCTGCTGCACAATGTATAATCAGGTGCTCTGACTTAAAGAACACTAATGAGGATTTAAAGACCCAGCGGAGCACATTTAGCAGTCACACATGATTCTGTCAAATGCTTTTGCAAAGGGCACCTCTGATGCAAGGGTACAGTTCAAAAGCAGGTAGGAATGAATAGTTTCATTGTATAGCTTGGTGTAATACTTCTCTGTGTTTCAGTGAGCATAGCAATAGGTTGCAATGTGCTGGTGCTTTGCCAGGTGCTGCTGTTTGGCTGTGATTTTTACCAGTCATGACACCAGCCAGGGGCAGTAGTGCACATGGTCAGGCTGTATCACTGCATTTTCAGCGACTGAATAGTCAATGAGAGGAACAAAGGAAGAGGGCTCTGAAGCTATTATTTGAAGTCCATACTAAGCTGTAGGTGCTGTGTGCTGACCATCTCATTTACCTCTACAATAAATGTCAGGTAGTGAAATCCTGCAGAAGAACAGACGGTGGCCTGCCTAGCTTAAGGTACATTTTGACAGTGATCCAAAACGTACCTTAGTGTAGAAAATTCCAATTGTTTTTGAACCAATATCCAGCTCATCAGACTAGCAGACTCGTCACAAGACCAGCTTCTCTCTCTGCATATGGCTTCCAGTGCAAATCCCATGGTTTCTACTTAGCACCTACTTTGAGTAGGAGGTTGGACTGGAGACCTCCTGAGATGCTTTCCCACTAAATTATCCTGTGATCCTAAGAAAAAAACCAGCTTGGCTATAGCATTCATTGTTCCCCTAGTTTTTCCATGATATTTCATTCTGTAAAATGATGTGGTATAAATGAATTACGCATTAGCTTGTCTTTTGCCTAGACACACACTCACATATTTTGTTTATAACCTCAAATTTAATATAACTGTCAAGTTTGATTGGCTTTATATAGCAAATTTGGTATCTGCCTTTTAAAGCAGTTTCAGTGAAAGTTCAAAGTGTCTGTTAAAGTAGTACTATATGTGCTACTTGTATATCTCTTTCTGATATTTTCCTGTGATTTTTATGGTTCTATCTATAGTTACTTAAAATATTCTTTAATCTTAAGGTTTGTCATTATTTTAATAATTGGCAGTAGTTTTGTGCAGAGGACTTGTTTTTTAAACGTGTTTGAGGATTCATAATTTTTCTGAGAATCTGTCGGAAATGCATGCTGGCGACATTTAAAACTTGTTAATTAGATATTCTTAACACTTAATTAGAATTGCCTTTAAAATGGGCCCAATTCTACTATAATTTATTGCTTGTGGAATCTAATTTGACAGTTTTCTACATAAGCATTTTGGTCATTCTGTCTTGGGTGAGAAAGTACCTCATGTGAGTAGTCAGATACTGGCTTAATCTAGCAGTTGATGCAACCAGTTTAAGAACAAAATGATATTATATACAAATTTTAAAAAATATTTGGTGGATACTTACAAATTCTTATTCATGAATTGAGGTGCTTTTTATTTCATTCACTAAATGAACAGAAGTCAGGAGTCTTCCCTTTTTTGAACTGTGTTTTCCCTTTTTTTGAGCTTTGTACTACTGACCAGGTTTAATATTAATATTTTCCCAGGAGTTTCCACTGAAGGCTGCAGGGAGTGGGAAACCTCAAACTTTTATTAAATAGAACAGAGGTTGGGTTGGGACAGGGTGTTAAACATTTGTAGTTTGGCAGTTTCATCACAGCATACACCCCTTCTTTAAACATGTCGGAATAAGCAGTGAGCTTGCTCTGTGGTGAGAAGCCTGTACAGCAATTACTGTTCCTCCATGGGCATGTAAGGGGCCGGGAAAGGTCATGGAGTAACGCTTAGTTTCTGGCATATAGTCTGACTCTTTCATCCGAGTGTGCAATCATTCAGTTTTATTTAATTATTCCTGTGTTATTTTGGCCTGTCCATGAATCAAATGAGCTTTAGATATGCTTTTGCTAACTGACTGTGCTTCTGAGGCTGAGACTGTGGTCACAGCTCTAACTAGCAGCTGGAACAGGGCCATTGAAAGAACACTTGGTTTCACCACTTACTGCCTGTGGTATCTGTGACATTGTACATTCACTGCAGCAGGTGGTTTCTGGGGTTCTGTGTGAACCGTCTGTGCACTCTGCGGGTGTGTCCTACGATACCTGGTGTTGGAAGGTGCAACTGCACGCAAGGTGTCCCCCTCCTCCTCCTCCTCAAGGCTGCTGTTCCTGTCATGGGCAGCATGACAGGCTGAGTTGGAAATGAGCCTTGGACTTCTGGGAACAAGTTGTTCTCTTATGGGTGCCATATGCTGCTCTGTCTTTAATAGTAAAAAACACCAAAAGTTTTTAAAAATTGCATGTAAACAAAATAAATCTGAAATAAAAAATAAGTCTTAGCTGAAATTACTGAATTTTAGTTGTTACAAAAGCTGGCTTTTCCTTGTTTCCCTTTTGGTTCTGCCTCTATGTTGGAGCTCCCAGATCAGTGAGAAACAAGGAATTACCCTTACTTATCTGCTGCATAGAAGCAGTATCAGTTGCCTAGCATTTCTGTGGCTCAGCTGCTAGAAGGTACTAGGCATATTTAATATTGGCATAACCGTATGTTGCTCTCGTTCAGGGGCTAGAGTTTGTAATGTCTGTGTTTTGTAAGAAGCTAGATTTTGGCCCCGACCATCAATTTATTGCTATGTTTGATGCTAGGGGAGTGAACATGGCACCTGGAGGAGCAGCAGTTTTGTTGATGAGGTGAAGGGTTGGGTATGATCCCATGCAGCAGTGGGGCAGACAGTATTGCTGGTAGTGTGTTTGTTTTCTTTGAAACACAAGATGGCAAGGGCCACCGTAATTTCTGGAGCAAGTGATGATGCCCAGGCCTATGAAACTGCTTACTCAGTTGTTTCACTGCTCCCTCTGGAGCTTTGCAGTTGTAGAGCTTAAGGTGCTGTTGTTTTGAGGTAATGGTCCCTTTGGACTGCACGGAATGATAGTGCCAAGCAGATCCTGTAGATAGCATCTTTTCTTCTTGGCAAAAAGCAACCATGTTTGGCCTGCCACATAATATCCCATGCACAAATTTTGAACTAAACTGTGGCTACTGCTGCATGCTAAGTGTTCCTTTTATTCTCCAGTGTGCAGAGGCCGTGTTGTATCTGTCTTTATGGAAGCAGACTTTGCACAGTGGCAGGTGGGGGAACTGTGCCAGCCAGCTCCCTGTGCTTTCAGCAGCTAATTTTCTGACCAGAGCAGGTACAGTCAGAATTCAGAGTAAAATTGTAGTCACTGTGTATCTGCTGGCAAGCTCTTGGGCAAGGCCATTTAATATTCATTTGCTCAGCAAGTACAAAATAGTCACAGTTTAGACAACAGTGAAGGTAACCTTTAAGTAATATTTGCAAATTTGGTCAATGTAATACTGGAAAAATTCTTTTACGTTTCCTGTTACAATTTTTTTTGCTAAGTAGTGAGATTTGTTTTTAATTTTGAGCCTTCTTCAAACTCTTCTCTAAGCTCTCCTCCAGTCTCAAGGGCAGTTGACATAAGATAGAAGAACACTTCTTTGGAAATTGAGCAGTAGTTTTTTGAAACCACTTGTCTTATAGTAGTGGTCAAGGAGAAGTGGCAATCTAAATCAATTACTAGGGGTTTTTTTGGTGAAAAAGTCATGAGTTTTGGCTTGATAGTAGTCTTTACTGCTTGTCTGTACTTCAAAAACCCAAAGGAGAAACTATCAAGAGTTTATTTTACTATTATGCATCATCAAGTGTTCTGAAAAAATGTCTTTTAAAATAATTCTAGTGTAAAGATTAATGTAGTACATGCTTTTTGCACATGCACCCTTTCTTAAAAATGTGTCTCTCTTAAATGATGGGTCTTTTCCAGCTCTGTTTTTGGCAGAGAGGTTGGGCTTTTTTTGGTTATGCAGAACTTTTAAGTGTGAGGTGAAGAAAATCCACAGATACTTGATGAGTCCATTGATATTCACAAAAATATTTTGTGACTGTTGTATTAGAAGGAAAACAATGAAGCCATTAATGTTGATAAAAGTTGAATGTGAGGCTTTGGTGTAAATACTGTTAGTTGTAACCTATTGTGTCTGAATTCCATACTATAGGAAGCATCTGTAATTCTTTGTAGAATTGCTAAAACTGGCAGGAGAGCAGAGCTGATGTAAAGGGATTTTAAACAGTCAAAGCTGACAGGGTTGCCTGCTGAGCTTGAGAAATAACAGATTGGCCTCTAGTTGCCAATGCACTAGATGATCCTCTGTCACCTGGAAGCTGACCACATCTCTTCAGTTCTATTTACGTTCCCTAAAACTAACTTAAATGCAAACTAATCAAAAAGATTTTAACAGAAAAATTTGAGATCTCTGTTCTCTTCACTGAATATTGTCTTGAAGTCTTTTCCTGGAGACAGATTTGTAAAAATATGTCGCAAATTACAACATAGCTATATCCTTAGGGATTTGAGTACTTTATAACTTTGGAAGTCTTCTGTTTTCAAAATTAGTATCATTTTTTTCAAGAGATCTGGGAAATGGACTAGGAATTTGAGAAGCTTGTGTTGCATGTGTACATCTTTGTACTGGTGGCAGTGGGATACAGCCGGACATGGTCTGGTAATTCTAGTGAGGATCTGAGCTGGGGCAGCGTGAGCTGAAGGCCAACCCTTGCATGTGCCTCAGGCACTGATGGCATCAAGTCACAGCTGCTCTTGAGGTCTGGGATCTACCTGGCAGGCACAGTTGTAATAAGAGACCACAGTCAGAGGCCTTCCTGGAAAGTTTAGAGCTGTGATGCCTCCCTGTTCACTGGATGCTATGAAGTTGAATGTCTGTGTCCTTTCTCACCAAAGAAATTTCATTTTGAATTGAAACAAACTTGAATCGACCCCACCCAGTTTCATACGAAAACAGTAAGAAGTCTAAGGCTTTACTTCACTTCTTTCACACAAATTATTTTGGCTTTCCTTGAAGCATCAATAAAGGTGAACTGTAGTTTTGTGGTGAATTCGACTGAAAATTCAAGTTCGGAGTAAAGTGCAGAACTACCAGAATCTCTACTTTCATTATGAGCATTTCACACAGCTATAGATATAATTACATATGATGATCTTATGGCAAGACATGGGCTGTTACCCCCAATTCCCTGGCAGAACTCCCAGTTAAGTGATTCTCTTCTAGCTACATGAATGTACTTTCTTTAACTGGTATGCTTCGTCCTAGAGAGGAACTGCATTTTAAGTGAATAACAAATTTCATTGTATGGTGTATATAAAGGTCTTCAGAAAACTGAGTTAGTCAACAATTTTCCTTGGCTTCCTTTCCCTATAGAGATTGTTATATTTGATAAGAGATGGTAATCTTTCATTTTTCTATTATCCCTTGAAACTAAGGAAAAAACCCAATTTCATACTTTGGAAAACTTATCTAACCCTTAAAAGGTTCTGCTTTACCTCGAGTGGATCACTTCACATTTTTTTGCCTTGATGCTGTCTCTTGCTTTGGCTGATGAATAACTTCAATGTAGTAATGTAAGCAAAGAGAATAATATGAATTTGGGTATACGTGTTCGGAAAAATCAACAAGGTAATCTTATTTATAGGGCATATAACTGACACAGGTTACTTCGTGGCTAGTTCAGTAATGTTTCTAAGATGTCTGTATAAAAAAGCAAGACTTAAAAAATGATGTTTATGAACTATCAAGAACATTGTTATAGCAAAAATTACTTCAAGAATATAATGATGAATTAAGAAATTATTGCATGTACAGAAAACTTGTGTGAAAAGAACTAGAAGATGAGGCATGGAAAGTTTTGTGTCATAGCTTTGGTACAGAAGGACTACCTAAAGGTTGTTCACGGCTCTTAGCTGTTCAAATGTACTCCCCTTAAACTTGGAACTTTCTACTGTAGCTTGAATGCTGAATTTGAGACTGCTCTTCCTCCAAATTGATACTTCATTTCTCAAAATCAAAGTGTGTCATGTTAGAAGTTAAGTTTGTACAGAAAAGGAAGATTTGGAATGAAGCTGGACCTGGGCACAAGAGAGATGGGGATGGAGGTGCTTAGTTTTAGTCTTTGTTTCTCACTATCCAACTCTATTGGCAATAAATTAAATTTCCCCAAATCAAGTCAGTACCTCATAAGTGATTTTCTTCTCTTTATCTCAGCTCCTAAGCTTTTCTATATTCTGTTCTTCCCCTGTGCTGTTGAGGGAGAGGAGGAGTGCAGCAGTGCCTTGGGTGGGCATATGGTAGATGGCTAAGGTCAAGCCCACCAGAGTTTTGAAGACTGAATTTTCCTTTGAGCCTCTTAGGTCATCATGGAAAAGGCGGCACCATCAGTGTCTCTGTCTTACCAGTGTGCAGCTCTTTGATGAGACTGAGCCTTTCATTAGTGACAGCAGTAACCAGCATCATCTCCCTTGCCTCTGTGTATTGCTTGTGTGTTCATGAGTGAAACGAGGAGGGACTTCCTTTCACAGGAATGTAAATGTTTGTTAATCCGTTCTGGAAATGTGAGGTCTCAGTTCTGGGTACTCTGAAGCCTGAACTCACTATGTTCTTCCTGGAGTTGCCTGGGCTAGGGCCTGTCATGCTTTAGTACTGAGCAGCTAGGTGTGAAAATTTTGGACAGTGGGAGAGACAGTTGTGATGTAGGGTGGGGATATATGGTTTCTGTCATCTTAATGCTTAGAAGAAATCATAAAGGGGGTTTAGGGGTGTCTTAGGTGGTGTCTCGGAACAGGAGATCAGTTGTGGCATCAGATCCTCTGTGATTGTTAAAGGTTTCCAGTGTGATTCTCAAAACGTATGGCTTGGCAAAATGAAAAACTTGGCTACAAAACCTTAGCACTTCTTGTGGATGGCAAATGTCATAATAGTGTAATTCATAATTAAATAAACATTACATGGTGCTGAGAGGGTTTGTATCAGGATGAGATAATGAGATTTTGGGGGTTTTTTCTTCCTCTAAAGTAGCCTAAGATAATTTGATTAAAAGTTGCAATGGAAAGTCACCCTCGTGAAGAAAATGCCAGTGATGGTTGTAGAGGTGCTGTGCTGAAAATGTAGGCCTTTTAGGAGCAGGGAGAGTCTGGTTATTAAACTGATTGCCACAGCTTCTCAGAAGAGCTTGTAAGCTTGAAAGCTTATCTGTCTTGTGTAACAACTGCCCTAATAGCAGTTGCCCATACGGACCCGGGTATGATTTGTGTTTTTAATTAATATTTCAAGGGAATAAATGTCCGAAAGTGATTAGTGGCAGGTTCCAGCGGATGGCACTGAGAAAGAGAGCATTATCTCTTTGAGGCTGAGTTACTCATCCAAGAGAACAGATGTTTTGGTAAGGTCACGCAGTGTTTGGCTTGATTGTGTGCCCAGTTTAGGACCTACATCTGCTGTGCATTTTACCGAGCTGGGAAAGGAGTCCACCAGGAGGATTGAGGTGGGAGACTAGAGAAGGAAGGGCTGTCACACAAATTAAGGTATCCTTCACCTGAGCAATTTTGGGGGCTGGAAGTTAGCTACGATGGTTGATGAAGAGAATTGAGTGGCCTGAATAATGCATTAACTCAATACATCACATCACCGATCTCTGCCGGTGGGTCTCATGAGTGTCATCAGTTAATGGTGGGCACTGGAGCAGCCTGGCCTCACTCTGGTGTGGATGCTCCATCTGCTTGTCTGACCTTAGAGGCTCCTGGAAGAACTCAATTCATATCTCCAGTCCCACTGGGAGTAACTCAAGCCCCTTTGCCTTAGGTGACAGTTCACTGTATGCAAACCTCGACAATTATACTTGGTTTGCTGCATGGCTTTGAACATACTGTAGTGCAAGCACTGGTTATGGCAGGAGAGCACCGTTTGGAAGGATCAGCTCTCTGGGTGACGTCAGGCTGAACGTGTCATCCTTGTGATGGCACACAGACTGGGTCTACTCGGCAGTGGCCCCCCAGGATGTGTAACACAATGTACTTCAAGTTATAAATGCAGAAGAGATCAAATAGTTTGGAAATAATTTACTCCTGTGATTATTGCTCCTGCAAATTATAAATTACCCAAAAGCCAGAGCTGTTCTCAGCCAGAGTATTTGCTCTTCAGACCAGCACTCAAAAGGCTGCTTTTAAGAAATAGGATTTTTAGAGAACAAAAGGAGAAATGAACACTATGAAAATGTAGTTAAATGTAAATGTGTTAAATGGTACATGAACTAGTCAGGTTTTCATGATTTATCAGTTTTAAACTTCAAAGGCTCTGGTTAGCTTGCATTTTTAAAACTAATGAGTTTATCACAGCCAGTGGGGAAAAATGGTTCAAGTATATCAGCTGTAAATTGGTACAAAGCACTAAAAGGGACATTAGCCTCTAATCAGATTCTAACAGTTCATTAAACCTGCCTTTCCTCTGTGGCGCTTTGTCTTCCCCCCTCCTTCTGCCTGTGCCTCCTGTGTAAGCCAGCCTCGTCCCTTTGCTCAGGCGGGTAAAACTTCCTTAGGGACACGATGCAGTATCAGCTCATCCTTCTTTGTCTGTGAGCTAAACAGCCTAAGGGATGTTTGATGATGGTGTATTCCTGATCTTGCTGTAAAATTCAACTGTGCTGCCTATAAATCAAGAAAGCAGAGGGACCTCTCAACTTGCGAAATAGCCACTGGGGGAGCCAGGAATGCCACGCTGGCTCCTGCTCTTTCTCCACCTCAAACCACATCCAAACTGATGGGGCTCAGTGACACCTGAGATCTGCTGCTAATAAGCAAACAGAGAACCACCCTTGCTGGGAAGAAAGATGTAAAGCCAGGCACGATTTCATCCAGCTTCTTTGTGGCATCAGAGACCCTTCCCGCTTTTTTCCACCTCATGCCTCAAACACTGAATAAAGATCAAGGTGCACAAAATAATTTGCTCAGCAAACATAGGAAGAACTTGTTTTTATTCCTCTTCCTGTTATGTCAAGCTTAAAAAGTACAGTAGATGCACAGCAATAGCATAGCATGGACTGGGACATCTCACTAGCTTGACTGGTTTTCATTCTCACATGTTTGAATGCAGAGGTGTGCTGCTGAAAATTACTTGTTTGATTTGAAATTTTATAAGTAGGCATTTAGAGCTTTTTATGAATGATCTTTGTTTTAAAACAAAGAAATAGAGATGGCACTTGCTTGCCTGCTTCACCATCGAGTTTCTGCCTGTCCTGTAGTAAGTAACTACAGCTCTGGGTGCTAAAATACACATGGTTCGAAGTGGGGGTGACAGAGATTTTAAGCAGGTCATTTCCTCTGCTTGTGGCACCATGTTGGAGCATGGGCATATCAGTTTCCCTTCTTTTCAACATGTTATTTAAATTACAGTAACGGAGTATACAAAAATAAACAGTTTCTCCAGTATTTATATCCTGGAAAGTGGAGGTCCTGGGATGAGGTGTATTGATCAGAAAAAAGAAAATGTGTAAATTAATTTAAGTTTTTAAAATCTGTTTTGGAAGCTCCATTAGGATGGACTATTTTCCTTAAAATTCTGCTGAAGCAACCATGATAAGAAACAGGGCTGTGAATGCATTCCTTATGAATAATGGTACTACGCAGCGCTGAACGGACCTGGTGCCTGTGTGAAACACAGGGAAAATGTTTTTTTTTTCTATTCTGGTGCAGTTACTGAGGACTGCAAAGTAGTAGAGCAGAGGCAGGTTTCCAGTCTAGAGCCTGGCCTTCCAGACAGGGCTGCAGATTAATAACTGACTGTGAATATGTCACTTGTAAGTGATGTGTGCTCCAGTTACGTTGTTTGAAAAACAGCTGTGATGTCTCCGCATTTCTGTACCACTGACCAAAGTGTCTGGATTTGTAAGGTCACGTTCTGGCTTGAAGGATAAAATGGTTTTTATTCTCTCCATGTTTTCCAAACTAAATGGCAGCTGAAGACGCTTGCTTTTGAACACCATCCTTGAGCCTTGGCTGGAGTAGAAAATTGATTCAGGTTGAGGTACTGTTTGAACTTAAAGCACAAGAGGTTATTTTGTATGTCTTCATGAACTGCTTCAGTAACAGCAGGATGGGAACTTTCACAGCAGGAATGTTGATTCAGGGAAGCACAGTTCTGCAAATTCTTCTTCAGCTTGAAGCTCTCGGCATTTATTGCCCATAACTACATGGACAGCGTATATTTTTAACTTGCTTTTTTAACTCTCTTGTCTCAGAGATGTATGGAGGTTTTAATTGACAAATGCTGATAACCTTATAAGACAATGATAAGAAATCTGATTAATTGTAGATGTGTGTTAATTTATAATGTGTGTGGGTACAGGCCTTCACTGTAACTTCTCTCTATACAAGCCCATGCTTTCTTTACCAGAAGTACAAATGTTGTGACTGAAATAAACTATACCTAAGTATACTGCCAAAACCTTCAAACTGTTTGATACCACTGCTTTCCTTTTCAGTTCTAAAGCAAGGAATTCATGTACGTGTGATAATATAAAATTACAAAATAGTAACTGGAGGTGGTTTTCCCTTGTTGCTTACAAAGACGTAGTTCTCTTTTAAGGATAACTGCAAGTATGATTTACTGTTTTAACAGTAGTAGTAACTTGGCAGCTACTCCTTGAAATTACTGTTATATCCTCCTTGTTAACTTCATTTCCACTGAAAGAAACATACTTCTACAGTATCACAGAAATTAAAACAATGAATTGAAACAAGTGCTTTTTTCAAAAATTTTTATTATTCTTGTCCTTTTTTGACTTAGGACATCAGCGCCTTTGAGAACAGAATGTTAATGCTTGATGGGATGCCGGCAGTCAGAGTCAAAACAGAGCTGCTGGAATCCGAGCAAGGGGTAAGCAGAGGTTTGTGTGACCTCACTCTGGTAACCCTTCCCCAGCTTCTCTGTGGTTAGGTGTCCCTCCCATTTTCTCTTCTATGTTTTTGTTTATTTCCACTGTTCTGGAGCATATTTTCTTGAGAGTTGTACTGGTGAGCATCTAGTCTGATCTGCTGGGAGCACAGAACGAAACTCTGTAGAAGACTTACTGAAATCATCTGTGATTGCTGAGATGCTGTTGGTGTAATTTTACACCTGTTAAAAAAAGGTGCAGTTTAATTAAAAAAGAGTAGATTGCAGTAAAGGAAGCCAAATTCATATGTCTGGGAAGTCCATGTATATATGTATGTATATATGTTTCCTATTTTGCCTTCTGGGGATATTTGCCTTACTGTGAGTGTTTCATCCTTTATATGCTTGTCCTACTCTGTTTTCTGTTTGTGGAAACCTCCTCTCTCTCTGGTGAAATGCACTTGTTTATCATTAAGATAAGAGGACTAGAAGCCTCAGGTGGTTAAAGCTGGTATCACGTCAACTGCTGAATACCGGACAGATCATGAATTGGATTTTGAATTTTTTTGCAGAACTTGGCGTTGGAGTGATAGTTCTTAGGAGGATGGGAGGGTATTTTCTTGCATATGTGGTATCAGTGATTGTAGATTACAGCAAGGGTAGCTGTATTTAATGGATTTTTTGTTATCATAAAACTTTGTTTCCTTGTATACATCATATGTTATTCCAAAGAATCTAAGCCGCTTTACTAATCTAAAGACAGATGCCTTCAACAAGCAGCCTAATAGAAGCAGCAGTGCTATTGCCTTGTAGGGATGGGCTTTTCCCTAATTCTGTTACTTGGCTTTTTCCCTTTCTGCTATTTTCTCAGTTATTTAATTGAGAATTTAAATGATATGGAAGAGAGGGAATTAACTTTCAGGATGACTTAATTTGAAACACTTGCAAGGACATACCAGTTATTCAGGGTGTTTTTGAGGCTTTAAGTTTGAGAGGAAGAAAAAAAGATTAGCATTTAATCGAGTTCTTGCTCACCTCTGCCTTCCTGAGAGCAAGTACCCTCAGAAATTACTCCAATACAATGTGGTTTGTGGGAACGTAAAAACTGAACTATTGTATGAGCTGCGATGATGAAAAGACTGATCCATTTTTAAAACCTTCTGGATGCTTTGCATTATGCCTTTGTATGTAACAGAAATGTTTCTCTATAGTGTTCAGAAGACAAAGGTTCCATTGGCATTTGCCTTTGTTCAGTTTGAAATAAATTCTGTGCATGATACATATTGCTGGGTCCTTTATGAAGAGTACTTCCTTTAGCAAAGTGTGACTTGATTCTGGAAGACCTATTTGGTGTCTTAGGAACTGAAAGGAAATGAATGATCTATATAATATTTTAATTTCCTTAGAGTTTTTTAATAAAATTTTATGGACTTCTGTATAAGCAGAAAATGATGTCATTTTTTCCCCAGTGACTGAGCCATTGGACAAAGAGCTCGTTTGATTTGGAATTTTATGTACTTTGGTACTAATTAAGTAGTGTCTGGTCAAGAGTCTCTGGCACTTTTATGATTCTTCATTAGGGAACAATCAATAAATACAAAATGAATTCTCCAATTCACTAACAGAGGAGCTGGCCACTAGCATGGCAGTTTTCCAGCAAACTGCTTAAACTCTAAGGAGAGCTGGTTGAAACAGATGTTTGGCATGTACTTTGGAGACTACTTTGAATATGTAGATGTTGGTATACATAACAGGGACAAGTGTTTGAAGGATGTGATTACCAAAATCAGCACGTGGAGCTGTTTGGGAAGATGAATATCAAAACTGGGAAGCATGAAGTGGGAACTGAAGTGTGATCCAAGTAGTAGGAATTTGAAATCGTGGTGTCTGTCTGTGTTGTTATAGCGCCCAGAGTCCCTAGAGTTACGCCTCCATCACAGCATATGTGTGTACAGCGAGATGTGACTTCTGCTTTGAAAATTTGAGAACTAAGATGGCATTTTGAGTCTTCTGAGCGTAATGGCCAAAGCTTCTTCACTTCGGAGCTGAACACCAGACAAACTCTTCTAAAACCCGGAGGAAGCCATTTGGGATTTTTGCTGTTCCGGCTTGGTATCAGCTGTTGGCTCTAGTTTTGCTGCAAGGGCAAAAGTGAGACATGGCTTAAGGGTTATGAAAGAAAGGTTTCATCTGTGATTGGAGAATCATGAAAATGGTATCAGTTGTGGAGGAGGGAAACCAACAGGGTCTGGAGCACCAGTGGCCCTCGACCAGGATGGTGAGCACTGCTCTATCAGACCAGAGAGCACTGAGTTATCATGTGTTTCCCATGAGGCTTTAGGGTGCTATTGTCTTAGAAGGGCTACAGGACTGCTTTGAATTGTCTCCCCTTTAATTATGAGACCATATTTCAAATAAACATCTTACTGATTTTAAAGAATTTTTTAAAGCTATATGCCTGTTTCTTGTAGGAATATTGAATGCTTTTCTGCAGGACACATGAATATGTCATCCAGAAAAGGTGTTTTCTCTGTAGTTGTGCCTTGGTTGACTCTTCCTTGGGATTCATGGCCTCCAAGGTGGGCTTCACAGACAGGACCTTTCTGGGGAATTTGGGTATTGTTTGGCCGTTCATGAATGCAGGACTGTGTTGCACACCCAGCTGATCCTCCCCTTGATCCACTGACTAAAGAAGTAGAAAATACCCAGCTTAGCTTTCTTGGTAAAGTGAACAATGGTCATTGCAATAACTTGACAACATGGAAGTAAAAAAACTCAGAAAAAAGGAACGTTATACCTACAGCACCAAAATGAAAGAACAATTGGAGAAAAAAAGTTTTTATATAAACAACACCAGCTTTTAACCTTAAGTTACTTTTTTCACTTACTTTTTGTGACGTACAGCTGTGGTGACATAGGCACCATCTGGCCATGTACATTTCATTCGTAAGAAATTCATCTTCCCTGTACTGCTCTGGGCAACTTGGTCTTCACCAGGTTGTCTCTTGACTACATAGGGTTGTAATAGAAGTCACCCATGATGTAGATGAGAACCAGGACAGAGCAGATGCTAGCATTTCCTGCTGTATTTGGATACCATGCTAGGCAGTCAATCAAGTGGACAATATACCCTGGTTGTTTCTTGTTTTCTTATTGGAGACTTGAGTCTTTTTGCAAAAGAGATTAAGTATAATGTAAGGTTCTTCTCTACCATTTGTGCATGAGCTCCAAGATCTTTAACTTTTCTTAAAGTTTGTTTTGTGTTAAATGTTTTGTTCCGTTTTGTTTCGCGATTCCTCTGTGTCTTTTGCTGTGTTTGGGTGCTCTGCCCAAACCTGGGCTGCTGATACCACTGAAAAGTTTTGAAGTTTTCTTAAATAGCAGTGTCTAAGTCCTTACACTGCACAAGTGTTGCTTATCTAGAGCAAGTGAAGATGGATTTAAAATGCAATTAAAATGCAATTTAATTCCTCGGAAGGAATAAGCAAAGAAAGTTTAATCCAGCTGAGATTTTAGGGTAGCCCTGGGAGAATGAAACTGTGTGAGCTACTCCCAGCTGCAAAGCAGCCCAGTCTCTAGCTAAGTCTGAAAGGAAATTGGACCTGACATTTCAGCTATGCCCCATGCACTAGATCCTTGGAGCCTGTGACTGGAGAAGAGGTGAGCAGGACTCTGGAACTGCAGCCTGTGTCAATGCAGTGAAGACAAACCTTTACCAACGCAGATTTAAAAGACACTGAGTTCAAGTTAGATCACTGTGGGAGAATAGGATTTAGGCAGTCCATAAGGAAGGCATGCCTTATAAGATGGGGGTTACTAGTCAGATACAGATCAAAGAAGTATTTACAAGGCAAATGGATTTTTCTCTTTGCTTTGGAAAAAGTTAAAACAGTTCTGCATTGTTTTATTGTCTCTAATTTAGAGTAGTTTAATGATTTTTAGAAGGCCATCAGCATTAGCAAGAACACATGCTTATTTTTCCAGTGAACTACTGTCCTTAATTTTGCACAGGAGATTTAATGCAGTCTATTGTTTGAGGCTTCAGGAGGACACAGTGCTGCTTTAATGACTTTATCACAAATGAAAAGAAGACATTACATAAAAGATATCGCATTGCCCTTTAACAAGGCTTCATTATTATCTCCCCTACTGTGGAACAGGAGCTAGCATTGCTAATAAATTGGGAGAATTACTTTAGAAATGTGAATTTGCTTATCATTTAATATCCTCCAGTGACCTACAGCTTTAGATCTTTTGGGCTTCAGTAAAATCTTTGTCTGTCAGTTACCAGCTTCAAAAAAGGATGTGAAGAAGGTGGTCCCTCCCCATGAGGCTGAAGGTGGGGTACTTCAGCAGGAAAAAAATCTTCATTCTTGTCTGTGCCAAAAACTATTCTGGAAGTAATACTTCTCATTGTAAAAATGCATGGAAGCTGGATTAATGTATTGGTATTACACACTGGGTGGAGACTTTATTAGCTGGTGGCTGCTGTTAAGAAGTTAGGAGGAGTAGTGTTGACTGGCTTCAGTGTGAAGTTCAAAAGACCTGCTAGTCATTGCAGAATATGGCCCAGTTTCTAAAAATTGGTAAATGTGTCTGACTTAGTGTTCAGTTGTACTTTCTCAAGTATTTGCTGAGTTGGGCTGTAAGCTTTTGTTAAAAGGAGATACAAATGTGGGACTTATGTCCCACAATCAATCTTCAAATACAGAGAATGATGAACCGCTAATTTTCATCAGTCTTTTTGTTTCCAGATCTGCAGTCTCATCTGTTCCTTTGCCTGCATTTTGTCCTCTCAAATCATCACTGGAGGATTATATATCCTACTCTGAATTCTCCTCCTAATTCTTCTTGATCTGTCTCCATTTGAATCACTTATCATGACTGAATTATGAACAGAAATTATTAAAATGACAAAACCCTTTAACAAGCTAATATTGTTCTGTGTCTTTCACAGCCAACCAAATTATCTTGTTGTCTCATATCTGAAGAATGCCATCCATCCTTATGTTGTTGAATACATAAACATGCTTTACCTCAGCCTGGGTAATAGTGACATAAATCTTTTATTTTTAAGTATTTCCAAGAATACCTATTCACGTTCAGTTGAGAATAGTCTCAGTAACAAAGCTTACTCCATGACTATATGGGGAACTGTTTTGCGGTGATTCATTCAGCTTGGGTACATTCTTTGTATTAGTAGAAGAAAGAGCACTTCTGATATTTGCTGTTGTCATATGTGAATTTCTGCTTCATTGAATTACTTACTTGTTTTCTGAATTACTTAATGTTTAGCATGACTGATTTGGGGAAACAAGTTGTGTATGTACAGTGCACACGCATCAATCTCTTCTGCAAAGAAAGCCCTCCTTACTTTCTGTTGGTTTTCTTCATCTAGCAGTAGGCATCACTCAAGAAGTTTTACTGAGGTGTTAGAATCACAGCTGGTACAATTCGTTGGTTGCTTTACAGTGCCATAAATGTAGGATATTCTTCAGAAAGAGATCAAGATCTGACTCCAGAACCAGTAAGGACCTAACCCACAGGGCATGATGCAAAGCCGTGTGAGATGTACCTAAGGAGATACAGCTGTATTTCCTGAGCACTGCTGAAGGCTTTGCTTACAGCCCAGAAGGGTGCAAGACACATCCCAGAAGGATTATGTCAGTTGGACTAATTAAGTCAAACCAAGCATCACAAGCTGATGAATACTGCGGGTGCTGTTTCATGTTGAGTGGAAGCTTGCATGAAGAAAAAAGGTAGCCAGCTCCTACATCTTTGCTGTCATCCTGGCATTCTTGCTCAATCCATTGCCAGTGACTCAATGACATTGGGGAGGGTAGGGTCAACTGATCACTGGTCCAAGAAAAACCTAACCCGAGGGGAGAAAGGGAATGGCTGTGTCTGTCCTGCAAGTCATACTTGCATGTGAAATCATGGATATCCTCTATTATACGGAGATGGAGAGGGTGCTGCTTTTGATTAGAGCTGGTGACCTGGATCTGAAACTACATCCTGAGACCTCTTTACTGCTTCTGGGACCTAAACTGCCCACTTCAGGCATGTCTCTGCACTGCTGCATTTCGTGTTCCTTACTCCTTCTGAAGTCAGCTCATGTGTAGAGAGCCAAGGGCTTTTATCATGGATGTAGGTGTGGTTTCCTTATTTGTTTTTTAATGGTTTTTTTCTCTCTAGGAATCAGACCCAAAAATGCAATAGAAAGGTAATAGATTTAAGAGTAATAGGAAATGATAGCTTAACCAACTCAGCACACTTGCCAGGCAGTCTTTTTGCCAAGTTAACCAGGATTGCAGAATAAAAATGCAGGTGGGGTCGTAAGATGTATGATGCTGTCTGAAATTCACACTGAGTGAAGTATCCCAGATCCTCTGAGACTTAATTTACTGACCGTTGTCTGCCATTGCTTTCCTTTCCTGGGCAGCTAAGTTGACTGTTACAGAGCATAGCAGGGAATGTGCTCCTTAATCTGTCTGGTATTGTTTGTTGTATGTATGGTAGGAACAGGGGGATTTTCACTTGTGGGTGAAAACTTAATTGTCTGAGGCATTGTACCGGTAAAGGGTGGTCCCAGGGTATCTAGGTTTAATTAATCAGAAGTTTAGACAGTCTTTTAATGGCCACCTTCAGATATTAGTGACTGTGCTTATTAGGAATTCAGCAGCAAGTGTAAGGGAGTGAGGCAGAAGATCTTTGCTCCAAACTGTGTGTTTAGTCAACAGTGCCATGCCCAAAAGAGATTTCCTATGTCTGTAGTAATAGAAGGGCAGTGAGAAGAAGATTTCACTTACAAGAAATTTGGATTTTTATGAAGAACTATTTGGTAGAGGAGAAGGATAATACTTTATCTGCCAAGACTGGAGAAAGTTTCATAGAGAATGTGGGATGTTACCCAGAAACTAACACAGCTTGATATTGTTAGGAGTTCCATAGGAAAATCACAGTTACAGAATATGTATGCTAAATACATGAATTGATAAGTTTTATGTGCTCATATGGAGTGGGAAAATAATGTTGCCTTTGGGAGAAGAAAAGTTCACCCTTTGATTGGATCGTAGTGCTGAAGTTAATTTTGAGATTATAGTTTGGTTGCCTTCTATCCTCCGTCAACTATTTTGTGAGCTCACCTTCAAGACAGTTTGCTTTTTGATGATGTATGACCTCTCAGCTTGCTCTGCTACCAGAGCTTATGATGGGAATCTCCTGGAAGATTTATTCAGCTGAGAAACTGGGCGTAAAGGAAAACAAGCCTGATACATACAAGCTATATATCTGTCGGTTACTCTGAATTCCTAAATCTACATTTTGGGTTAAAAATTGATTCTTTTTTCAAGATGTGAAAGGTCAACTTTTCTATTACTTCACAATAGATGTCATTGAAAATAGTTAAAAAAAAGATTTGCAAGAAAAACTTTAACCATCCAAATAACTACAATTAATGTAATTCCCCTTGTTAACCCCAGTTCCAGTGACTCTTGTGTGCCCTCCATTTCGTTCTCTTTGGGGAATCCAATATTGACAGTTTAGCTGTAATTTTGATTGAGTTTGCAATCCTAATTGAGGAACCAATCAGGTACGGATTTTTGCTCTTACGCATCGTGCCGGAAGGGTATTAACGCTGTAGTCGTGGAAGCTCAGAGCATGTCATATATCAGCTGGTATACAACAGTGTATTCTAAAATCCTGTTGAACCTCTGCCTCGAAACTCATCAAGGTCTGTGTTGTTTCATGTCGCAGTGCAGTGCAATTCTAAGATACAGCAATGAGCATTTTAGACTTCATATGTGAAACTGTTACTGGCATATGAAAAGCGGTTACTCTTCTTGTCTAGTAACTCACCTGATGGGCATCTGAAGTTTAATTCAGGTTGCAATGGCAGTGAAATTCAATAGGTTGCAAGTGTACATAGGCCCTCTGTTCCTATTAAGAAACTGAGGAAGGTGAGTTAGGTAATCCTGCTTTTCTTGAAAGAAATCTGCCTTGAATTACCTCCCATTTACCTCTGTCTACAGTTATGTATATGCATGGGTAGTGCAGGCCTGCTGGTGCATGGTAACTACTTTGTGGTCCAGAGCTCTTGATTAAAAATGTTTTCCCTTGAAACGTCTCTGTGAAATAATTTTCAATCACAAAATCTTTAGGTTATTTAGCTAGGAGAAGAGTTAGTCATTGTGTTTCATTTTGTTCTACTCACAGGTGAGTTTAATGGAATTTTTTTGTTTGTTTTAATGCTCATTAGAATAGTCAGGTCATTATGATAGTCTGTATTTTGTTCACCAGGACATGTTGGTATGTTCAAAGTAGAAATGAGATGGAAGTGACTGGGCTCTTGTCCTTTCCCTTTGTTTTGACTTGGGTAAAGTGAAATCTTTTATCTTCCTGCTTCTCAGTTTGGTAATTGTTATACTTTATTTCTTGAAGGACTCTTGAAGTGAGAAGTAAGTGTGCATTGTTGCTGTATTTTTATTATATGGTGGCTAGCCTAAGAAAAATAAGCCAATATAACTCAATAATTTACAGTATCATGAACACTTCAGCAGCATGAGACAAATGCCATTATGTTATGATAGTACCAAAATTATTTTAATCCTTGCTGTTGGTTATGAGAAAGGATTATGTCTACTTTTCTCTTGTTCGTTGATCTTCTGTTAGCTTTTCAGTTGGAGGTTGTCTTTTAAATAGTCTTTTTAATGTATATTTTACTCTTGTTCTGTATCGTGCTGGGGAAGTACTGAAAGAACTGTATATATTTTTTAGCATCATTGGCTTTTTTCCTTATTTCTCCCTGTGGAGATGAGTCCTTACATAAATTACTTTAATATTTCTGTTTTCTTGAAATTTTTTCTGGTTGGTTGGTTGGTTTGGCTTGGTTTTTGTTGTTTTTAAATTCCCTTCACAATCTCCTCACTCTCCTCCTTTCTTCACCCCCACCCTGTTACACATTGTGAGTATTTAATAAACTGTTATTTAGGGTGCATCTGCTTTCAGACATCCTTTTACAGATGTTGTTATTGCTTGGTTGCATCACTTAAACATACCAGAAAACCATAGGAACCACAGGCAGAAAAAGCCAGCGGCACCGAAAGGTGGTATTTGTCCTCCCCTGCCAGCACAGGTTGCTGCTCATGCTTGCCATTGCTCAAGGATGGAGCCCAAGCAGACAAGGAGGGTGAGACCCAGCTCACTGGGGTGGGCGGGGAACAAGGAAGAGGAGGAGAGTTGCTGCGGATGCAGTGGAGGGAGGACAGGTGATCTTCCCAAGCAAGGCTTGTTCATGGAAAGGGTTGTGTCTGATCAGCCCCCCAGCCTTGTCTCCTCCAAATTCCTTCCTGGTTCCTGGAGGGAGCACCAGCCACGCAGATGTCACATGCATCCTGCCTTCTCTGGCTCTGGTAATGTTTGTAGCTTGTTTCCTACTTTTGTAATACGCACTAGAGATTGGTACTGATACTGAGATACTGACTTTGGCTTTAATCTTCCTCTGTGATGCCGTGTGTAGCTTATGTCATTGCAGTGAGGGAGTTACTGGAAATTCTGTAGAAGTCATATCATTTTGTCCTTGGAAGACAGCAGCATCACCCTCTCCTGTCTGGGCTACAGATATGCTTGGTTATGTTTTTAATATCGTAGATGCCCTTCCATTTTCCGCTTTTTGCCAGTTTCTAGCACCTGTCACACGTGGTAGAGGAAGGTGCTGCAAGGATACGAGTGAGCTGTACCCCCTTTCAGGTATGAACCCACGTTTTCCTTGTTCATCCTTGTACTGCTGATGTAGTGGTAGAAATTCTTGTTGCCTCTGATATTCCCTGCAAGTCTGAACTCCATCTGGGCTTTGGCTTTCCCAACACCACCCTTGTGTTCCCGTGTGATATTTGTGTTCATCCTTTTCTTGCTCCTCCTGCTATACTGCCTTTTTGTACTGGAGCTCCTTCACATGTTTCATGTCTCCCAAACTGGTCTCCTGATGTTTCTTGCTTTTCTGAGTGGTTACATATACTAGTGTTGTACTTGGATCTCCTTAAAGACCTTTCAGTTCTCCTGTACTGTGTGAGCCTTTTAGAGGTATATCCCGTGGGATCCCACTTAGTTCCCTGACAACTTCGGCTCTCCTGTAGTTGAGAGTCTAGATTGATCTGGGCTAGATGGTTGTTAGTACCATTCTTTCTTCACTCTCCTCAGGCTCTCAAACTCCATTGCTTAGAGGTCATCACACCCACTGATTACCACAGCTCCACCTGTTCTTCTTTCCTCACAAACAGTGGTCATTTTGGTTTTTTTCCATATGGGATATTATGAGAATGCAGGAATGATCACAGTGAACCTGATGAGAGGTTCTTCTTACACATACAATGGCAGCTGTTATCATGTACCTCCAGAAAGCACAAACAAAAAGCAAGCATACAGCAACAGTGCCCTGGTACACCGGCCTGTACCTGTCAGTGTGCAGCTGGGCCCACATCAGCAGAAGGTGACGTCTAATATTGCAAGTTTTCACTGCTCTTTGAGCTCAGTGGAGATTCTCCTGATAACCAGAGGCTGCGGTGTAGGTTTTGACCTGTAAAACCCTGTGTTGCACCTGCCTATTGCCATCCTGAGACTGCAGTAGGAGCCTAAGATGTAGTGGTATAAATGGTGGTGGCAGTGAGAGCATTTCCTGTGACAGACTCTTTGATTTATTTTCCCATTACTTATAGTAGAACAGAATTGTGGATTTCTGGGGAGTCCATATGATGAGGTGTCTGGGGAGGGCAGAAGCTATGGTGTTGAGAACAAAAGACACTAATTTTTCATCGTTCATCTACTGAGTATTGTGGAACAATGCTGTGTGGTAACTTCATGGTACTATAAACACTATGTTTAATAGAGTACTTAGGGCATTTATACTAATATGTTGTTCTATTGTTGAGTAAAAAGCAGAAAAAAGTAGTAATGTTATTGATGGCTTTCAAAAAAAAAGTCCCCTGTGGAAGAAGTAGTGGTCTGGGCCATGGTTTTTATGGCAGAACAGCAGTTTGGGAAGCTCCTGTCCACTGTTAAATGCTCTGAGGTTGTGCCAGTGCAGAGATGTGCTCTAAGTAGGAAAAAGAAAAAAAGAAGGGAAGAAACAAAAACACCTTTAAGAGTTTTTCCTCTCTAAATTCAGGTTATTTTACAGATCCAGGTTAAGGTGTAGGTATAAACTGATTAAAATGTTAGATCTGCAACATCCAGAGTTCTGTGTGATCTGCAGGTTAAAACATGCTGGGCAAACATGGCACAGAAAACATTACTGATTTTCATGACAGAAAACTTGTAAAATAGCACAGGGAAATAGAATAGAAGCCAAAACAGTCGAGTTGGCTTATGAATAGTATTCATTTTACAGAATAAGATAAAAAATCCAGAGTGAAAAGGTGTTACTTACGTCTTGGAAAACAGTTTATAGTTGGGCTTATTGAAGCTTGAGTTTCTTTCCTTTGTTGCTGTATATGTTAGTTTTCATGAATGGATTTAGACTGAATGACTTGAAATATGCTTAATTTTTTTCCCTGAATAACCATTCATAGTATTGATGGGATAAAGAGTCAGTGTAAGACAACTGTTAATATAAAATAAGTGTGTAAGTTGTTAGTATTTAATACCCAAATACTAATTTATTCTTATGTTAAAGTTCCATAAATACCTCTAGTCTAAAAAGAGGTCGCCTTGAGTTTCATAACAGTTTTACTGTGTAGATTGTGACCTTACTGTTGCCAGAAAAAAGAACAAATATTTTCTTAAAGGCTAAACAATAAAATAGCTGCCTTCTCTAGAAATTTGGTAGCTTTAAATGGATTATGGAGAGACACTTGCAGCTTCTCTTAAATTGGTACTTGCAAGTTTGTCTGCAAACCCTAAGCTGAAAAGACACAAAATAGTATTCAAAGTATCATAGAATCACTAAGGTTGGAAAAGACCTCCATGATCAAGTCCAATTTTTGACCTAATTCCACCAAGTGCACTGAACCATATCTCAAAGTGCCACATTTACTTGTTTTTTGAACACTTCCAGGGATGGTGAGTCCATCACTTCCCTGCAGATCCTGTCTCAATGCTTAACCAGTTTCAGTGAACAAATTTGTCCTAATATCCAACCTGATAAAGTAAATCCAAATCATGTATGCAGAGTATGAAATATCTGGTCCACAGTGGAAAGCATGCCGTGAGCTTGTTCTTGAAATTGAGTATTAAGTATTGAATACTGAATATCAAGTATTCAGCAGAGAATGTAAATATCTGCTTGGCTTTTAAGAACGGAAGGAATAATGTTACTTACTCAGGGCCAGGGCGTACCATGCAGGAACCTTAAATCTATAAAAACTGCTACCATAAGCTCTAGAAGTCTTTAACGGTCTTTAAAATAATTGAAAAAAATCAATTGGATTAAATGTCCTTGCATTTTAAGGCAGAGTAATGTATTACGTTAGGTAATACATTACTAACGTAATGCTTTTTCTTAGTTTTGTTTAAACTCTTCTGTTAAGCTAACATGCAGTACATCTACAACAAGGAAAGTTTTTGTGAAGTAGTGAATTTTAAATACTCTTTATGGACTAATTTTATTTGTATGAAATGCTGGGATGAAGTGTACATGAGAAGGTTAATTGTTGATTATGTACCCTGATTTTTTTAATATGTTCCTTGCTTTCACTCAAATGATTTCTAAAACCATATTATGTCTAAAAAGATAAATGTTTTTGTTGTTATCCATTAGTTAGTGGTGAGTGCAAATGACAAATGTAGTTGGAGTACATACTCTGTTAAGCTAACTTGCTGTTTAAAAATTCCATAATAACATTAGATGAATTTGCCTTGCTCATTTTAAAATAAGGGAAAGTATCTTTTACCATCTAAAAGATGGATGACGTAGGTCGGTAACTGAGCCCTGACCATTTCTCTGGTGTTTTTAGGAGTTGCTGTTTACATTGAATGTGTTCCTGAACTGCAGCTCTGTGGCCTAATGTCGCTGCCAGAGAACACAATGACTGTGCACACCCATGGGTTCCAGATGCAATTTAAATAAAAGCCCATGTGAAGGAGTATGGTAAAGGCAATAATGGCATGAAAGGGTGAAGAGGGATCAGTGACGCTCTCGGTCCTTGGGAACTGAAAGTAGGCAGAGGGATAGGAATTCATGGTGGTAATATGTTGCCATGCCAACCAAGTAATTTCTCTAACAGGAGGAAACTGGTAATGAATAACTGCTGAGTGAGAACTTTAAGAGAAAAACATGCTCTGTGCAAAACCAAGAGGTTACATTTTTGATAATCGACCTTCATCATTCCCCCTATGAAATTCTGCACTGGCAATCTGTCTGTCAGAGCTTCCTGCTGTCCTGTACCAGAGCCTGCTGTGCCCATCTGCTAATCTGGGAAGTGCCTGCCCGCGGTGTGGTGATGGGTACCAGTCCTGAGCCTGTGCCACAGGCTGACCTGAGCCCTTTGTGGATCGTTTCTCAAGCAGCTGTGAAAACCAGATGTGGGTTTCACCAGTCTGTCTCCCTTAATAGCTGTTCTGGGTGTTCCCTTAAATCGCTGACTAGCATATTTACTTCTTGTCTTCCCTATCTCTTCTAACACAATGGGAAAACTCTGCAGAGAACTGGCATCTTTGAAAAATACTTCTTTCTAAACCCTATTAAGCCACGCGTTCTGGAAGTTGGACATGTGTTGTTCGTGTTTGGTCTGTAGCTCTTTAAAGCCTTCCGATTTTATAAAAGAACAAAAAAAGACATTGAAACTTTATCTAAAATGTTGATTTTTCTTTTTGTTTGTCTTGCCTCATGCATTGCAGAAGGAATTAGTAGTGCAAGGCACTTGCTTTGCTTTACCTTCAGTGCCCATAAAGCAGTGTTCAGCTTGTGCCATGATCTGTGTTCAGATGAGTGCTCTCCCTATCAGGGTTTGTGCACTTAGGGTGGTATGAGCCACCTCTGGGATCAGAAGCAGCCAAACGTGTTAGTAGGGAGTATCTCTGAATAAATTTGCCCTTGCTGAGTTCTGAGCTGCTGCAGCTAGGCTTCTGCTGGTCCCTACCGTGGCTGGGTATCATAGAATCATAGGATGGTTTGGGCTGGAAGGGGCCTTAAAGAACATTTAGTTCCAGCCCCCTGGCATGGGCAGGGACATCTTCCACTAGATCAGGTTCCTCAAAGCCCTGTCCAACTTGACCTGGAACAAACAGCTATGCTGTGCACCTTGTGTGGATGGCTTGTGCTCCTCTGTTGCCTCCTCTCAATTCCCTTCTCCTTTTGTTACGTACATGCAAATCTCCACTTTCTGTGCTTATGTTTTAAATGATGACCTCTCCTTTTTTGGTCAGGGTACAAGAAGGGCTCACCAGCCTTAACAAGATTTAATACTCCTTGTAGTAATAACCTTACTACTAGTTGTATTGAAGGCTAGGTCAGACACTGGAAGAGGTTGTCCCATTCCTTTGTTCTTCCCACCTCTTTCCTTCCCCAACTCCTCAACTGCCATCCCCGAACTGATGCTGGTACCCACAGGATTGCTTAGTGAGCCGGTTCAGCCTGACAATCTGACATAAAAGTAGCTTGGAGGGAGGGGGCAAAAAACCCAACAAAATTTTGGCTGAGGAGTCAGGCAAATGCTGAAGTAGTCTCAAAGCAGAAGGAGTATGCAGGGAAGGGGAAGTGTGACAAGGCATGCTTGGATATGTGCTACCCTAATTCATGGCTCGTGCTCTTAGTCATGCCGTGTGGATGAAGAACTGTTTGGGCTTCGCCTTTGCAGTTTGCAGGTGCTAAGTGGCTGAACAAGGAAGGCATTTTGACTCCAGCAAAAGACAGCTAAGTGACATGGCATGAAATAATGGAGCTGCCTGACAGCACAGCTTGTACTTATTAGGGTGATATGGAGATTTCCCTGCAACTCTGTTTTTTCTGATGGAATCTGCTGCTGGGTTTTTCATTTTGTTTTTAAATCTTTTTTTCTGAGCATGAGAGATTGCACATGTAAAAGAAGAGCAGTTCTCAAACACCATGGAGAGCTATGTCTGAGGTTCATCCTTTATAGCACCTCTGTGTAACCTATGCTGTTGTTGGTAATGGAGTATATCAACATTTTGAGCCACACAAGGATCAAGGCCTTTATGCAGGTGATGTATCTGCATGCCAAAAGTCTTGGGGGCATGTCATGCAAAAAAAAAAAAATTTAAAATGCAGTGGCAGAGATCTCTTAAGATTTATTTCATCGTTATCTCACGTGAAACAGTAAGATTGTCTTGGCATGACTGAGCAATAATAATGGTGTGAGAGTATCATTATTTATTTTGTTGACATGCTGATTATCCACAGACGTTTCCAGAAGCCAAGGCATCCTCAGCAGTGAGGTCTTTTGTTTCATGTAGTTTCAAATGCAGTCATTTCAAGGAGGGAAGCTGGATCTAGATCATGTTTCCTTCTTCAGTACGTTCCATAGATGGGATGTGTTCATCTCTGAGTTAGTGAGACTGTAAGTGGGAATGGTTTCTCCTCCTGGCTTCTGTTTGCTTCTATAAAACCTAACAGATAAGCCCCTGAGCACATGACTTGGAAGTCTACACTGAAAAGACATAAAGACTGATCCCTTTCCTTATTGACCTGGAGGAAGAACGAGAGATAGATAGATAGATAGATAGATAGATAGATAGATAGATAGATAGATAGATAGATAGATAGATAGATATACCCTCTCTTCTGAGTGTAGTGAATCAGCAGTTACACCTGTCCATAGAACCTGGAGAGTGCACAGCTCAAGATACAGCCCATGACATAATGCTGTTCCATCTACAGTCATAGGTTTATTTTCGGGGGATCATTATTAATGAGTAATAATAAAGTGCTAATATAATTCAAGAACCTTCTGGATACTGCTTGAGCAGGGAGGTTGGAGCAGATGACCCACTGGTGGTCCTTCCACCCTGATCCCTTATATGATTCTGTAATCTTAATATGTATCCCAAGAAAGGAACCTGAAATTAATAAACTACCCATTTTTTAAGAGGAGCTTTGTAACCTGAAAGTGATGCACCAAACATGAAATTTCAATGTTTTAACGTGGATAGAGCCTAGTGCTAGTGAAATGGCTTAAAAATAAAGGTCACTGGCAAATAGCAGAAGATACTTGATCAGAACGGTGTTTAACATTCTGTGATCAATGTGGATACTACTATTACTGATTGGACATTGTTACTGTTATGTACAGCATAAAGGTTTTGAAGCAGTTGCAACACCAGGGTTTTCCGTATGTGCCTAAGACTGTTCTCATTATGCATTTGTTGTTCTCAGTATTTTGTTTATCTATAGCACTTTGTGTATTTCTAGAGATGTTTCTTAAAATTCACTTATCAGTTTGCTCTAGGCAAAAAATGGCTAAATTGAAGCTTTCAAAATAGCCCTCTTCATATGAGATACAGATGAATGTATTCATTATGGTTGCGCTTCAGTTAAAGGCTCAGTCTAATTTTGAATTCAGAGTGCATCTCCTCCCAAGTAAATCGTCTCCTTCACTGTTACCCACCACTTCAAGTCTTGACCTTGAGGAAGTTAAAGAAGTTCTCATCATTCTCATAAGCTTGGAGAGGGGAAGAAAAAAGAAGGTTGGACTCTGCTGGGCCAAGGAAAGCACTCTTGTCACGAATGCCCTGAACATCTTAATCTGGTCAGATGTTAGGTGGAGAACCTTATCTGAGTTCAGTTGTCAGGGAAGAATGTATGGAGGAGAGTTTATCTGGGCCAACCAGCCTCTAAGTCAGAAAGGAATTAATAGATGAAAAACAACTGCTTCCATTGTGCCCTGATAAGAACAAGAAGTCTGTGCCTTTTGCAAAACCTAGGTATTTGTTTTGTTGTTCTGTTTGGGGAGTGAGGTGAATGCTGCTCTAGATGATGTCCAAATGATTTTTGTGACCCTAATAGGAAAAAACAGCTTTTCATCTAATATGTGTGGTTTCATCTTTACTATGTTACGCTAACCCCTGTGTCATTTTTTCTCTGTCTAAAAATCATGGTTAAAATCTGGTCATCAACCCTTTGTGTTTCAGTACTTTCCTTAAATCTAAGTGCAGCTCTTATCTTTTTTTTAAATACTTGACAACCTGTTCATTAGATTGGTATCCAAATGGCATCTGACTGAGTACATGGCATGACATCAGGTGGTAATATCCACAAAGGAGCTTAGCTGACACTTAACCTTTGTTATGTGGGCATGTGGTGAAACATACTGTGCATTAAAGCAGTTCATGGTTCCAGTCTGGTTGTGTGAAGTGGTAGCAGTAGCAGGCTGATTTATTCAGAATCCTCATAACCACCATGGCGAGTCATGCCAAAGGTCCATTTGGCCACACACTCCAGCAGGATCCCCAACAGGTGAGGAAAACAGGGAAGATGGAAAAGGTCCATGTTGTGTGATCTTTCCTTGGACATAACTTTGATTGGTCAACATTTTTTAGGTGATTTTAAGCCCATTGCTATACTTGAGCCACTGTGTTTAATAGCCACTAATGAACTCTTCCCAGTAAAACAGTTTAATCCATCTTTTAACTCATTTATCCTTCTGATTTCTGGGACACCTGTGGCAATGTGGTGGTAAATGTAGGCTACTGCTTTTCAGTTATTTTGCAGCTGTTGTCTGCCAATTGCATTTATTTTTATGTTGTGAAGAGCAGTCGGTTGGGATTTTGATGATTGTCATAGGACTTCAGTCATCGTTTTCCAAAACCTAAGCATATTATCTGCTTTATATATCCTTGAATGTTCATGTCTCATATCAACCTTGTAACCTTTTCTACTTTTTTTATTCCCCAGTGCTAGCATAGATGTAAAATGTATGCTAGCATACATTTTTACATATCAGGTTCAGGATTCTTCTTCAGTAAGTTATAAATGTTCAGTAAGCTTTGAATGTTAAATAGCAGTGTCTGAGCTAATCATCCTTAATCTTCAGGACCAGCAAGTCAAAGATCCTCTGTCCCCTTGATTTTTCACCACTGGGTAGAATGCGTACGGTAGGCAGCACAGATTAAGGTGTCAAACACATCAGTAGCATCTGATGCTAGAGAGGGGGACCAGATCTATGTGCTGCATGTTGGATTTGTTGTTAGGTGGTGTTTTCTTTTGGCCCCTCCCTGCATATTCCTTAGGTGTGATAACCTGCCCGACATGGTGGAGCTGATGTTTTCAGGCAAGTGGTCACATTTGTGTTGTCATTCACTATACATGTAAGATTCTGTATAGAGTTTGCATGGCCAGGTTTTGGTAGTGGGGGGCTACAGGAGTGGCTTCTGTGAGAAGCTGCCAGAAGCTTCCTCCGTGTCTGGTAGAGCCAATCCTTGGAGCTCCAGGGTGGATGTGCCACTGGCCCAAGCTGGGGCTAATTAGAAATGTGGTAATGTCTCTGTGATAACAGATTTAAGAAGGAAAAAAAAAAATATTACACAGATCTGATTGCAGCCAGAGAAGAGCAGGATGAGACTATGGGAGAGGAACAGACCTGCAGACACGAAGGTCAGTGGAGAAGGAGGGGAGAGGAGGTGCTCCGGGTGCTGGAGCTGAGATTTCCCTGTAGCCCATGGTGAAGACCATGGTGAAGCAGCTGCCCCCCTGCAGCCTGTGGAGGGCTGTGGGGATATAGAGATCCACCTTCAGCCCCTGGAGGAGACCAACACCAGAGCAGGTGAATGCCTGGAAGGCAGCTCTGACCCCATGGGAGGCCCTTGCTGGAGCAGGATCCTGGCAGGGACCTGTGGACCCATGGAGAGATGAGCCCATGCTGGAGCAGGTTTCCTGGTAGGACTTGTGACCCTCTGGGGGACCCATGTTGGGCTACGCTGTGCCTGAAGGACTGCAGCCCATGGAAGAGTGACCCACATTGAAGCAGTTTGAACTGTTGCCTGTGGGATGAATTCACTGGAGAAGTTGGTGAAAGACTGTGTCCTTTGGAAGGGACCCCACACTGGAGCAGGGGAAGGACTCTTCTCCCTCAGCAGCAGCAGGAAAAATATGTGATGAACTGATCACAACCCAACCTCAGGCTCCCTGTACCACTGCGGGGGAGGAAGTAGAGCTGAGGAACAGGTGGGGGAAAGGTGTTTTTAAGATTTATTTTACATCTCGTTATCCTATTCTGGTTTTTTTAGTAATAAATTGAATTTATATCCATAATTTGAGTCTGTTTTGCCCATGACGGTATTTGGTGAGTGATCTCTCCCTGTCCTTATCTCAACAAATGAACTTTTCCCTGTATTTTCTCTGCCCTGTCCGGTTGCAGAGGGGAGTGATAGAGCAGCTTTGGTGGGTGCCTGGTGTGCAGCCAGGCTCAGCCCACTACAGTTTTTCAGTGAGTTTTCATGCTTTAGGTTTTGGTTGGCTTAAAACAAAAATGTTACCAAAAATGCCCCAGCCCCAGCCCAAAACAGGAAAGTCCTTGTTCTAAATCGAGTTCATTTTTGAAAGACAGGAGGTTATTACCGTTTTGGCCATGTCTGTCTTCCATGCGTCATTTAAAAGAATGGGTTACACATCTTACACCATAACCTGGCATCGTCTTGAAGGAAATGTTTTGTTTCCTAAGAGAGCGGCTGTAATATAACCCATTGCCACCAGGGCAGCTACATTTACATGTTCAGTTTACAAGTCAGCCTTGTATATGCACGGTAAGGGTTAGTTGTCCCACATGCATTTTGTGTTGTTACCTTGTCACTCAGTATTGCAAGTTCATTCTGCAAGTCTTTGTAGATGGATACCAGATATAACAAATATAAGGGAAGTCTCTGAAATGTGACTTTAAAACCAGAAATGCCGTTATTTTAAGTGTTCTTTAAAGGGCCAAGAATACTGCATATTAAGTAACATGACCTTTAGTGCCAATCTCTTCGTATAATTATCGGTCTTCTCGCTTAAGCAACTTCTGTATGTCAAGTGGCAAGTTGTTTCTTGGCATGGTGCTGCTGAGTGTGAAGCCCTCTTGCCTAGGCAGTGTAACTTCGTGCACATTGTGCTTTGGCCGTTACCTGCTTCACTTTTTCATTGATTCTGGGCTTGATTGGAGGGAAAGTATGATTTTTAAAAAAATCCTTTCTGTGTCTACTTTGAAATGTAAAAAATATCTCTCAGAAATCACAGGATTATGTATCTTATATTGGAAAAGTGCTAATGGTTTTATTGGTTATTTCTTTAAACAGGTGCACTGTTCTTTGCAAATACATTGTTTGCAAAGTCGGTGACACGACCAGAGACCATTTGCTGTACAGATAAATGCTGCTTGATTGTTTGTCACTGTCTCATTGTTCTTAATTGGAACTATGTTGAACTTAGGATCTGCAGAGATCTTAGTTTCTCTTTTAATTAAAAAATTACACTACTTCTTTTCTGACCTGCTTACTGTGCTTGCTGCTCATAAGGGATCATTTGGATGTAATACAGCTTAAATTAAACTTTGTGAGTTTCCACTGTTGTTCAGCTGTTTGTCTTTAACATCTTCAGCTTCTGAAGCGTAGTCCTCCTTTTCTTCCACATGAAGCTTGTCCTTGGCTTTACTGCCCCATCTTTGGGTCCATTTAGTTTGGTGGGCGTGTTTTTCACATCCATGGAGCCTCATCCCTGTGGCACTTCCACATGAGGGAGGATTTTTAGAGAGGTAGGCTGGCAGGACAAGCAACACATTTCTTGCACCTTGCTGGAAACAGAAGTGGAGCTTATGGAGGCACCGATTCCTCTACACTCCAGGGTCTCGGCTTCCCGTGGTGTTGAGGCCTGGCTGGTAGGTGTGTATAGCAGTGGGGAATTCAGTAAACCTTGAACTTGGATTGATTATTTTTTCTATGACATGAATAAGAAAGCTTCAGTATTACTTGAGGTGTTTGAGTGCGTCTTGCAGAGGAAATGGAGCATTAAGCAGTCACTGGTGACGATGGAATAACGAGTACAATCTTTTGTCTCGTTCACTGATGGTTGTTTGTCATGAGCACTGAACGAACAGAGAGCTTTGCACAAATGATAGTGTGCAATCATATAAATTAAACACAGGGAAAACATTTTAGGAACAATGGTACGATGAAGTCATCCGTGCATGGTCCCGTTGATCCCACTGGGATTACTGGCAGAAGGTACCACTGGATGTGAGTTGATTTTACAGGACTGGCTGCTCAAGCAGATGTCAGTGCCCTTTTTGCCTTGCCCTCAGACCCCCACTTCATTTCATTGTCACCGTCCCGAGGTATATGCCAGTACTGCTGCCAGCACACAGTATCCTCCTACCTTGTCTTTTTGGCTGCACGTGGTTGACCTCAAGCTCCTTCCTTATCACCAGTAATAGCATTCCGGGTGCATCAGATTGAGGAATGGGTATACAATAAAAATTAATAATTTTTTGGGAGGAAGAGGTTATTTTCAGTCCACCAGTTCCCTAGTGCTGGTGTGCAAGTCCCTATGGCAGCATGAGAGAGGATCCAAGTTGGAGGCGGGAGGGCAGTGGGGTTACTGTCTCTTGTAATATCAGGTTTTAATATCATTTTGCAGTGGTGTGGTGCAAATGATACTCTTAGTTAAAAAGACCAAGGTGATGAGTTAATTCCTTACCTGGTGGTAGCTAGGCCACTTGTTATTGTATGAATATTTTCAGCCTTAAGGCCTGTTCTCCAGTATTTATAGTTTAAAAGGTTGCATATAAAGCATATCCCTTTGCTTACTAAGAGTGGGTTTTTTTCACTGCAGGGAATAAGATCAAGAAACAAAAGAAAGATGTAAAAAAGAAGAGAAAAGGTTGACTTTTATTCTGAAAATAGATGGTTTTAATTGTTGACTGAACTCAGTGTTACTTCTGGGCAACGATCACAGATTTTCTAGGGTCTATGGAGAGATCGCCACAGATTTATGTGAGTCAGCAGTTCGAAAATAGAACGTAAATTGCTGTTCACACTCTGGACAGCCTGATAAATTACTTTCTTTTTTATTTTGAGGTTACAAGGTATTAGAAAAATACAGAAAAAAATCTATAGAAAATATTTTTATTATGATTTTCTTTATCTGAGAAACTCTGCTTAAAACCTTTTCGCTAATAGATGCAGTTATACTAGGTAAGCACTAGCAGCAATAGCTTTGTATTTCCTGGAATTCTTTTAAAGTCTGTTTCTCTATGAGTTTCAAGTTTAGTTCATGCTAAAGAGGTTACTCATGCTTCCTTAGGCAGCAGTCTTAATGATTCTCTTCAAAAGTTTATCATCAGATACTTGGTGACAAAAATTAATGTCGCAATGGAAGCCAGTAGGGAGAACTTCTGATTGATCTTTTGTGCAGAAGTTACTGGCAGTGTGAGATATTGTCAGAGTAAGGAACATTTTCAGTTATGTCCTGTGAAATTTTGGAGAAGCAGTCAAAATTGTTAATTTTGAACAATCTAACTTTTGAGCTTGGATCCCTTACTCTTCTCAAGACATATGGTTCATATCTTAGCAGAGGTTAATTTCTTTCTTCCTTTATATGAAATAAGTAAATTGAGTACTATGCACTTGGCTGTGTGGGTGTGTTTTGGATGAGATCTTAAAAACTGAGATCCTGTTTATTCTGTGTGGGTGTTAAAGGTGCCCCTGTTATGCTATATGCTGTTTGCAAGCTGCTTAGTACCATCTACCCTTTGAGATGACTGCATTTCAGCAGTGTTAAGTGTACATAGTTGCAAAATGTTTTGGGATCCTTCAGAGCAGTCTTCCACGTGAGACTGTCTGTTGCACACATTTATTGTGCCTACTGCTGTAGTGTTCCACACCATTTGTCATCATTGTTTATGGCATTCATGATGGTTACTGCGTTAATCACATAGTTTCAGAAAGTAATCATCTGTTTAATATTTTGAGCTGGCATGGCTTAAGTTTCATCCAGACTTCTGTAATGATGTGAAAAAACTTAGCTGTGAATTGCTCCCTGGCCTTCAGAAAGTGCATTAATGGTTGCTGGGAGCCTTGACTTATCCCTGTTACTGAAGCAAGCTGCAGATATGCAGGGCTCCATGGAATAAAAGCCATGCAGCATCAGGCAAGTATTCAGTTTGTCTAGAAGTCCAGGATTTTACCCTTTTATGTAGCATTTGTGACTCCTCCTTTGGAATCCCTCAAAGTCAGACAAAATTATCATTTATAATAATTCTGTTGGGGTGAGTTAGTCCATAATTTGTACTAATACTCAAAGAAAAACATAATAATAGGTTAATATAGAGGTAATGTGTGGAGCTGAAGACAGCTTGGCCTGAAGATATTTCCATGGCAACAGAGAAGTCCCTACAGATGTCTTCCTTCTAAACCTGATGCTGTTTATTAAAGGCTGTCTGTAGTACAATCTGTAATTATCATTAGGTAAAGAAAGGTTGTGAACGTGGGTGTACTGCTTAGCTGATGCTTTCTGACTGATTTGTTTAGCACAGCTTTGAAATACAGTTACAAAAGAATATTAAAAACCTGAGATCATTTAGCAGTTTCTCTCTGCAGGTAAGCTGAGACTTCATTTGAGACTGTTGGCTAATCTGAGAGTGAAAGTATTCAAACAGCAGTACAGGGACAATAGTTTGAAATGGTGACAAGCTCTTTTGGCACTATGGTTATTAAAGATAAAAGAACATCAGAAACATGCTGGACAAATTAAAAAATGTAGAGCTGCAGATAGTAAGGGATGTAGTGCACAACAAATGTTTTGTAAACAGCAAAAAGTTTCTGTAAGTAAAGGGAGACAAAGGAAACTGTAAGACTGTTACCTGAAGGAGAAATTGAGAAAATAATTGAAGACAGAAGTTGGAATACTAATCTACCTGTCTTCTGTCTTTACCAAAAAGGTTGATTGGTATCAGCTACTTAGCATGGTTGAAGCTAACAGCAAGGTGGAAGGGACACAGGGTGGAAAAAGGAAAGAACAGGTTAAAGAACCTTTTCATGAATTAGAAGCATTCAGGTTTGTAAGCTTAAGGTAGAGTTTATTCTTTTCTACCCAAACAACTACTGGAAGCAGTTTGGAGTCCAAGAGCAATTGCATTGTAAAAACTGTAAAGGACAGGTGATATCCCAAAAGAGGGCACATAGAGAGTATGTTCTTAAAAGAGAGAAAGAAGGAAGATCTTGTGATTGCAGACCAGTCAAACAAATTTGGCACTGTGAAAGATGCTCAGCGACATAACTCTTCAAAAGCACATGCTTATGAGTAAGTGTAAGCTGGATGTTTTATGACAATTTTGTAATAAAGGACATAGACTTTAAGCCTTCTAGTTGGTTACAGTACTGAGGACAAAAACAGTGTTTGAATGTAGTGAGCTTGTGAAGTGGGTTTTATGAAATTACTGCTTGAGATAGAGTGATTTAGTGACACTGTAGCTCAGCTGGGGTGAAAGAACAGTCCAAGTGTTTCTTCTCTACTTCAGTAAGGCTTTGATGGGAGTCATATGTGACATCTCAGATACAATCTGGAGAATTTACAGTGTGTATGAAATGATTACTGTGTGGATGGCTGCAAACATACACAAGCATGTGATGTGGATGACTGCAAACAGATTAAATGGTGGTGGTAGTCTGTTTGGCAGAGGAATATGTATCTGGTGGGGTTATCAAATTATGGGTGGTAGGATGCAGTTGAACATAACCACAGGATGACAGGACAGCTGGGACAGGCAGGCACTTCAGGATATGGTCTGGTCGAGCACTCTTGTCGAGTAGGACCACCCAGAACAGGTTTCTCAAGGCTGTATCCGGTCCATGTGTACATATGTCCAAGGATGGAGGCTCCACAGCCTTTCCTGGCAACTCGTTCCGGTGTTTGGTCATCCTCATAGTACAAAAGTTTTTTCTCTTATGTTTAAATGGAATTTTCTGTGCTTCAGTTTATGCTATTGCTTCTTGTCCCACTGGGCACCACTGGGAAAGGTCTGGATCCATCTTCTCTACCCCCTCTTAAAAGTATTTGTTATAAACATTAAGGTGCCTCTGAATGCTCTCTCCATGTTGATATACAAATGTTGTGGTTTAGGAATGGTATTCTCCACTTTAGTGCTCCCGCTAAAACTGAGTGCTGCTTGCTCCCCCCTCCTCTTTGTCCCTATGGCAGCCTGGAGAGGAGGACTGGAGGCACAAAGTGCAAAGATCGTGGGTTGAGGTAAGAACAATTGGCGGGAAACAGCAATGAGATAGGGAAACGAACAGTAGCAGCAAGAATATTAATAACAAAAGTAGAGAAAAGAGAGAGTGATTGACATGCAAAAAATGCTCACCGCAAAGCTCAACCTGACCCCAGCCACGCCACCACAACCGCTTCATCCAGCTCAGAACCAGCATTATCCAACCACTCTCTCCAGCTTGGAACTGGTGTTATCCAACTGCTCTCTCCCACTCAGAACCAGTGTTACCCAAGCAGTTCCTCCAGCTCAGAACCAGCATTATCCAAGCGCTCTCTCCTGCTCAGAACCAGCGTTTCTCAACTGCTCTCTCCAGCACGGAACTGGCATTACCCAGTCACTCCCTCCGGCTTGGAACTGGCATTATCCAACCGCTCTCTCCTGCTCAGAACCGGGGTTACCCAACTGCTCTCTCCGGCTGAGGACCGGTGTT
Source organism: Falcunculus frontatus (assembly GCA_013398115.1). NCBI lineage: Eukaryota > Metazoa > Chordata > Aves > Passeriformes > Falcunculus > Falcunculus frontatus. Next base: position 332,091 of record VZRV01007662.1, read on the forward strand.
ACCCAACCGCTCCCTCCGGCTTGGAATCGGCATTATCCAACCACTCTCTCTAGCTCAGAACCAGTTACCCAGCTGCTCACTCTGGCTTGGAACCGATGCTATCCAACCATTGCCTCCAGCTGGGAACCGCCACCACATTTACTTGACCGGAAGGAACCCCTTCTCCCCAGAAGAGACTCCCTTTTCCCCTTGCCCCTGGCAATGACATGAGGTGGTATAGAATAAACTTCTGTGTACTGCATGTGCCCCTTCCCAGCTACTGCAGAAATTAGCCCTGTTTTGGCCAGAACCAAGACAACAAAGCCTGTGAACTTCTAGCTGGACTGCAAGCATTATAGAAGATCAGATTAAAATTTGTAAGATGGAGGTGAGATCCAGATCATTATGAGGAAGATCAGTACAGAAAATTAGCAAATAATTTTAGACTGGGAAATCAAGTCAGTAAATGCATAGCATAAAATAACTGGATAGAAGAAGTTTGATGGATAAACATTCATTTAGTCTAGATAGGAGAAAAAAGGGGAGCATCCAAATTTTTTATAAGTCTGCTTATAGGCAGCAAAATAAATATTTCATGTTCTCTGAGACTATGATGAGAAATTTTAGTTTTCCCAGGAAAACACATGAAACTCTAAAGATATCTAAGCACTCTTAACAGATCATTTTCTGAGGTTGTGAAACCCTAGTTCTCAAAGTTTTAACATTAACTTGAACAAACCTTTCTAAACCTATCTGATTCAACTTTTAGGACAACAAAAATCAGTAGTTTCTACCTTATTATCATGTGCAATCTTACATTTCTCTGCTGCTGTGATCTTCTACAAAGGGATTTTTCATTGTTGTGAGGGATGGGGTATCCTTTGCTTTAGGATGTGGTCTGTCACTGTTACCTTAGAATTTGCTTTTTAAAATATTTTGCCTGGGTTTAAGTTAGGAACTGAAGCAAATGTGAAAACCTGAGTCAGCTGTCAGAATTAGGGTGATACTGTAACTCCCTGTAGTGTGTGCATGTCTGATTAGGGGCCAACTCTGTCATTACTAGAGGAAAAAATTTAGCAGCGGTCCATTTTACAGTGTTAATAAATTATGCCCTCATGAATTTTGCTCACTTGTTTGCCTGGAACTGACATTTTAAATTGTAGCTCAGTCAGAAGATGTTAGTTGATATTCATGGTAAGGTTCACATCTGCATTTTGAAATGGAGTGATTTTGGCAGCTAGGTAAACAGTGAGAAAGAGGGGAGGAGAAATGTGGCAAATAGATTTGTGAAATTATTTTTTTATAATAATATCTTGCATGAATAATATGGTACAGTGCTCTTCTGTTCATATTGATAGAGAGGCATTTTGCATACTACTGTGTGGTACATGATCTCAGCTGAGCAATAATATACCACGCCAATAACAGAAAATCTGCTAAAAACAGAGGGACATCTTTGTGTACCTTAAGATGAGCATATCAACCTTTGATTTATGGCTAGCCTGTCTCTGCAGAACTTTGCTAGTGCCTAATCAATGTCTGAAACTTTCAAAAAATTAAGGATAAATTCTGACTGCTTCTACCGCATTTAAAAAAAACCAACAAACCAGACATAGAAGACAGAAGCTACATACAGTTGAGCAAGTGCTTTTACCTTCCTCTTTTTCTTTTTGATCATCATTTTAGCATCTCCTAAAGATAATTTTTAAAATTGTTTATTAAGTTAATCCCAAGTTATATTTCGGTTAGTGTCTGTTGGGAGAAGAGAAAAGCAGTGGTCTTGCAAACATAGGGCTGTTCCTTGAGCCTTGTGAACCAGAGCATTTTGTTTCACTTATTTTCTCAGAGCCTTACAACTATTTTGTGCCTAATTGCAGCTTGCCTTAATTGCAGGAAGATTCCTGGGGGGTTGTATATTTTATTTGAATTAGACAGTGATGGTTGCAGAGTTCTAGAAGTGTGAAAGCAGAGGTCCTGATGTACTTGCTCGAGGCTAGTCAGTCTCTGAGTTGAATGATAAGCTGACGTATTTACTTTTTAACCATGTCTCATGCTGAATACACTTTTTTAATGTTGTAAGGGCTGAATCATCTGCTAGTTTTTAATAAAAATGAAAACATAAGCCCCAAGACTATTTGTAAAGCTTTTCTTTGTAAATTAAATAGAGAATGAAGGAGGCACCTACCTCAGCCTCTGGTTTATGCAAGCATAGATAAAGTTACTGATGCAGCTATAATCTCTGGCATCTGTAGATGAGGTGAGTAACATTATGCAACCAATACAGTCCTTCCTTTCCTAGTGGTGTTTGCAGTGGGAGTTTGAGTTTTGTATTGCCTTGGGACGTAGAAAATTCTGTCACAGGACAGGAGCCCCTTCTTGTAGGAGCTGGTCCTGTTTCTGACTCCTTAAGCCTGTCCTTTATCCTGTAGACTAATCAGTGCGTGTCTGTATTTGAACACATAGCTATTTTAGTTTATTTTCCAAGTGTTCTTCAGCAGAAGAGTGGCTGAATCCATATTGATTTAAACTCCCCATAGCTTGCATCAGGTACAGAAGGGTGCAGGAGGGCTTTTCTGAAGGATTTTGATGTATAGAAGTTGTACCTGACCAAAGCCAAGGCATGCGAATGTGAAACTGTGTTATATTGCTTGCTTTCTTGTACATCACAGGTGTCGGAGAAAGACTTGGTTTTTATGCCCTGTTTGTTTGTCCCAGTCATAATTATAATCAGAAAGGGCAGTGATACAGTTGGCATGCCTGTTAACATCAATGTGAAGTTTGCATTTTCGCCTCTGTAGGAGTTACAAACATCTAGCAGTGCTGCAGTCAGAATAGTGCTGGAGTGAACTGGGGGAGTCTGGGACACTGGGTTTGTGGACACTTTCAAGTCTTTTTTTAAATAGTCTCTGAAAACAAAAATGCCATGACAGGCATCGTGTTTCACCCAATTCTGATCTGCTGTTGTGTTTTAGATACTTAAAGCAATGTGGTTATTGCTTGCAACTCAAAACACAAACGAAAGAAAGCCCAACGTTTTTCCTTTCAAGTGCTGTGCGCTGCTGTTCTGCACACTCTGTGCATGTCCAAATCAGAGAGCTGCTGCTTGGCATTTCACTTTTCCCTGGGTCAGTTAAGGTAACTGCTCAGCTTCAGGTGTTGCAAAGAAAATGAACTTCATACACTTGCATTTAGAAGCTTAGATAATTTCAAAGTTGGTTGGAGGCGAGCTTGATTTTAAGATACCTTCCTGTAGTAGTCATTGTAATAGGTTTCTGAATGGTGTCAAACTGCAAGGCAGCTGTTACCTGAAAGAACTGTGTTTATTACTGCTGGAAAGCAGTAGTGAAAAGGACTTTGAAAGGAAAATGATGGTTAGCCGGCAAAGGATCAGAATTGAAAGTGCCTGAACAATGAGGATGCTCTGGAAAATACGCAATTTTTAGAGGTGCAGGGAGATAACACATCAGTGTGCTTTGCTGTACCGTGTGAGTCTGAGTTCACAATCTAGTTTTTGCAAGGATGTCAACTTTAAAGTGAGTGGGGCTCAAATGTCAAAACTCAAGATACATCTTGAGTCTGCAGGATTGAAGCTATACTACAATGAAAATTTAGTTTAACAGTAGTGAAAACAACCCCAAATATTGCCTAATGGAAGGTGTTAGAAAAATACTGAACCAGTATGTTTCACTTACAAAGACTTCATGTAAGCTTGCTATGCTATGTCAGGGGTGGGGGGAAGAAGGAGGAAGGCCCTAAAGAAGGAGTCTGAGGAGTATCTGTCATGACACTGCTTTCTTTTTAAAAGAAACTCTACTTGCTACTGAATAGAGAAAAGAAGTCTGTGGGTTTGGTTTCTTTTTTTGCTTGCTTACTTGTATTTTTTCAAACTTTCTACATTGAATGGAGTGTTAGAGGAGCACTTTCTCCTCTTTTGCTATACAGCACCTTTGACATAGAAAAGTTGTGAGAAACTGAGGAAGCATAGTCCACGGTGGATGTATTTTGGGTTTAGATTGCCTTTACAGACAAGCTTCTGAATTCTTGGGCTTCTGGATTCTTGGTGCATATATTTGGTTGAATCCACTCACCAGGGCACTGGGAATATCTGAAGGTGTTTGCTGTTGAATTTTCAGCATTTACATTGTATATTTCCTAACTTTAAATATGGAAATTCATAATCTTTGCCCCCTGACTGTGGCTGTGGTTAGAACATTTGATTGAAAAAACGCATGAAAAAAAAAAATCCATCAAGAAGGCTATCCAGTTTTTGTGAAGTTCTCAGTTTCAGACTAACAGCTCTTTTTCCTAGCTGTGACTGTAGCCAAGATCAGAATAAAACCCTGTTGCCCACAGAGAGTTGATAGTGATTGAAAACAGTTCCTAATTTAAAAATTGGCTTCTCCTTGATGCAGAACTTCTGGTATCAAATTTAATCTCTCTCCTGCTGTTCCAGTGGTTGGGCTAGCATGTCTGGGAAGAAAGTCCAAGTAAATTTTGGAAGATGGTGCACAACAGCGTGAATCAAGAATTCTGGACAAGAAGGTAGTTTCTGGGCCAGGGGTGGGGAGCTAGTGAGAAGACCATGCTTTTGTTATGGTTTAAGTATGGAGTGCAGAGTAGAGCAAGGAGAGGCTGTGATCTCTGTGGGTGGCAAGAGATAATGTTTAATGTGTGGGAATGGCCTTTAGGGACATAGTCTTTATAATGCTATCTGCTTTAAAACTAAAAATACGACTTGCTGCAGCCCTCTAAGATACCTTGTAATTCTGTGCCCTCACGTCTACTCCAAGAGCCACATGATGATGTTTGATAGAGATGGATTTAGCTGCTGTTGTAACTGGCAACGCCATATCTGTTATTTCCCTCAGGTTTTCTTACTTCTTTGGCCTTTGTGTTCCCAGATGTCTTTCTGCGGCATCTCCTATGAATGCAATTCTTGTCTCTCTGTTAGTGCAAACCAGAAGGAGTTGGCTGTATTTACCACTGCTTCTGTCCAGTTCTGGCGAGAAGATAGGAGTAATGTTCTTTCCAGAAATTTTGTTCATTTCCTCAAAACACATTAAATATTTCAGTTACTTCTGAAATTTTTTCACTTGGCTTTTAATACCGAGCTGGATAGTGTAAAAGAAATATAAAGCAAGTAAAAATAGGGTAATTTAGAAAAGGAAACATTTAGATCATATCAAGACAATCAGAAATGTATGAAGAAATGTTGAAGAAAGAAAAATGTAGACCATGCTTCTCTCAGAAGGACTTGTAGATGACTACATTAAAGTGGCTGATGGCTCACTAGAGAGCTGATGATGCTCCCAGTGCAGCTCAGGCCTTTGCCGAGGGACGTATCCTGTTGGACAAAACCGCATAAGTGGGCAGACTCCTAGGAAGTAAACTTATGAACCTGCATTAATTACTGACACATTCTCTTTGAAGAATACTGGAATACCCAAAGGAACAAACTGATGTAAAATTCATGTCAGAGTTTTCTTTAAGTGGATCCGTTCCTAATAAGACTGTAAATTCAGTGAATTATGAATGCTGTGTATGGGGGAGGCACATGGATGTAGCAGAGAGAGAATAGAGCTGAGGTGAGAGGATAACCACATTTCTTAAAAGCCTCTTTGGCCAGTAACATGAAGGAAGCAGCACAAGAGTATTTAACTCATGTTTGAGATTGCCCTAGAATCTCTATCTTTGTGAGTCTGGTAATTTTTAGGAGTGGTTTAGATTTGTTGTCTTAAGCTTGCACCTTGTAAAGAGAATGATTAATGAAATTTGCAAGTATAAAAAACTTTTGGAATTGAGGATGGTTTATTTCTGAGTTCTTTTTACCTCTTTAGTTGCAATTATTTCAATAACTATTTGAAGATTAAACTTCTTTACTTTCTCTGGTAGATAAATCAATGACAGGATCAAAGTACTGAAAAGCAGGATCAGGAACTGTTTGACCTGTCTTGAAGATTGAGACAGAACAAAGCTTCTTAGATTTCTTCTGCTTGCATACATTTTCCCTGATATTTTTTGTGTACCTTTTAATTGATTTATTTCTCTGTTAGCAGAAATTCTTGTGCCTTTAGTACAAATTAGCTTTACAAGTTAGAAATACAGATGTGTCCTATAAATCTAAGAATTTTCCTTGGAAATACAATCATTTGGTAACCTTGGAAGATTTCTCAAAGGTGGAACACATTTCAATACAGAAGCTTTGCAAAACTGTGTTGTGTTTTGTTCCCAGGTCTTCTAAGTCTTTGAAGAGTTTTGACAGTGCTGTACTTCTGAGTCTCAGCTGGGCCTGAGCTGAGATCATATTTGGGGATATCTGAAGAATGAGAAATAGGGTTGGTTTGAACTGTTTCAGTTGACTGCAATTTTCCTGAATTTTAAAGGAGCATTGAATTTGCTCTGGGACATACTCATAGGTTCTGGTGAAGGCTGTTTTACCCAGGTCAGTTCATTCACCCCCAGTGCAAAACTCATGCAGAAGGTTTCCTGGGAAGTACGTGCCTCTGACTCTTTCCCCTTCCAGTAATCTGTGCTGCAGCACTTGGGAGGCTGAAGCCGAATAACCTTCCCTGGTTAACTGACAGAGAAGAAAGAAGTGGAAGGAACCATTATTTTCCTGTCAAGATTTCCCTGAAACAAAGAGGTGTGGAATTATGCATGCTGAGGGGTGTCTTTGGTCCTTTGATTAACAGCAGAGGCCCAATTTCACCATCAAAAGCATTCTTAATTATAAGCCCTGTTGAAAAGGCTGCCTTGAATGTTGAAGAAATGATATTACAGAGTCTTTGCTTAGGTGATCTGCAGGCATTTTTTGGGAGTGTTTTATTAAAAACATTGGAAGTACACTGAAAGTAAAAGAGAAAACTAGAAATATGTTATTTGTTTCAGTTTAATCACAGCAGAAGGTGTTTCGTCACTGAGGAACTCGAATAGCTGGTCCTGCCTTGAGTGTGAGAAAGCTTCCTGATTTGCTGCCTTAGCAAAGCCTGATATTCTCCCCCTGCAGCTGGTGACATAATGTGTATCACAAGGTCTTCCTCAAATAAAAGACATCCATCTTGATTATTTTATGAGTCTGCTGATTAAAGAGATTTTATTGTAATTACTATGACTAAAAGGCTACAGCAGAAGATGGAAATGTTAATTTACAATCTGCTTGCTGACCAAGTGTCATGTGATAATGGATTGGGACAGACTGTGGTTTGCAAATGGACCTGAATATTCAGAGCCACTAATTTGAAGTGGCAGATATGGTGCCATCATGCAAGTTTCAGAAGGGATGTGTTTGATTAACCAGCTATGGCGCAGCAGTGGTTGTGTGACAGGTTGGTTGAGAAATTATCACCTTCGGTTTTACACTGGTGGTGGCCATGTACATGGTAAAGGAGGAGAGGGAAGAAGCAGAAAGATGAACAGGGCTTGAAGGTAAATCTCTGCCCTGTAGTAGGCAGACTCTGCTCCAGACACACCACAGCACTTAGATTTCCAATTTCCATTAAAAAACGGGGATTTACATACCTATCTAGAGATTTAGATCAGGTCTTTAATTCTGTCTCTTAAAGATGTGTATATAGTCACAAATGTTGTATTTTTCCAGCTGTAGCATTGGCCCTGCTGTTTTTTCAGAGGCTTTGTAACTCAGGATGCAAGATGTCAGGCACCCACATTCTGATATGGTGCCAAAAGATTTGAAAGTTTTATAGATGTGGGCTCAGGTGTTTCAGACAGTAATAGTGGTGGTAGCCTAATAGCAGTTTGAATAGGTTTTACTGTTTCTATGGAAATTTTGAAATAGAATATTCCATAGCAGAGGGGTAATCCTTCCTGAAATCACCCATCTTGATCTACATGTCTTGTTAAAAAGATTATCCTAATGTGTAAACTTAAAAAATAATGTCTACAATTTTAAGTTCTTTATGTATGTTACTGAAATCTCATGTATAGGTTAATTTATTTGCAGTACTGTTGAGTCTTGTTACGGGCTCTTAGTAGATGACTGTACTGAAATGTTAATTGTAACTGGCTTGAACTAACAATAAACTAAAAAGAGTATTGATTAAGTTCTTATTTTGGAAAGTGATACTATATTATGGAAAGAATAGTTCACAGTGCAGAACACTTCACTGTGTTTATATTGTGGCTTTGAAGTAAAGTTTTTCAGTTGATCACTCTAAAAGCAGTGATGTATCTGATAGCATCATGCAGAATTTTGGGGTTTTTTAAAAAAAATTTACTACTGTTGTGTACGATAATTTGAAAATAAGGATAGAATTTAAATGCAGATTCAGGACAACTGATAAAGGGGTGTTTAGGTAGACATCATTGCTTTACAGAGCAATGTATGACATGTTTCTGTGATAGCATTTAAATTATGTATGATTTGTAAATGATCAATTACAATTGTGCTCCAGTGGTGACAGTGGAAAAGAGGAGTAGCAACAGCCTTTGTAGCATTAGGTCTGTTCTACACACTGAAGGATTGCAGGCTGGAAGCAACAAGTGCATGTGTATTGTATGTTAGGGATTTGTTTCTGGGAAATAGTCGCCAGAAAATATTGTATGTTCAGTACAAAAGTACTTCTTGCTGAATGTTGTGAGTGGCTACTGAATATCTGAGGAAGATATAAAAAATAAGAAGCCAGAGCTGAAAAAGGCATTTTAGTGATTGGCCCCTAAGGAGCAGATTCATGAGCACAGCTTGAAATCTAATGGGATTAGAGCTGATGTTATTAGAATTCACTCTTTTCTCTTTTGATCTTTGACAATGTTAGGACAGTATTAGGTTTTGCTGGTTTCATAAGCAGAAATGAGTTGGAAATTCTCAAACTAAAATATTTATTGTGATATTGAGGGGAATAGTAATAAAACCTTAACTGGCTAAAAAGGAAGAAGTGGTGCTCATTAGTGTGTGGTTGTTTTTTTCTAAAGGGTTTGCAAAGGTTAAAAAAACAGCGAAAAAATAGATACTCAAGTGAAGTCTATGTTTCATACAGATTTTTCAGTTGTTCTTTAGGTCACTGAGTAGAAACGCTGTGAGTCAAAGAATAGACCTGGCCTCAAAAAAATTGTCTTTATCATATATGTCTTTATACTTACATCTTTACATGTATAGATAAATTATATAGTATGAATATAAACACACATAACTATCTCTATACAATTATATTTAAATATTTTAATTTGTATTTTTTACTTTTTGTATATGTATCTCTATGTAAATAATAGTTGTTGTTCCACTCTTCTTGATGGATCCCAAAATGAACAGATTTGGGTTGGACGTTAATGTAGACAAATGCATTCTCAGGCTTAAGCTTAGATAAAAGCCTTGTCACTTGTTGATATCAGTTTAAAGTCAGAATGAAAAGGATGGAGTAATTTGGTAGGTAGTGCCAAGGCAGATGTTTAAGTTATGAGATGCCTATTTTGAGGTGGCAGAAGGAAATCTATTGCTATGTTTGTTGGGGATTCTGGATTCCACCAAAGCAAAAGCACTGATCTCACCCATTCGCTACCCTGAAGCGCATATGATGTGTTTATTGACTTTGTCACATCTCTTAACAGTGAGGCAAAATGTCAGTGGATCTGTTATAATTTTATTAGGATGTCATTTGTGATAGAGATGATATGCCACAGAAAATAGTTGCTGACCTATATGTAATTATCCTGTGACTGAGAGCTCTGTTGCGGTGGAAATCTGTGTTCAAGAGACCGTGGAGGATGTACCAAAAGCATGGGTCAGTCCTTGAACTAATGCCAGATTCTGAGTTGAGAGGCAAGGGGGGGAGGAGGGCAATAAATCTTGACAATTCACAGAACTGCTGAGGAGCATGTGCACTGTGGTGCCAAATAAAGGTGCTGCACCTCACTGCCATCAGTGTGGGGTTGGAAGGTAGCTGGAGTGCCATTTCTAGCCCATGATGACATCGGGTAGGTCTCCTGGCCGTGGTCCCAGGCAGCCTGTGATGAGGCTGCCAAGGGCTTTGAGGGGAGCATGATTTCGGAGACGTGCTTCAGCTGAGTGTGTGAAAATGTTGTTCAGTCATTTTTTTCCAATTTTCCAAGTTTTGCGTGTTTATCCAAGGTTTTGTCAGACCTTTGAAGTACTATTTTGTGGTGCGACTTGACTTCAATTTCAAGTGGCCCACAAGGGAGAGGGGACCTAGCTTTCTCCCTTGATGCCATCGTTTACACTTTGCATCCCTTCATTGCATCCTCAGTCTTGTTTTCAGTAGAAAAGAAAAGGTGATTCTTACTGACTATAAACAAACTTCTGGAGATCTCCTGGCAAGTAGTCCCATATTCCCAGAGCTTGATGTGTGGCTGGAAAATGATAGTTAGCGGTACTGCACACAGCAGCCTTTGGCCATAATAAGATCTTCTGGTCTCTCCAAAGCAGTCTCTTGACATGACTCTATCAGGAGAGGTGTTCGTTGTCCTGCCATCAGCCCCTTACATAAAAGAGGTTTCTGTGCAGTGAATGTACCAGCACTGTGTGGCTGGGATAAAGGCGGTGATTCATCACCCAAAAATAAGTGCTGTGCTGATTATAGCTGCCAAATACTCAGTCATCAGTTTCCTCCCCATTAAGCATTTGCCACCTCTCTGACTGTGGTGTAAGCAGATGGTGGGCGGTGAGAGTTAACCATTGATGAAGTCAGTCATTGCTGGAGCGAGTGGTGGTCTTGTAGCTGCCCCAAGGCTTTTGGGACATGTGAGTCTGGGTCTGCAGTCTTCCCCTTTTTTTGGTAGTAATCTTGGTAGTTTAAGCAAGCAAAAAGCTACAGCTCATTGTTCTGGGAGATGAGTTAAATTTAATTGCTATTAATGGAAATTAAGTTTGGTTTTCATGTTTGCTGTCTTCTTCATCAGAAATTGTTATTCCATTAGGTGGACCGATTCAGTAGTCGACTTCAGTTCCAGACTGAACTTGGTCTCAGGCACCTGTGCTATTTAGTAACCACAAAAGTGTTGTATTATATTTCCATTTGTTTTATATCGATAGTAATAGTATGTAGATCACAAATTGTATCAGGTTACATTGTGGCTTCAGTAATATAAACTCAGACAATATTTTAATTTTCAGTAGTTTTATGATACACTGTAAAACAGAAAAGACAGCAGTTCACATGTGCCCTGCTCATTCTTTCTAGTCGTCCATGTATTTTTAATTTTCCTTTTTAAAAATGTCTCCATTATGAATGCAAATAATGAATCTTACCCCATTTTATCAAAGTAGTTCATTACTACGGAGATATTTTTATTGTGTTGGTCACTTCAGAGTTTTCTGTTGAGAATCATTTGAAACACTTCACTGGTTTCTGGTATTAAATAAGCTTAATAACTCTAGTTCTCTTGATTGCCCTAAAGGTGTTAATACCCTTCCTGGGAAAGCCAAGCTGAAGTTAAAATTCAGGATTCTGAACATCCTTGAAGTCTAATGCCTTCTAAAAGCCTAAAAATGGTGCCTCATTTAAAGACGAAGAAAATAAGTCTTTCTGAAGCATCCTATTGTCAGCTCTGTTTTAGTTTGGATGAGTAACATTGTGCTATTTGTGCTCCCTACAGTGCTTTTAATATTTTTACTGCACCGTCATTCTGACCCATGTGTACCTTTGGCCAAAAGTTAATCTGGACAAAATGAAAGGGTTATTGGCAGATGGAGGAAATCAGGTTTTCTCAATGAGATTGTCCTTTCATAGAGATACTTTGCTTCCCTTTTTCATTACCTACCCATCCTACAGTTTGAGGTCTACAGTTACGAGTTAGAAAGGGGCTGCTTATGCAACTCCCAACATGAAATCTTCCTTATCCCTTGGAATGTTTCAATTAGGGTGAGAGATCTCTTTTTTCACCATACAGGTGGAATATTAGAAAAATCATGAAGGGATGTGTTTTCTTACCTTAGTCTTTGCTCATTTCAATGTGTATATGTAAGGTAGTGGCTGGACCTGGTTAATAAGGGGAAGCTTTTTTAGGTGGAAGCCCAGATCTCATGCTTTGGGGAGACAGCAGCCCCGCTCAGCCCAGGAGCTCTCTGGCCTCTCCTGGCTCTAGTGATTATAGGCAAAGATTACTTCCCCGTAGCTCACCTGTGAACAATTAAATTGTAGACATTGAAAGGCAGGATCAGGAGATATTAGACTGCCTGAAGCCTTTTTGTGGTGCACCATTATGATGGCAGGTCCTAGTGGATTTTTTAAAATATTCGAAGTACACTCTCCCCAAATATTCACACATTAAAGTCTAACACACATTATTGTGATAATAAAATCAGTTTGACACCCTCCTTTCACCATCAGTAAATTTTCTGGATTTTATCTTTTGTAATGTAGGTTATTGGTTTATTGACTTAAGCTGAAGTGTTTTATTGAGTTTATTTGGTTAAGTTAACTCAAAGTGAACTAAAACCCGGTCTTAAAACTCACAGCAAGATTTCAAGAGGCATGTTGACCCATGAATACCATAAGTAGAATAATATTTGACAACTAAGTGCCTCTCAAATTTTCGTAAGCTACTACCTGTTAAGGAAGGAGGTTTGTCTGGATTAATTCAGTAGCAGTAGCATACCAGAAATACCATGTTATGATAATTCAAACAGATAATGTATTCCGGGTTTTAAGCCATTTTATTCTAGGAGGTTTTTCATTTTATTTGCATATATCCTTTTGCTTAAGGAACGGAATTCAGTGCTAGTTGTGGTTTTGAAATCACCTTGCCCAGATATCTCTTTCCCTGTTTTTACATTGAACACGTTCCTATAGGGCAAATGCAAGGCCAGGAATTTTAAATGGAGGGCTTGCTTTTCCTGATTTTCTCTCTTAGATTCTCCATTTATAAGCTAGGTGAACTAAATGAGTTAATCTATTCAAATTTCTCTCTGTTTAGTGTAATTTTAATTTGTTTTTAATTCTTCCTTAGTTATTACCATGTTCTGTGTCATTACCAAAAATGTATATGGAAGGAAAATGAGTGGCATACTTCTTACTATTTATATACCATGGATTTGACCTTCCTGACAGATCTGAAATATTGAAGGCAAGACCCAGAAACGTCTGTTCCCCAGGAGGATTTGACTACTCGTTTGAGTATAGCCAGACTAGTTCTTTTACTGGACAAAGCTAATCTGTAAGGGGAATACTGGAAAAAAAATGTCTCACATCATTCACAACCTTTCATGCAGGAGAGGCCTGTTGAACTCAACAGGAACTTAATGACACCTTTCCAAGCACCACCAGTGACTGTATTTGTTGCCTTTGTTGTACACAATTGCTACTGCAAGTGCTGCATTATCATCCTAAGACTTATTTGGTATCTTGAAAGAGTTACAAAGTAAACTAATTTTCCAGAGGTAACTGGTTTAGCCTCACAATGATAAACGTATCCCTGCCTGTAGTATCTGTTACTTTAAGATGTGAGGAAGATGTGATTTGAAATATCATAACTGTGGTGTGTAATCAATATTTCTCAGATCAGATGTCTTGTTTTGTATTTGGAAGTCTTTGGAGACAGGTAGGATGAAGGCAAAACATTAATTAGTTTTTACCTGCCAAACTTCTCCTTTTCTTAGGTTTACATCTGATATAATACTATAAAAAGATTGGTTGTTTTGTCTTACTAATGTTCCTAAATCTTTCACATTCAGGTACATCATGACCAGCATTTTGAAAGAGCATTGATGCCTGAAGCAGGGTACGGTCTGCAAATTCTGGCCTAAACAAATGTTCTTTCTCTTTTGAGATCCTCAGTATGAATAAATAACCTGAGATTTCCCTCAATAGATTCACACATTAGGTTTTTTGAGGTTTTTTTGGCAGGCAGCCGGCCCTACTATTTTAACTATCAGCCCTGTTGGGGATGTATTTTTAATAGTCAGAGTGTATCAGCTGGTAAGCTGGCTTTCTTGGCCGTTTGGAAAGTGGTTCCCTCAGAACAGGAGTCGTTAGTTGGTTCAGCAGCAGCTCTGGTCACTCTATGCAATGCCTGTGTCCCACGGGACTGGTAACTGAGCTGATTCACCATCTAATGTTATGCTGAACACATTATACATCATAAAATGAAATTAGCTTCCTTTAATCTACAAGTGTATCAGCTTTGTTACATTCCTTCATGTAGCACAGTCACTGTAGTGAAGTCTTTGGGCTAGTACAGCTGGCTTTGTAAAGTCCAAATGAAGACCTTTCAGTATGATAATGAGCTTCCTTTCAATTTAATAAAATGTGGTATCTATGACAGATAGTAAAATTAAACCGTTGTTTTCATTCCCTATGAGAAAACTCACATTTTAAAAGGGAGGGAAGGGGCAAAAAATGGTGATCAATCTTGTAATTAGATTCCAGGATAATAAAGCTACTGATTATATCCTGTGCAGGCACTGGATTAGTTAGTTAAATATAGAGGGTAAAGTCATTGGGTTGGAAGTTGAACAGTGCTCAGAAATGCTTAGTGCACTTGAGGAATAGTCCCTTGTATATCAAAAGTTCTTGTTACCGTGAAATGTGATAAAGTACCTCATCTATCTGTGAAGACCACCTCGGTTTGTATGAACTGTGAGCCCTTCTATTAAAGTCTTGTAATGGGATTATAAAGCCTTTTCATAACACTGTTGTGTTGAATGATGCCCATGTCAGCTAGCCACTTGGACACCTAGTTACAGGCAAGTGTTATTCTGACTTTCTTTTTCTTCTAATTCCCTACACAGCAAAATAAATGGGCATTTAGCCTGATCTGTTCTTGAAGCAGAACATCAGTCTTCCGTTTGACTACAAAAGTTTGGAGGAATGTAATTGTTTTTACTAATAATGTATTATATTTCCTAAGGCCTAAAATCTTGTTTATGTGTTTGTGGTCCCCTTAAAGGTAGAGCAGCTCAGTGCTGCGTGCCTCTAATCAGGACTAGGAAGAGAGGTGATATATATCTCTCCCATTGAGAGTATCTGACTTGGTGGTTGAAATGTTGAAACTTCCACTGCTGTGACTCAGACTCCTCTTTAGATGCCTTGAAACCCCGTATTTTAAAGTACAGAAATAGCAGGTAATGTTCCTGCTCTCTTTTTTACTTAGAAGCATGGGTCACTTAACCACTAATGATGTGGAAGACCTGGGTTCAGTTTGCACCAGTGCCTGAAGGGATTCAAGTCTGTCTCCCACACATGCAAGGAGAGCTCTATTTATGAGGCTTTTTGTGGTTTATGAGGTGCAGTTATGAGGCTGTTGTTCTGAGATGGGATCTTCTGATGCATCCTCTTCAAACCTGCTTTACAGGTTTTAAGATTTACAGGACAGGAGAGAGAGACAGAGAAAGAGAATATTTTGATCAGTTTACTTGCTAGGCAAATTTTCAAGAATTGTTCTCAGCAGGATTTTTCTCTTAACTGGCTGTGTATTACCAGAGAGATAATTCATGGTATCTTGATTCTGTGAAAGACAGATGATTTTAGCATCTAATTCCTGCTGTGTGCTACTCGCAGTCTACCTACATGCCACATTTAGCACATAAGCCAGAGGCTGTCGACAGCTGTGCTAGAGGAAGACAGGCTTATACTATCTCACACATTGCTTACAAAATACACTTCACTGATTTCATCCAATGATTATCTAAATAATGTGGAATCAGAACTACAGACTCCCTCCTCAGTGTCATTATTTTCCTATAAAATTCAAACTAAAGGTTGGTGTGGGACTGAACCTCCCTTTTTCCAGAGGAACTTCAGTGCTGGAGTCTAGAGGCAGGTGGTGAAGGGTGGTAGGTGGCTTAGCCCAGCACCAGCTGGACAGGCGGTGGGATGTTCTGCTGCCCTGAGAAACCACTTTCCTGCTAGCTAAGTTAGGGATTTTATTCAGTGTGATGGAGTTTTTTTCTGTTGGGATTTTTTTTTTCTTCTTACAAAGTTAATCTGAAGCATGTAACTCTCTCTAGTATGTAATTACTGAGGATGTAGGAAACCTTCCTTGCCATCAGAATCTTCCATAACTGCTTCAGTCTTTGGAAAATTGGCCTGTTCACAGTTGGTAGACCTGTTGTTCTTTGCTGGTGCAGCAGTGACTGTGAGGTTTGTTGCTTGGGAAAGTACACAGAAGATGAGCTTTTTGCCATGGCCAAAATAACTATAAAGCTCGGCAGTAGCTGCCAGCCTTACTCCTGTGTAGTGGATTGCAACTCATGGAGCAGACAAGCTGTTGAAACATCAAGGAGAGTACCGCAAAAGGGTATTGCATATACCATCAGAGCATGATTTTCATTTTTTCCTATCACTGTGCCTCTAGAAAACCAGTCTGGTGGGTGGGAGAGTGGTTGGCTTGGTATCAGTTATTCCTGTGTTGTGGGTTGAGAACATTTAGACCTGCTCCAGAGGAGGGCTAAAAAACTGATCAGTGGACTGGAACAACTTCACTGTGAAGAAAGGCTGAGAGAGGAGTTGCTCACTCTAGAGAAGTACCAGGAGAAGCTCCAGGGAGACCATGTTGCAACCTTTCAATATTTAAACAGGGCTTATAAGAAAGATGAATGAATACTTCTTACCAGAGCCTGTGGCAACAGCACGAGGGACACTGATTTTAAACTGAAAGTGCATAGATTTAGATTGGGCATAAGAAAGAGATGTAAGTTTTATGATAAGGTTGGTGAGACCCAAGAATCAGTTGCTCAGAAAAGCTGTGTGTTCCTCATCCTTGGAAGTGTTTAAGGCCGGGTTGGATGGGGCTTTGAACAACCTGGTGTAGTGAATGATGTCCTTGCCCACAGCAGGGGGGATATCTAGATGGTCTTGGAAGGTCCATTTTCCAACCCAAGCTTTTATACAATTCCCTGCATTTGTGTGTGAGTGTGCAGGGTAGTAGAGGTGAAATAGAGCAAAGTGGTGAGTGTACAGGCATTCTGAAGAAGGTATGTGAGCTAATCAGCAGTTACACTGTGGCCCTGCCCTGCTTGTGGGCAGCCCCACAGAGGAGCCATGGCCCTGTCAATGCAGGTGTTCTGTGTCAGAATCTCTCTTCTGTGTTGCTTGAAAGCAGAAGTCTTCAAGTTACTGAAGTTGTGAGATGCGAAGCCATTTGTGAAACAGCTGCACTTTACAGCTTTTCGTTTTCTCCTGTTAAATTTTCATGCCTGTGACATGCAATTACATATATATTGAAGCTCCAGATACTCTTTTAAATTCAGTGGTAAAAGAGCCCCTAAACCAAAGTGTGAATTCCCCTATTTAATTTGTAATATATTAGAAGCTGTCAGTACTAATTAGTGCTGTAAAATAGCTTAAGCATAAGGCCCACATGTCAACTAGAGTAATAGTGACTTTGTCTCAGAAGAAGCAGAAATTTGAGTATGCCTATTCAGAGATGTATTTGGTGTGCTCGTCTCCATTTGGCTGCGCATGGTAATTATGGTTAGTGGAAAAAGGGAGTGACTGAATTTATAATTTTTTTTAGGTTACTTCATGCACCTCTCCCAAAGTAAATAAGTACGCTGGGTTTTCAAGTCTTCCTTCCAAATCAGACCAGCAAGGCAGTGCACATGTAGGGATCAGCTCTTGCTCTTTAAACAATGGTGCTCCTCAAACAGTTAGAAGGAGTATTTGGAAATGCTCGGTAGCTTTGGATCCTTCCTGTAAGCCTTGACTGTTGGGAAGGATGAATCCGTGTCTCTGTGTCTGCATCTGAAAATGCAGCAGTAAGTTCTCAGAGCCGATGGACACATACAGTTAAACACCTTCCTTCTTTGCCTGTAACAATAATTTCTACTCAAATATGGGTTGTGATTTCAGTGATGTGGCAAAACATCAGCTCCATAACCAGTACCAGGTGTCGTGTCCTGTTCGGTCTAACATGTGGAAGTGTGACAGCACTTACCCGTATGTCACAGTTGTGATGTTACACATCACCTTGCAGGCAGTCCATTTATGTCTGTATTTAAAATAAAGTTAAGAATTACAGAAACTTTTTTTTTACCAGTACAAAGCAAAAATGGGGGTTTTTTCTTCTGTCCCTCTGCGTGCTTGCAAGAGGTACTTGTGTGCATCTTTTGCTGGGTTTGCATAGGTAGGTAATTGCACAACTGCCAGCATTGTCAATTTGTGCCCTCAGGGGTACTCTGGTCTACCCCAGCCACTGCCAGTTCCTCCCTGTGAGGATGCCAGAGCCTGTGCTTGAGCTCAGTGCCATATTCCACACTCCAGGAGGTCTCAGATGGCACCATGTGCCTATGTCGGGACATCTGAGTTAAGCCCAAATTGATTTGCTTAGTGAAAGAACCAAGAGTAAACTTAGTATAGAATGTTGCTTTGTGAACAAAGGAGAGGGGTGAGGAAGAGACAGGGAAAGAGGATTTAGGTCAACCAAAAACTTTTGGGAATTGATTTCAAATGCACTAGCTTGTTATAATCAGTAAAGAAATAACAAAAAGATCAGAAAATACCTGATGTGTTCTTTGACTGCCTAAGGTTTAAATGGGTCAATGTATATCATTAACAATGGTTCATTCTAATATTTATTTCTCCCTCTCTTCCTTTATTTTGAAATAGAAATCTCTACTTGGAAGTAAAACTACTTATTCTGTTGAAAAATAATTTGTGCACCAAAATAAAAGCTTCCTTTTTCCTTTCTACATTTCTTCCATGTTTTCTTTTCACAGGCAAGAGAAATAGCTTGTGTCTGGTTGCCTCTGTCTCCATGGGGGGCATATAAGGAGTTTCCTTTAAGTTTAAATACATATCTCTGAGAGGGGCTCCAGAGCACTGTTTTGCCTACAGTTTAGTTTTAGGTGTCTAATATGGCATTTTATATGTATCACTTGTTGTCAAAACCCAATAGTTTCGTCTCTAACAGAATTTAATTTTAGGTATAGTCATATATTCTGAAGTTGATCTAAGCTTAGGAAATGAAAAGTTATTAAGCAGCTCTTACAAACACCTTCTTTGAAAGTTGATGTTTTTTCTGTTTAAAAGCAATTAGTTCTTCACAACAAACTTGGAGTGATGTCATCCGTAACAAACAACATGGTGATCATAGTTTTGTATTAACTCTGTTCTGAGAAAAACAAGTAAATACCTAGTTTCTTCTGATGTGTAATACTATTACTGTAATATTGTTAGCTATTAAAAATAATCAGTTTGAGTTCATTTTAGTTCAGTTGCTAAGATGTTTATTGTTTTAAGATTAAAAGTATAATGAAATATCGAGTGTGTACAGTTGTCTCAGTTTTCAGATGTGAGCCTTTCAAATAATGGAAGCTGTTACAGATACACATTCCAGGCTTTACTTCAGAGCAGAAAAAGTACTGTGAATAATGATTCTTTGTTTTATGCTATTTATATTCAGCCATTAAAAGTCAGAAAGAATAATATGAAGAGAGTTTCACAGTTAGAATGCATTTAATTTTTATATTGAGTATTACAGTGTTTTATCTCTACTGTTGTAACTCTAAATTTGATATTATAGTATGGGAAAAACTCTTGAGATTCTTCCCTACATTTTCTGTTCTTTAAAGTGGAAGTAGTCTATGTTATCCACATCTAGAGGAGATTGCTGAAGACTAATCATTTTGCAGTAATCAGTAAGTGATTATTATTGCCACAGGATAAGAACTGAAATAAGGAAATCTGCACAGTCAGCTCCAGATCACTGCATTAAATGGTCTGTACTGGAGTGTTTGTCTGCTGGTCCATGTGTGGTGTCAGTGGGTTGTCCATCTCATAATCCATATGCTGTTCTACCTAGTCTTTACTGTAAACTTTATATAGAGACTCAGAAAAGGTACGCAGAGAGGGTTATTCTCCATCTTTTCTTCTGTAACAATGTGTACTGTGATGTACCAGCTCAGTGAATTGAGTCAAAATCCATTCCAGAGGCACTAGGAACTAATTTTCCAAATATACATATTCATAGTTTATATGAACATTCACTTTACGGGTAAAACGTCAGGAATAACCATCCGAATTCTACCTTTCCAAAAGCCACGTTAAAAGAACGTTGGTGAGCCTGAACGATGAAGCAATCTGCCTTTGGGCAGCTTTAGGAGGAGGGCTGTCTGTGCTAGTTTTGCTCAGACCCTTAGTGGGCCATTACTGTGATATGCACTTCTTGTCTTCATTTTTTGTGGATGAGTGTCACAGAGGGCCAGGATGTTTCACCAGCGGGTTTCTGGGATATCTGCCGACAGCAGAGGAATGGTGAACCTCAGCAGTTTCAGAGATCTCAGGCACTGGTGGGGCATTTTGCTTTATTTGGCACAAGCCCTTTGTGTGGGGGCTTAACTCCAAGCTTCACCCATCTCCTCTTCTCCAGGCTGGGATGCTCTCCTTGACATCTAGCCAACCCCTGCAGCCTTTCCAGCCAAGCCCACACCCAGAGGGATGAGCACCATTTCCTTCCCACCCTCATCTTCTTCTTGCAGGCCTCCCTGTTGTATCCTAGGTGACATTAGGTGACTTAATGCCTTGTTTAGGATTTAAAGTGCCTAATTTCCTTAACTTGCAGACTCACGTCACCTGACCCCGGAGCCCGGGTCCCTTTGCTAGTAGTATTCCAGCCTTCCCAGCCAGGACTTACTAAGTTTCCCCTTTCAGATAGTGCCAGACCCAATCTCTGAATTTTGTCTGGCTCTGTAGGCCTTTTTTTCCAGCCAGTGTTATTTTTCTCATAAATTTTTCCTTCCTTGAGGTCAGCTCATGTCCTCCTCAACGCTGCCTGGTCCCAGAGGAAGGGCGGCAGTGGGAGGCAGGAGAGGTAGTTCAAGGGGGTTAAGGAGGCAAACTGCTTGCACCCAGGTTAATGAGCCTGGAGTAGAGCTACCCACACTTGAAATTTGAGAGGTTTTGGATATACAAACTCAGGCCATGGTCCCTCAGTACCAGTGAATAGTAGTGCCAGGCATGTTTGTTTTACTAGGACCAGCAGTAAATTTGAGGAACAGACAGGAGAAAGTGCTAGTTTTAGTAAAACTTGATTGAAATGTTTTCTCTCTGAAGTTAACTCTTTTTCTTTTTTTAAGACACTGAAAGGGTTTATTTCAGTCGGACCTAACTGTACCTATCTCTACGCCATCTATTCATTTTACTGAAGAAATGTCAACATTGAGTTAACCTCAGCTGGGAGGTCAGAAGAACAAAATGAATTTAAACTTCAGCTTGAAGGATAGTAAACAGAAGGAGGTTCATTTGGGAAAAATGAATTCTTCAGGTGGAAATGAAGATGAGCAAAGACAAGCGAGGAAAGGCATGGAGAAGCTCAGTTGCAGCATATGGATAACACACTAGATGTGAGTTTCAGGCATGGCACCTCCGTCACCACCACATATGTGTGCAGTAGGTGTACAGGTGTCAGAGCAAGACTGAGTAATGAGGAATGATTGAAAAGAAGTACTGCCCAGTCTTTTATGCCTTTTCCTCATCAGCTATATTTAGCAGGTGCACAGAGTTCTCTTGCAGTATCTGGCACTGCTTGCTCAAGGAGGAGTGACTTGGAAGTGTAAGTGATTTGTAAATGCTGAGCTCAAAGGCTGGTTTGGTCATGGCTGAGTTTTGCCTGGAACTGGGTGACAGCTTGCAGGTGGTTAAAGAGTATAAATAATAGTTACCTGCATTATTTGTCATAGTTCTTTTTGCTAATATATTTATGAATATTTCAGAGTAATGTGCAGAGTAAGAAAATGTATATCAAAACTTTGCGTTAAAATTTTAACTTACCAAATTATTGGCTGCAAATTCTTCTTCAGGCTTTCATTGTTTTTCAGTGAAAGTTGGCTTCTGTGGACACACTGAATGCTTTAATGTTAGTTTGAAAAAAAATACAATATAATTTGAGTATTTTCACCTAGAAATGTAAATACTGCTGAGTACTTTTTATAAAAACTATTTTCACTAAGCCTTGATAATTTGATGGACCTCTCTATCAACAATCCTGCTTGATAAATACTTGTGGAAAGTTCCTGGCATGTGTTCCGTATCAGGCAAAGTAACTAGTCTAGATTGACAAAAGAAAATTCACTTGAAAATCAAATTGTATGTCTAGTAGAATGTTTCTTATTACTTTTAAATGTAAACATTAAGGACTCAAATTTATTAGCTGATGTTTCTGGATAAACGGAATTTTAAGATTCTGATTTAAGATTGGGCTAGAGAAAATAAAGAACCAAATAAAATCAAAATTAGAAAATCATCCCAAAAACATGGGGGGAAGGGTTACAAGGAGAGCTGCTAGGTGATTGTATGTATTCTTGTTTATAGAATTTTATAAACTAATTTTTTTTTAAATCCCCAGAATTGAATTGGGGCAATACAATATTTTTTCCTGGTATTTTACCTTCCCTTTAACAATTATTTATGGATCTGCCATTTGTTCAGAAATTATTTTCACATCTAAAATGGATTAGTACAAGGAATACAAATATATTATCAATATTCTTTTTATGCTTAAGCAAGTAATAATCCAAGCACTGCACCTTTGTTAGACTTGTTTCTCTTCAAGAGTTGTGTTATAACAATAAGCACAATTATGTTTCCTTCAGCAGATTCTTCCTTTGACAGAGCATTCTAGTAACACTGCTCAAATATAAATAAAACATTTAAGCTGAACATCTAGTGTTCTGAATGTGTTTATGATTTAGGGAACAAGGGGGTGGGTTTTGTTGCTTATCAAAAATACCACAGCAGGCCCATGTAGAATGTGAGGTACTGAGAGTTTGTCCTCATTTTCAAGATATGTATCTTTTTTACATTTAATGTACTAGATCGTTTCAGGGGCTGATTCATTCGTTTGGTGTAGAAATCTGTAATCACTGGTTTTTCCTTCTGTGCTGTTTTAGAAATCCTTTGGCAAACCTGTCAGTTTTGGGACAGGAGAGTTGGATGCCAAGTAATGTTAATGCTTACTCTGTTTTTGCAAATCTATTATTTAAAAATAAGTCATTCCATATTAGATGTATTTGCGCTTATTGTTAAACATGTTTAAAAATTAATGCTATTTGCATAGAGATCTCCTTTCATTTCGAAGCATGTTTCCCCAGTCCTAATTTGAACTCTCACTAAAGGTTGCAGCACGTGGTACTTTTTTAATGTCGAAGTAGTTGTGGAATAGCATCATAATGTGACTGGTCAGAAAAGTTAGAAGACAGTGTTGACAGCCTTGGAGCTTGAATTCTGCTTGTGTATTTATGAATGGTTGATTTACGTTTGGTCTCCCCATTTCTTAGTTAATTCTCTTTTTATTTTGGATCATCTTCTGTAGGTTCTACACATTTAGCAACACTGCTGCCAAAGGCCACCTGCGCCTCATAGGATATGCTATGGGAGTTTCTTTTGCCTCTTCAGACTCACAAAGAGAATAGAAATACTCTTTTTAGGCTTTGAGGGTTGGAAACATCCACTTTGAAATCAAACTTCGAAGTGTTATGCAGAGATAATGATACATTAACTGTATTTTAAAGTGGGTGTCTCTCAGTCTCTCCTGTTGAATCGATTCCAGTTTGGTTAAATGCATTTTCATTGAGCCTTTTTTTATTTTAATAATTCCTGGACTCTACCCTCTGTCTTTCTCAGCACCAATTGCTGTTTTTTATAAAAGCTTCAGTGGGAGTTGTTGTGACAGAGTCTGACTCAACCTTACTTGGGAGTGCCATCTCTTGGGGATCTCTTTTCTTCCCTGGAACACAAATTTAACCTTGACCCTGAGCAAGTGTTTGTTGAAAACTGACAGTAAGACATATTTTAATTTGTGCTTCCAGAAAGGATGCAGAAAGATCCAGCTGTCTTGCATTTTACCCTCTTCTTCAGCACGACCTCCTGTGTTTCTCCAATGCATCCAAGCTGAGCAGTTCTCTCAGCCTGGGAAAGCCTACAGCAGCAGCCTTGAGCAAAAAGGCAGAAATGTCTGTTCACTTGGTGCTTTTGCATGTGGAAACAAAATTTTAAGTATTTTGCTTGGTTTTAGTTTTCAGCTGTGTACGTGTTTGTCCTTCTGCCTTTATACAGCTGTCACCACTGTACTGGTGCACCCTTCATGTACAGATTAATAATAGTAGCCTCATCTCAAACTGAGTATAGTTGAGTCTTGGACATGTCATCTTTTCAGAGGGATAGCAGAGTGTTTCAAGTAGCAGTTGTTTAGTTCATTTTTTTGTTGCAGGTTGCATTACTTCTTTTTCTGGGAGTATTTGGTTGCTTTGGTTAAAGTGGGGATTTTCAGGCAGAAGCGAGTATTGTGAACGTAATTTCTCATGCTGGGAAGGTGTTTTGAGGAACACCTCTTCCTGTAACTTTAAAGATGAGTTTGCTTTTAGATTAGCAAAATAAGCCCCGAAAAGACTCTGAGCAAAGTGCTGGGTACTTGAGCCATAACCTACAGGGCTTTTTGAAGAGCCCAGGCTGCTACTTACCCAAGCTAGCTGCAGCCTTTTGTGCTCGGCAAGTGCCCACTTGGGGTGGGACAGGACAAAACCTGATGCAGGCAGATATGTTTCATGGCCAGCACCTACAGAACTGCAGTTTCAGGGGCATGAACTTTCTACCCTATCTACAAGAAAGATAAGGAAGATATTCCTTTTCAATTTTGAAAGCAAACTGTGCAGAAGTTGAGCACACCATGTTCTAAACCCAATCCACCTGCTCATCTCATGGCATTAGAGTTGTAAGCACATCTGTGTGCTATGCAAAAGCAAAATGACTCCTTCTAGAGCAAGTAGGTTTTGTCTTTTAAAATATATTGGTTTTCATTGACAGTGAAGTGTTAGAAAATCTGTAACCTGCACAGTATTTCTGGTTATTAAGGTTTTGCCCTCCAAGTATGATGAGCAGAGCTGAAAGCTGCTCTAGCTGGACACAAGTTCTGCACTGCCTGCCCAGGAAAGACTTGCATGCCTGCACTGCCGAGCCTTGGTGTTTGGTGCTGCAGTGGCAACGATGTGGTTAAAATTGTGGGTAGCTTTTCAGACAGAGTATGATTTTTCTCATCTCAGTCTTCTTTAACACTGACAAAACAAAATCATCTTATCTAAAATTGCTCCTGCCAGAGCAGAATGAGGTGGGACAGCATGATGAAAACCAAGAAGGGGTTTTGTGTGATTTGACTGAAGAGTTAAACGCTTAGCAATTTATTTTTTAACTTCCTGTCCTCAAAGCTAGCTTATTTTATAAACGCTAAATTTAGTCTGTTCTGTTTCCGTCATCAAGGACAGCTTTTTTGGTATGCTTTCTTACAAAATGTTTGACCTTGGGAGATTGCTGCCAGAAAGGAAGACACTTCAAAAGCTGACAGCTGATTGTTGGAGGTTTGTAAACTCTGTTGTGTGGGATCTGTAGAAGTCCACAAAGGCATAAAGACTCACTGTGACTTAGTACCCTGTGAAGCTGATGAACTGCAAGGTGTCAGGATGAGTTGCTGACAACAAAATGATCTTTGCTTTTTCTCTGGTTTTAACCTCAGCTATGGGGAAACTGTGAAAACTTCATGGCTTCTTTAGGTTGGGAGACACTGCTGGTACACAGAGGAGGTGCCATGAGTAGAATAAGAGCAGAGTTGAAAGGGGTTGTTGCAAAATTTCTTCACAAGTAAGTTAAGAGGAGGTGAAATTCAGTGGGCTGGAAAGATGATGAAGAACTGTGCAGGAAAGGATGGCTACCCAGCAGATAGGATGTTATCAGCCACAGCATCACGTTGTTTCGCTCAGGGTATTGTGGCTGGTTGCGAGGTAGACTGGTTGTTTTTCCATAATGGTCTGGGAATAAGGAGTAAGGAATGCTTTTTTATTCAGCCAAGAAAAGCTTTGTGAATAGGGAAATCACGTGTTATGTTCCTGGCGCTATTTATTAATGACAAGCTCATGAAACAGAGGACTGCAGAGAATACTGGTGTACAGCTTTAAAAGGGCAGGCACAAAAAGCACGAGCCAAGAGCACTGATTAATAGAGGCTGCAGGTTTATTAAAAAGCCTTTTCTAGGAGGGAGCCATCCTAACCTGCCTTCCAGTTCTGGCTCAGCCTGGATTTGAGTGGATGGTGAACAGCATAAGGATGCAACAGTGGTATTGCAGAGACATGCGTTGCTGAGATTTGCTTCCGAGTCCCAGCTGGTGGCAGGGCTGAAGCTGTCCCTCTCCACTGTACCAGTGGGCTGAGCAATGAGATGAGGGAAGCCACGTAGAGATGTACCCCTTCATGTTGTATTTCCATGGTCTGGGCTGGCATCCAAGGCAGCCCACTGAATTGCAGGGACCTTAGTATGAACCCTTCCTAAGCCACCAAATGTTCTGAAAGCTGCCAAACTCTCAGCAACAGAGTTTAGACTCCTAAAACCAAAATGGAGTTTGCAAAACCAACACAGACACTTTCGGGAGCCAGACAGGAAAAGCCTGCTTCAGATGCCCAAACTAGCAATCCTCTGAGCCGACACCATGACAAGAAGCCCAGTTCACTCAATAAGGATGGAAAGACAGAACTAGAGAGAAGAAATGAACACACAACTATTTGTTTCTCTTCAAGTTGAGCTGACAGAATGGCTGAAGGTATACGGAAGATCCCAGCCGCAGCTTTATTGTCTTCTCAGTTAGAAAAGATGTAGTTCCATTAAATAAAACTAACACCACCACTCATTGTCTAGGGAAACAAACAGTTATTTCTCAGTTAATAACGTTAGTGGGAGATGCTAAGAAATAATGTTCTGAGAATTCAGCCATTCCTTTTGGCTGCCTTGCTGCTTTTCTTCCCATAGTTCCTCATTCTGGAAAAACTGTCATCATTGGGAAAAGTTTACTTATACCATCCATTTTCAGAAAATAATGATAAATTTAATGTTCAAAGTTTTGATTCATATACTGATTAAATAAAGTTTTGGCAGCTTAGATGAAAACTGAGGTCATGGAGAAACATCTATACAACTTGCAGCTCACTGTAAGGGAACGTGAGTTGTTGGGATAGATCTCTCTTTACCACCAGCAGAAGAAAATGCAGCACTTGTTTACAATTTTTATCTTAAAGATGAAACATACAAACATGTTTTGATAAGGATCCAGCTGTCTTTTGTAATGTCAGCTGACATCAGTCACATCCTGAATTTACCAAAGAAAGGGCATCCTTAGTCTTAGAGTTTTGTCAGGGAAAGGCAGCCATGGAAGGGCATACCAGTTGTCATCCTGTTTGGGGAAATTCATGAAGGGATTGTAAAGGTTTCGAATTTAGTTTCACTACTGAAGACTGAAATAATAATATCAACTGCATTACCATAGTACACAGAGACTGCATGGCTCCTCCAGCAGCTCTGGACAAGAAGATAGTACCTAGGGAAGGGTAGATGCAGTATAAGGAATGTACAAGCAAAAGTAAATGTAGAAGAGCTGTTAAAGTGATTTGTGTGGTAGTCTGAAGTTACATGTTACTTTTTTTTTAATTCCCAAAGGAGTAGGTGTAATTACTGTAGTGAAACAAAGGCCTGTTCTTAGCACAACCTAGAAAAATTTGTAAGTTGTGACCTGTGCTTTGTCTCAAAGACCATTAACTCTATCCACAGAAGAAATACTTTGTGCGGTATCAGCTACAAGAGGGTTTGGGGTTCTTCTTCACTCTTCTTGTGAGGGACCTAGTACTGCTTGCTGCAAAGGCAGGTGGGACTTCGGAGCAGATGTGCTCAGTTTGGCAACAGACTGCTTTTGAGGTCTGTGTGGATCCCTTGTGTCCAGTCTCAGAAGTATCTTGGAAGTCACAAGACTACTACCAGCAGTCTGACACATATGCACTGGATAAATCAAATGCCTGGTGCCCTCAGAGCACTTTAGGGTGCTCTGAAGAGTAACGAAAGACAGCAACAGCAGGTAATCAATCCTTCAGGTCACAGAGTAACACATTGTGTTGCCAAGGCAGGTAGCAGTGGGTCAACCTGAACTGGCGCACAGGGAAAACCTGGAAGTAAGGCAATGTGTAGGATTTCTTGCATGGTGGATTTATCTGCCCTGTGGATAGAGCTGGTGGTTCATGCTGCTTCTAGATGACACTTGTGCTCCCATATGCATGAAGGGATCCCTCATCTCTCTTACACCAGTTGATGCCATTTATCCCCCTTCTCTCAAACATTTAAGGTAGGAGATGCTGTCTTTGGCCTTATGAAGGTTCAGGTGCAGCCTGTGCAGGATGTCCCTCTCCACTTTACCTTTGCTCTGCTACCTGTCTGTTCAGTTTAGCAGAACCAGTCTGTCTGCCCAAGTGCATATAGATGAGACTTGTCAAGGTTTGACAAATTACCTTCTTGTGCCATGTATGTTTATGGTTTTGTCTTTATGATGGCGCAGTGGGGGATCTCATTATGAACAATAGCCAGGAGAAAGTGTTTCAGAGGAAGTTACCAGGAATCATTGCAACCTGGCAATTCCAGGCAGGTTTGCCTTCTTGAGGAAGAGCTTTACATAGCCTTGTCACTCAGCTGGTTACGTGCTTTGAAAAGTAACCTGTTCTTCACTTCATGTTCTTTTTAAGCAGAATTTCCCATTGTCTTAATAAAAAGGGATTTTTTTTGCTTTTGTTATTTGTATTACAACGGAGCAGCAGGATCCAGGTGAATCCTTTGTTTGAATGGTGGTCCCTTTAAATTGATTTGTGTATGAATAGAGGAAGGTACTTACTGTTCCAAAGATGTTCTTGCTTTCAAACGGGGGGAAATGTCAGATCCAAGAACCAGTCTAAATCAGTGGAATAGATGAGATGTACTAGAACATCTCATTTTCAGCATGCCAAGGATAATATCCAGTTAGGCCCTTTTTACTGCAGTTTTCAATATTAGCGTTTGTGTTTTCCTTTTTCAGCAGAATTCCATTCTCTGTTGAAGCTTGAGTCTGACTCAAAAGAAGGAGGGATTCCCTTGGAAATATTTAATGTAGTTGATTATAAAAATCCCAAAGGAAATTCATTGCTTGCTTGATTGTTAGTTTATTGACAGTAAATGTATTAAAATATTTCTAGCTTAAATATTTTTGACTTTATATTTTTAGATACTTAGTAAAGACTATAATCTAGAGATCAAGGTAATGCATTTAGAGCTGCTTAGGTATTGTAAAAAGATTGCTCATTAGATCTGCATAGGGAGTAATTATTTAGGGTCAAGTGAGGTTTGAAGGAGCAATGTTTCGTATTGATATTGAGGTCGGTTTTGGTACAACAGCTGTAGCTGTGTGAATGCCCATCTATAGAGAAGCTCTGCTGCAGTGCAGTGCCATGGAGGTCCTTCGCTGAGCAGCTGAGAGCTGTGCTTTGCCTTACGACCAGGTTATCGATGGGCATTTCCATCCTTGCTCTGCCTGGTGAAAATTACTTGAAAAAACATTGTTAGAGACTGGTTATTAATGATGCACTGTGAAAATGGAAAGATATATCAAAAGAACTTCTCCAGGGATCTGTCTTTGGTCTAGCATTATTCAAAAATTCTATTAACCTCTTTGATGATGGAAATAAGGGAAAACTATAAAAAATAGCAGATGGCACCACTCTAGAATAAATTTAGTCCAACCAGCTTTGAAAGAATTAGTCTAAAGCATAAAATTATTTCATGAAGTCAGGAAAATTGTTCTTAATTAATATGGGAAAAAAATAATAACAATGGGGAGGGCTATGTAATGGGGTATTTCAGAATTATGAATTGCTGTAACCGTCGCTCCCTCTAACAGGACAATCATACAAATGTGTGGCTCTGTACTGACATGTTAGTTCATTATCAATGACCATTCAGTGTGCAGAAGTCAAACATAGAACTGAAGGACTGAGGGTAGCATAAGGCACTACCTCCTGAAAAGTGTTGTGGACAAAACTGCAAAGATCACTGTAAAGAGTAAACGAGTACTAAGGCATGTCCTTTTAAAGAGGATGTATGACAGAAAGAACAAGTCAGGTCTGCCTAGTCTAGAAGAAGGTAGACGAGTGGGGGGAAATTACAGTCGTTGAGCATGAGGAATGGTAGTAACCATGTTTTCTTCATGTCTGAGCGATGATGACACAAGAAAGTAACGCTGTGATTTAAAATTAAATGTTGGAAAAAAATACTCTGTCAATATAAATAGTTATTACTGCTGAAGATACTAAAATTTTTGTCACTGATGACTTTACATAGTGCAAAGAAACAGGATGATTTTGTACTGTTAATCCTGACACTTTCTAAGAAATGAGAGTAGAACTTTTTTTCTTTTTAATATTCTGTTCAAACAGAACCTGTGTCTGCTTTCTAACATGATCTGTACTTTAAAATTATGAGCTGACCCAAGAAATGGAAACAAGTCCTTTGACTTTCACGACCAAGTTGTGTGATGTGCATTAGCAATTGGATGTGCAAGTCATCTTTAGCCACAAGTGTAACTATGTCCCTTTGTTCTTCCTCAACAGTCTCCAAACGTCCACAACTACCCAGATATGGATGCTGTACCCTTGTTACTAAACAACATGAAGGCAGACCTCACGGAGGATTCATTATCTACAGACCATTTCCAAACACAGACTGAACCAGTGGACTTGTCAATAAACAAAGCCAGGTCGTCCCCTACAGCAGCTTCATCTTCACCGGTTTCCATGACAGCATCAGCCTCCTCTCCTTCTTCTACTTCTACTTCCTCTTCTTCTAGTCGGCCAGCTTCATCCCCCACAGTAATAACATCAGTCTCCTCAGCAGCATCTGTACCATCAGTATTATCTCCAGGTCCTCTTGTGGCCTCTGCATCTGGTGTTGGAGGCCAGCAGTTTTTGCACATTATCCATCCAGTACCACCTTCAAGTCCCATGAACTTGCAGTCCAACAAAATGAGTCACGTGCACCGTATCCCCGTGGTGGTACAGTCGGTACCTGTTGTCTATACAGCTGTGAGATCACCTGGGAATATGAACAACACTATAGTAGTACCACTGTTGGAGGATGGGAGAAGCCATGTCAAAGGTAAGGTGGAGGCAGTTCTGTGCATCTGTGGCATCTATGACACTGGTCTTACATGAGAGAAACATAACAACGGTTATAAAGCTGTTAGTTCCCATACTTATTGTGTTGTTGCTCAAAAGACATGCAACTTACATGATTGGGAGGAACCTTCAAAAGTTTTATCCGAGATGATCTTCAAAGTAAAGTATTTAAATGAAGACTGACTTCAGCAGTGGTGTTAGATGCTCAGACAACTTGTGGCAGGTTTTGTCCTGAGCGGAATAAATCCTCCCCAGAAGCTGAAGAAGTAGGAGAAAGGAAAAAATGTCAGTGTATGACATTTATGACAATGTATAAAACATCACAGATGAACATGGAAAACTCACCAGCTGTTTCATATTTAGCAAGGGGAGGAATGGCAGAGAGATTGTTCCCCAGCAAGGAGAATCATTGGGCTCTAGGAATGTGTGGAGGAAAGGCTTGTGGACCAAAGAGCATTAGCAGATGCAGAGAAGTAGGTTTTATTGAGCTCAAGGAGTGGCAGTGCAATACTTTGAATTAGGTTTCTTCTTCCAGATTAAACAGCAGAAGGGAAGGAAGCCACACAGAATGTTTATGTTGGGAATGAGTTTTGCAGACACAGGACCCGAGAGGCACATGGAGGTGTGAAGGGAGGAAGAGGCAAATGTCAGAAGGATGGATATACTCTTGAGATGTCCAAAGAACACAGAAAGGGGAGCCAGAAAGCAAGAAAAAGTGAGAACCTAACAGTTACTAAGGGAGGAAAAACTCCCTTAGTAGGGAGAGATAGTGAGATGATGGGTGGAGGAAGAAAAGAAAAAACAGATGTGCCCAGAAACTTTGAAAGCACGGCTTTATGAAGGTGGCATTAGTGAGAGAGATGGGAAAATGAGGAAAGGAATGAGATACTCATTTCAAGGCTCATTGCATGTGAGTGAATAAAATACGGTAATTTTCCCCTGAAATGAGGTATTGCTTGAGGCAGAAAGGGAGGGTATTGACAGATAACCTTACTCGGGGGCTTATGGGACTGCAGGACATTTAGTCTTATAACATCTCTTGTGTTCCTAATTGCATAGTGAACAGGTCCCAACAACTTATATCTCACCTCTCATGTGTGTTTTTGATAAGCTGGCAACTGTGTGTTACTGTACAGGACTACAGTGATGGGTCATTCTGATGTTTAGGGGCATCCTGTTGTGTATTAGTCAGTGATTCTCCTACTGTTCCCTCAGTACCCAAATGGGGACTGTGCCCTCTCAATAGGCTTGGACATAGGAAATGAACTCACTGTTGATCTGAGTTTAGTTTTAAGCCTCAAAATGATGGTTTAAGTTTTATTACGCTTCATACAGCGATGAAATTTTAGCTCTTTGTGCTTTTATGTCAAGAAATTATGAATAAAACCAGAACTTTTCACCATGTAGTCTAGGAAAAAAAAAAAAAACAACAACAAGAACAAAACAAAACAAAACAAACCAACAGAAAAAGGAAAGGTTTAGTCTGTATTTTGATTTAGGAGCTTCGAGGTTCACCTGACCTTGAGCTCATCAAGAAATTTTCCTGTTTGTTTTCTTTTCAAAGGTTCTAATTGGCTCTGGTAGTAGTCTCCTCTATAGGAAGCACCTCCTGATCTTGTAAAACTGGAACTGAAAACCTCAGTTTCATCAACAAAATTCCAGAATTTCATGTGCTGTAGGGATTTCAGCCCATGAACTCCATGCCTTCTGACCTGCCCTGACAATGTGGCCTTTGTGTTCTAATTGGCAGAGGTCATTAGCCATTAGCCCCTGCATCATCTATTCATGCACAGTTAAAGAAAAAGAAGGGATTAACACTTCTTCAAATTATTAATTTTTTTCTCATGAATTGCACTCATTTTGTTGTCCCTAATTCTTTTGATTAAAAAGTTCTGGTTAATTTGAATAAATACAATAAAAGAATAATGGGCATCAATCCACTCTAGGTAGTCATCTTTTATCAGCTTTTGCTGGAATGTTTTTCATTCTTTAATGCAAAACAATGTAAATAATTAAATGCAGTGATATTGCACAAATTAACCAATTAAATGAATTTTATATGTGTGCAGACTAAATTCCCTTCAGTGATCAGCACTTATGCTGATACCAAAAAATAAATGTACACAGATCCTAACAGGACATTGTTGTGAAATTGAATTAGTTCTTAATCCTCTACCACCTGATGGACAAACGCAGGTTTGGAGTCATCTAGAGTCAGAGCTTTCAACTTCTACATGAACACTGATAATTTTCAGGAACAGAAAAATATGCACGCTGAAACAGTCGATCCACAGAGAGTATTGGCAATATAATCCCTGTGTTATTCCTGCTTTGGTGCTAATTCAAAGACCACGTTGATGATCCAGGAGTGCCAGTTGGGAAGCACTTGAAGTTATGTTTTACATTAACCTTTATCTGAGCCCTTTTCACACAATTGAGACTTAGGCATTTGCCTGAACAGAGATATTTTTAATGCTAAAATTAATGAAAATAACATCAGACTTGAGTTCAGACCTCTCCTGTTTTTCTAGGTTTCAGGTGCTGAGAGGAAAAAATACAAGAAACAGGGCATACAGAAAAGCTTTTTTGTTGTAATTCCCAATTTTATTTTTCCTGTGCTGAATTTTCTTCTTCCTTCCAGGTTTGACTAGAACCATTTAATTTGTAGGTTTTTTGCAAGAACCTTCTCAAGTTGTCACCATCTCTCTAATACTGCCTCCAGGTGTTTTGCTCAGGTGGCTTTCTGCTTCCCTTGATGCTTCCCACTCCTCCTTTCTCTCACTCTCTCTCTCTCAGACAAAACTGTCCTGGTGGCTGCTCTTCTAGGCAGTTCAAGCAAATAGTTCTTTCTTCATGTTCTGTTTGAATTCTCTCTTCCCCCTGGCACAAGAAATGGCTATCTCGTCTTCTGTTTCCCCTTCTTTTTTCTATTTTTCTGTTTTTTCTAGTCCTTCCCATCTTGCTGACTGCTCTTTGAGTGCCACTTTCAGCAGCTCTGCTTTGTCTTCCCTTCCTTTTCTGTTAATATTTCTAAGCTGTACTGTCATCTCCTCCTCCGCCTCTGTGCATCCTTCTCCATGGTGTCATTCATCACGGCATTCTTTGTCTCACCGTCCTTCAGAAGAGTCTCAGATCTCCTTTTCTGCCTCCCAGTTTGCTGTTTATTTCTGCTGTCTATCCTGCCTCCTCTCTCCCAGGTTTTTTTTTTTTTTTTTTGCTTGCAAGATTTCTTTTTGTTTGAAGACATGTAGCCCTCGTATATACAAGGTGCCAGCAGCATCCCGTCAGGTCCTGTGCCATGTGCTACACCCCAAGGTGGGCAACGGGAGACGGGGCTACCAACGCTGCAAAAGCACCCTTATGTCAGAGTGATGTGCTTTTGTAGGATAAAAATCTTGTCTAAATCAAAACCAGGATGGGTGCATTTTTAGCGAGTTGCTAACAATGCTTAATTAGAAGATAATTAGCTAACACTATGTTTGGTATAGGTAATACAGCACTTAACACTTACAAATCTTACTAAATTCCTCCAGGTTCCTGACAACATTCTCTAACCCCACAACACTCACCTATGAACACGCACAGAGTTTCGTGCAGACTCCCCTGCTGACCATGCACCTTCCTCCCCTTATGCACTCGTTGGGGAGGACGCACTCAAGGGAGATCCCCAGAGCAGCGAGGTCTCTGTGCAGCCCTGACAGCACCAGCCCAGATATGCAAGTTGTCCCGTACAACCTTCTCCTCTCATTATTTCATGCACACACAGCAGAGTACTGTGTTAGGGCTGTCAGGCACAGAGAGGAAGGGAGCCAGCTACAAGTCCTTGTGGACACTGCGGGGCCAGGCTGTTCCCTCTGCCACCTCTACAACATGGCAATCAAAGCTCACTTCTTTCAGTGGTCACTGCTCTTGTCACAGCCTTAAAAAGTGCTTGGAGGTTTTTTTCTGTGTGGATTAGGTGGTGGTGACTAGATGTTATTGTACATTAAAATATTCCATGAAAGAGCACTATAGTCCCATGAAAAACTCTTTCCTTGCCTTTTTTTCCTCCCTGTTTAGCAATGGTGAGGATTGCTAAAAGTTTAATTAGAGGCACAGCGGGTAGCAGCACCTGTAGATAAGACTGCCTGTTGATTTCCCTTAAACCCCTATCTTCAGTTGTTCCAAGTCTGTCTGTATGTTCACCATTTAGACTAACATTTTCCATGCTGCATGTCTGCCTCAAGCTACTTCTGTTTCTTCTCTTTTTCTTCCTTTAAGAGGAAATTTTCAAGAAAAACCATTCCACTCTTCCTGAGACTGAGCATAGAGAAAAAAAATGGAGTATTTTCTATGTTGAAAAATTGATTCCAGCTTTTATTTTTTGGTGAAAAACTCTAGAACCCTCAGCATATTTATGACATGAACCTCAAGCTTGTTTTGGACCACTGTTGTTTGCTTTCAGAAGATATCCATGAATACTACTGGCAAATCCTGTCCCTCTAGCAGCAGGTTTTGCCAAATGTAATATCCTTAAAAGTTTTCTGTAATTCAGGGGAGTATTCATTGAAGAGCCTTTTAGAAGCTCCTTCCTGATAATGGTGCACTAAGGGCTGGTGCAACTTTGATATTTCTGGAGTTTTGGAATCTAATTTATGGATTCTCATTCTTCTGGGTTTTCAAGTTTTCAGAAGACACAATCACTTGCAAAATTCAGTAGTCAGAACATTATAAATATAAATTTACCAACTGAACTTCTGCTTCCGTTGTACCTAAACAGCTGTAATGACATGGGCTTGCACTATTTTTATGTTATACCTGTATATAGACCTGGCAAAAATACACAGGTTTTGTCTTTTCACAGTGTGCACAGGCCATATTCCTCACTGTGCATATATTAATAAGTAGTAAATGCAGTATCTATTGCTGCAGATTATTTGTGACTTAAAACAGGTAGTACCATTAGATTACATTATCCACTGCTCTTGTTGTTTTTTTAAGTACAGCCTGTTATTTCTGCCAACTGGAAAGTTTATTCCACAAAAGTAAATGCAATTTGTAGTATGAAGATAGAAATTAGGAGAACTGTTCCATATGTTTAAAGGTCAGATTATACAGTCTGTTTGTGTAAATTAGGCTATGGAAGAGACTTCTAATTAAAACCAGTAGTGTTGCCTTTTTTGTTTCATGTGGAGTGATTATCCTTTCTGCATTTTAGTAGATGGCTGTTTTGGATTTAAGTTGTGTTGAGGCTGAGAGTTTTTACTTTAGCTACAATTATTTTGTTGTTATGCACAAAAATCTTTTGTGGGTGTACATATTCCAGCCTGTCCTCCTCCACCCNGTTCAGCTGGAAGAAATGCTAGTGCTTCTGGGAAACAGATTCTGGAAAACAGGTTCTGGGAAACAGGAACAGTTTGGCAATGGCTGGCCAGGCAGAGAAGCAGGCAGAGGAGAGGCTTTTGTTCAGGGACCTGTGCTCCTGGAGATAGTGCACATTATTTGAGAACTGGAGTAAACAGTAATTCTTGCCAGAATGGAGAGTTAAAACACAGGCTGTAAGATACACTGTGGTATTTGAAATCGAGGAGGTTGATTTAAGACGAAATGGATTAGGTTAGCTGTGGGGACTTCCCTAAACATTCTTCTACTTAAATTTCCAAAAAAGTGCTATTTCTAGTGATCTATTAGTGACGTGCTTAGGTTTTTTCACCGTAGGAGCAAATGCTCTTTTAAGATTCATCAACATGATTTGATATCATGTATGTTTTCAACTAGGAGGGATTTGAGGAAGGGAATGAGGTAGATGCATATTCCAGCTTGATTTGCGAAGCCAAACATAAGCGGGATGAGTAAATCTATTTTGACATATCCTGAATCCCTGCACCTTTTGGAAGCTGTTAGTTCCTTGTCTTCCATGCCAAGAATGCCTCTGGCCCTTCAGATCTGTATTCTCACCAGGGCTGAGCTTTGATCTGGTTGCTTTTATGCCACAAATTTGGATCCAGCAGAAACACATGCCTAAAACTTCTCATTTATTTTATCTCTGCTTTGGGTTTTATTGTGCCTTGGACCAACCTGCTGGAAACTTGCTGATGTCTAAAATATTTCTGGACTGTTGCAGTGTGTAAGTTGCAGTCTGCTACCATTGTGTAGTACTTTTGCGGTATTTTATTAAGTACATTCTGTCCTTATTCTTTTCCTTGTTTACTTTTGGTGATAGAGTATTTGTATACTGGATGCTCAGCAAGATATAAATCTCAGTAATCTTAGTAGTTTCTTTTTTTTGTAGATGAGGTCTCCTGGCATTGAAATAGCTTAGAAAGAGAAAAGTCCTTTGTTTAAAAAATGGGTTTGTGTGTTTATGTATACAACCCAATGACAGAGATGCTTAAATATGTGCATATATTACATCCATGCAATCCCTCTCACCTCTGTATTTCTCCATACAGCTATTCTTTTACAGGTTTATGGCAAATTATTTGACTCTTGAAATTATTTTAAATACTGCCTTTGATTGGATCATAGCAATTAATATTCTCTGGTAGATTAGTTACACTGTGCATTCAGTGCCAGTTCCCATTCTCTGTGAACCATAACCACGCTAGGTGCAGTTAACTGCTCAAGCCATATAGTCCCATAAAATCTCAATAAAATCTGAAAACTGTGGAGTATGGGTAATCTTGCTATAAATTGTAATAAAAATTATCCCTGTAGACTCTATATTCTGACCATTACGTTCATGGATATTGCTGCTTTGTACATAAAGTTTTATGAAATAAATCGACCAATTCTGCTGCCCCTACCAGGCACCAAGCTGTTTTGATCAAAAATCTGATAGGTGCACTCAGAGCATTTTTCCAATGCATAAAGCATTTATAATGAACTTTAAATAAGAAGAAAAATGCCGTATATGTGCTTCATATAGTATGAACCAGCTTAGGAGAAGGAAATTGTGAGTACCATCACTCACGTGCATTTGGTAGGTCTGTAAAGACAGTATTTTGTTTCCTAGAACACATTAAATAAACCTCCGTACAACACAGTTTCTGAGGTCATAATTTTAAGTAGCTCCTGTACATCTGCATCTGGAAGTGTTGCTTCCACCGTTAAAAATACGTAGTGATGTCTGTCGCAATCTTTTTTGATGCTCTTCTGCTGAGCAAGTCCTTGCTGGTGTCCTGTTCTCTAAAAAAATTTCCAAGAAGGGGGATGTTCATTTGTTTCAGACATCAAGCTATGGTGTGAGGCTGCACTTCTACAGTGTTAAAGCCTATCTTCCAAGAGTAACCAAGAAGGATGGAGATGAGGTTTTTTCCCTCTGCTTGGTGTTTGATCCGCCCAGATGCATTTATTGTCAGAGACATTTGAGACAATTTCAGTTTAAGAAAGGGCAGAAGACTTGGTTTTGGCCAGCAGTTTTCTTTTTGCAATATTTTAGGTACTGAACTATGTTGCATGCTGAAATTAAGAGTCCAAATTTATGGTTTAGACACTGGAGTATTCATAACTGCAGTGTTTCTGATGCTGGCAGATTAATAACGTATTGTGCTAAAACATGAGTGCCATGCAGTTTTCTTAGCCATATTTTCCATTTCCATCCTTCTAGGAGTTTGGCAGCAAATGTCAGTTTGTTACTTCCATCCTTCATGCTCTGCAGACACAGGGACACACTTGTAACAGCAGTACTAATGAGATTCTTGTAAATGTTAATTTTGGCATGTGGGGTAGTATTTGGGTTTCCATTCCTAATGGAAGTAAGTGCAAAGCAGCATTGCTTAGAGCTGGAGATAGTCTATAACCTGTTGTATGCCAGCATGGACTGAAAGCATCTGGAGAGGAGTTTATTGGAAACAGCAAATGTGACCCTGTTTGGCTTATTCGAGGCACCTCATGTTTATGCTTCATTTAAACTTCCATCACAATAAAAATCTGTGGCTGTGTTTCCAAGACCAAACCCATCACCCAGGCGTGGATCAGAACTGGCAAGGCCAGAGGGGCCTCCCCACCATCCAGGCTGATGTCTCAGCTAGCACAAGTCTTGGTGTTGCTGCCCACTGCAGAGCCCTGTAATCTGGCTTCTGATGGGCAGGTCCTAGTGGGTGAATGGCAGGACCACTTGGAAATCCCATAGCAAATGATCATTTTGATTAGCAGGTTGATAAGGCATCCTTCAGAGAAAGCAGGGTGGGCAGTTTAAAACGTGAAACAAAAGCCAACAAACTCTGAATTTGGAAATCCTTTCAAAAAGCAGGAGTGTATTTTTAATTATTTTAAGTAACTAACAGTGATTCAGTTTTTATTGTCGTGTGGTGTATTGGCAGACCTACATGTGTGTAAGTTTACAAAGTTATTAGATGAGAAGTTAAGTTAATGCAGAAACCTGAGGTTTTAAGCTGAAGTGAGACAGAGGCTTCAGTATTTCAGGATGCTGAAATTTTCTCTCTGCTTTCACACCAGCAAGCATTATCTCATAAAGAGTCATTCTGACATCAGTTCATTACTATGTGGCTTAGCTATAAAGAGAGGCAAAACTCCTAATGGTTATTTAGTTTTCTCCTGCTCTTAAATATTTCATTTATCTTCAGCCCAAGGGGCTCATATTTGCCTTTAAATCAAAGATAGGATGCAGACATAAAATTACTTCTAGTGGGTCTTCATGAGCCTACTGATGGGATGAGTTTTCATCCCTTTCACTCACAGGAAATTTGACTGGGGGATGTAAATCAGGTTGCAGTAACTGAGAACTGCCAGTGGTGACAGCAGTGTGGTGGTGTATGGCCCTTTTCATGCCACCTGCAGGCATCCAGATGCAGGGTTTCCGACAGTGCTTGGCTTTGTCCGACCAGATCAGAGCACTTGAGGTGTGTATCCCTGATTAATCACTGAAAAGAAGCAAAGATGTTAGGACATATCTGGCTGAAGCCCAAATATGACAGACGAGGAGAAAATTTACCTACCATCTTAGTATCAGCAGCACACGTGTGAGAAGTGGGAGGAGGTGTGCTGGGCTCTTGTCAGCCTGGAGCAATTTAAATTCGCGGTCCCTTCCTTCCCAAGAGTTTCCAGAATGTGGGCAGGAGCACCAGTTTAGAGAGTGAAGAAAAAAAGTACCTTAATGGTGTGGCTGTGTGCTCAGGTTATTCCTTTGGGGAGGTGGAGGCTTGATCCTGTTCCTCAGGGTTCATCTGCCCTTAGAAACCAACAGGCTGAATCCTTCCCCGAGAGTGTGCTTCCGTGACATGGCTAATCCTGTACCATGTCAAAACCAAGGCAGCCATGTGCCAGAAAGCACAAATTCATGCAGTGCTCATTAAAAAGCTCCTATGCAAGTTTAAATCTCTTCCAGCATTGTAGAACGGGCAATTTTGTCCTCAGAAGCAGGATCAAGTATTGTCTGACCCCACAGCCAGAATAAATTTTAAAGCCCCAAACTGTTCTGTTTGACAGAAATAGAAGCAAGCTTATATCTGATCCAGATCAGGCTTTTTCCTACAGGCAACTGGCAGCTGGCAGATACAATATTAATGATGATAGACTTAAGTTGTGTAGTATTTACTGGCTGGTATGTGCCTTACGTGAGACCTATTTGCACATCTTCCCTTAAAACAAATGCAGGAAGTGAATTCGCTTGTAGTGCCCAGGGGGAAACTCCTTTTTGGTACGGTTTGGCAGAGGGGCATTGAGAAGTGATTGCATGTATTTGTGTGCATCATGGGCAATTTTCTCTATTTTCTGTAGCAAAAAAGGACCATTGTTTCTTGAGGCTAACAAGGATGGGAAGCAGTGTGGCTGCTTGCAGCCTTCAGCACTTGCAGACGTTCTTAAATAACTCCCCTGGCTCACCAGTCTTTTCAGCATGGAGAGCTAACAGCTTGCTTCTGTAGCTCCTCTGCATTCATTGAATGGCACCTTTATCCCGTGAAAGCAGCAGTCTCTGACTGTTTTCTTTTTTCTTGCCGCGCCTTAACCTCATTCACACGTCACAAAACCACCAGGTAGCTCTGTTGGACAAATCTTGCCTTTCAAGAGGCGTAGCAAGGGCAAGAAAACCAGTTCAGGTTTAGGGCTTGAGCTTTATTAATTAATGTGTCTGTCTGTGTTTGGGAGGACTCAATTCAGTGACCCAGACAAGTCCTTTCTGGACCCATGGTCCTAAGTTCAAGAAAAAGCTTGGTTGTTAGAGCAAGGTACAGCATGAAGGGAGGTTAAAATGCACTTGCATGTTTTATAGGCTTTCTTCCACCTTGCTAGCCAATTGTATACTGTACTCCCTCATCCTCCACCTTTTTTATCTCATTTGCTAAACTATCTCTTGCCTGCATCTCTTCATCCTCTCCCGTTTGATGTTCATTAGGCCAGTAATTACCTCTAATTCAGTGCTTATGAACTGAGGCTGGTATTTATAAACCTTGGTGCCAGAAGTTCGACAGTTGTTCTTAGATGTCCAAGAGAAAGTCAAAGCTGTTGACATGAGTAGGAGTCATGAACTCTTAATGTGTAACAGTCCTGTGCTGCAGTTTGCACAGTGCAGAGAGTGGTGAGGAGGAGATATCTGTTAGGCTTTCGGCCAGTTGATTATTCACATGGCTCATTTCAGGGAGGAGAATAGCTTTAAAGGCTGTTTTCCCCTAGCAGCTGCAGCCATGCTGATGAGAAAACAGGGCAGTTTACATCAGATGGCAACAGCAAAGCTCAGCCTCCTGGTCAGTCACCTCAGCTCCCCAGCGCCTCAGCCACCCAAGTATGCAGGCTGCAAGGAAGTGACAAATGAAGAGAGAGACGAAAAAGGGTGTATATGTGGGCTGACATAAAAAGTAAGGGAATAATCCCTAGAACATCATTTTATGTACTTAAAATCTTTAGTTAGGTTTACTGCAACTACATAATAGTGCATGAACTACCTGTCTTTGAATTTACCCACTGATACATTTCCATTCCTCTCCTTTTGTCCTGTCTGTGCTCATGTGTGGCACCACCTCTTGATGTGCTCAGACATTGGTGTCTGATGGGGCAAACTGTACCCAGTGGGCTAAATTGTCCCTGGGTGCAAAAGTACAACCCTATTAGCAACTTCGTGTCTGTGCTACAAGTGTAGAGAGTAGGACTTACCTCACCAAGCAGAAACAAGGAGAACGTAATTCAGAACTTTCGTCCTAGCACATTCCTGTAGTAATCTAAAATCAATACCAAATGTCATAGGAGACTCAACAGTATCTTCAGAGCCAGCAATCTGCAATAATAATGAAACAACATGTCATATAAAGAAAAAAAGTACATAAGATTCTTCATGTACATTTATACC
The DNA here is from genome assembly GCA_013398115.1 of Falcunculus frontatus. Classification (NCBI taxonomy): domain Eukaryota; kingdom Metazoa; phylum Chordata; class Aves; order Passeriformes; genus Falcunculus; species Falcunculus frontatus. The sequence goes on from VZRV01007662.1 coordinate 374,259, forward strand.
ATATCTTTTTACGTAGGTGTATTCACGCTCAAGTGATCAGAATTCATGTATAAGAACTGTGTTACAGACCAAGTTATGTAGCAACTTTTTTCTTTTCAAGTTAGGTTTAGTTTCTGAGCCAAGCTACTTAAAACCTCTGCTGTAGTGCAAGTCAGATTAAATCTCAGTTAACATACATAGTTTTTTGTTACAGTTTTTAATTAAAAAAAATACAAATAATTAATTAGCTTTCACAAATGCATCACCTGTAGCACATTTAAATATTGGGCAGATACAAGCATATCTTTTTGTTATGAATGAGATTCACTTTAAGGAAGAAAAAAGCTTTTCTCAGAGGGCAATAAGGCACTGGAACAGGTTGCCCAGAGAAGTTGTGGATACCCCATCCCTGGAAGTGTTCAGGGTCAGGTTGGATGGGGCTCTAAGCAACCGGGCCTAGTGGCTGGCATCCCTGCTCATGGCAGGGGGGCTGGAACTAGATGATCTTTAAGGTCCCTACAAACTCAAGCCTTTCTATGATTCTGTGAAAAAAATGAAGAATTAATGAAATACATAGTAATAACCTCATTCTTTCAAGAATGAGCATTAGGAAACAAGGCAGAAGTAGCACTTCTTTCCAGATAGTTTTCTGGGGCTAAATCAGATGACTAGATGGTTCAGTTGCTTTTAAATAAAATACTAGATTATCCCTAGCGCTCAGATTGAGGTTGCATATTGAATATCATCATGTATAAGTCATGATTTTAAGAAGCACAGTCAGAATGGTGCTCATTCTGCCTAAAACAAGTAAATGTTTCGAACAATTTCTAAGTTGTTGTGTTTGTCTCATGTAAGTCATGGTTCACTGACAACAGCCTTTGCTTTGATAAGCAAAAGGTGTTTACCATACATGAAGAAATGATAAGCAGTCCAAACATAGCCAGCATTACTGAGGCACCTAACCTGTGCCTGTAGAAAACTAATAGAAGTAGTACTGTGCAACTGTAAGTGTGCTGTGGTTCCAGAAGGGGTTGTTCCATCAGCTTACTGAACATATTTTAACAATATTTTCCTTATGAAATTCTGTAGCATAAAAACCACAGCTGAGGGTTAGTTTATAATCAGTGTTCCTTTACTCACAGGTGGTTTGCAGCTAAGACATAAATTAAAATTTAAGACCAACTTTCCCTGGATTCATCATTCATTTGTGCATGGCTTTCTTTTCAAGAGCCCAGCTATTAGTCAGTGCTACTGTTACGGCTGCACAGCTCCTGAAGTATCTGCAGCCCTCCCATTTTTCACCGTAACACAGTCCCTTTTCTAGAGTCAGTGAACACTGTAACATAAGAAAGATGGCATAATGGCAGATTTAACTATGGCTTTTGGATCTGCTCTGTAGCTGTGGGCCCACTGAACCGTTCATGATCTCTAAAGGGTGCCTGTGATACCCATTGTCCAGGTCTGTGGTTAGCCATAGTTGAGTAGGAATTAATACCTTTCTCAAAAATCATGTTGCAAGACCCAGAAGAAAGTGTCCTGTCTCTAACACTGCAACACAGGAGAGCACAAGCTAACAAACTGCAACAGTTAGCTCTTTAAATAAATAACCACGAATTCCCCTATTTTACCAGAGCAGACAAAATAAACACATTTTTACACAAATCTCTGCCTGTCTTTCCCCTTCCTATGCCTCCCTCTCAGGGTCAAGCTTCCAGCTGCTTTTGGTGTCTCTCAGCACTTACTAATCTTATGTGGTATTTCATTAGTAAGGAGAAATGTCTCTTTCTCCATATCACCTCTGAAGTTTGTCTACAGGTCTGTCCCCTGGCACAAGCAAACCCCCACTTCCTCTCAGCACTATCCCAAGTCACACTTGTGCCCCATATTTGCCCTCTGTGCCCATCTCTTGGTTCCCTCCCCCTACCCTGCTAAGTTGTGCCTTCTTCCCTTTGGAGGGCAGCAGCCAGCATAAGAAGGAAGGCAGGTCGCAGGCCTTTCAGTTCTCCTCTCCTTTCCTGTCTCTTTTTGGCAGAAGACCTAGCTCTGGTGGGTAGATCTTGGCTGTCTGCCACATGCACACCAGCTGCTCTCACTCCTCCTCCTTCACAGAACAGGGGGAAAGATAAGGTGCAAGAGCTCAAGGGTCAAGATAAAGGCAGGGAGATCACTTACCAATTACCTCTGCAGGCAAATAGGAGTCAGCATGGGGAAAAGTAATTTACTGCTAGTTAAAAGTAGATCAGGATGGTGAGAACCACCATCCCCAACGCTCTTTTCCAAGACTCAACTTTACTCCTTGATTCCCAGCTCTTCTCCCTCCCTCATCCCAGGGGGATGGGGACTGGGGGCTGTGGTTAGTCTATAGTGGTTTCTGCTGCTCTTTCTCCTCACACTTCCCTTGCTCCATTGTGGATTCCCTGCAGATAGTAGTTCCCATCAGGACAGTCTCTTCCAGTGACTGTCCCACTATGCAGAACCCTCTCCCCTCCATCTCCTCACACGTTGGTGCCTGCAGAGCTGTTACACAGGATCACAGAATTGTTACTATTGGAAGGGACTTCTGGAGATCAACCAGTCCAACGCCCCTGACAAGCCAGGACACCTAGAGCAGGTTACACAGGAACACATCCAGGAGGGTTTTTGGTGTTTCCAGAGAGGGAGGCTCCACAATCTCCCTGTGCAGCCCGTTGCAGTGCTCTGCCACCCTCAGTGTAAAGTGTTTCTCACACTTACTTCCCTCGCTCCTCTCTTGGCCTGCTGTTTTGGCTTTTCTTAAGTCTGTTTTCTCTGAGACACCCCCACTGTCTGCAGGGCTCAGCTGTGCCCTGCAGTGGGTCGGCTGGAATGAACGGAACTGTCTGTGTCCGGCATGGGGCAGCCCTAGCTGCTCCTCATAGAAGTCCCTGCAGCTGTCCTTGCCAGCACCTGGGCACTTACTTCATTGCCATGCAGTATGGATACCATAAGCTGTGGACAGGTAAAACAATCCTGCAATTCCTGATCTTCATGTTAGTAAGACCTGAAACTACGTGACTTTTCAAAAAAAATTTGTTAGGCCCCCTGACACTGGTCACATCAACGTTGGTTGCCTGTGTGAGATTACATGTAATGTCGAGTGAAGAATCCTTCAGAGGGTGACAGTGGTGTTGAATTGTGTCAGAAATCAGACGACTGGGGTTTTAGATGCCTAAATTTTAGTTTACTGGAGTGATATGGGTTCCATCCTGATACCTCATGATGAACACTCAGAATCAGAGATTGCTCCTGAAATTTTGCTGTCAAATGCACTCTTGAGTGTTCTGTGTTGTACAAAGCAGATGTAACCCTTTGCTTTCTGAAGTCAGGCAGCCTCAGTTACTTGAGGGTAAACTGGGTTTTTGTTGGATGTGGTATGTGGATGTGGATGTGGTTATGTTTTGGATGTGTATTTCGGTACCGCTGAGTGTGCTGGTGTAGCCTCTGTGAATTCACAGACCTGCATGCCCCTGGAAGTGCTCACATCCAGCTATGGCACCACTGGGTGACTTTGCCCACCTATCAGCTGATTTGGGAAGCTCAGCACAGGCAGTGCTCTCCAGCCAGAGCAGGCGGATGTGTTGTGCACCCTGATGTTGTTCTGGGACAAGATTAATTTCAGCACGCTCGTATTAATCCATTATATGTCTCTTTCCAGCACAAATGGACCCCCGAGGCCTATCTCCCAGACAAATTAAAAGTGACAGTGATGATGACGACCTGCCAAATGTGACCTTAGATAGCGTTAATGAAACTGGATCTACAGCGCTCTCCATAGCCAGAGCAGTACAAGAGTAAGTATCACATTCCCAGAGCAAGATGAGTGTTGCTGAGGTGTTCCCAGGCTGACGGAGGCACCCGTGCTGCAGGGGTGTCCTCCCTCCTGTGGGCTGTGTACCTGCCAGCACCTCTTCCATGGAGCTTGGTTCCTTTTAGGAAGAGATGACTGTATCTCTTGGCTCTCTCTCATTCTCTTTTTCTTTCTTTCTCTCTGCCCTCATTATTAGGTTGAGTTTCAAATTGAAATTGTTTCTTCCCCTTTATTTACTTGGAAGGCTTACAGCGGTTTTATATCCTCTCCAAAGGGAGACCAGGTTAGATTACCACTCAAAAACGTGTATTTTTTTCTTGACTCAAAGCAGCATCAGGAAGTTGATTCTAGTTGCTGTCAGATAGGAACTAGAAACATTTCTCCTGAAGGACAATGTCGTTGGAAGGAAATTACTGAGGGGCTTTGAACAGTTTTTCCATTGCTGTTATTTTTCTGTGTACTTTTGCTAACTGGGTGGACAAAGAATTTCTTAATTTAGTGGCTACATTGCTTGTTTGAAAAGAAAGAAACAGTTTATCATGAACATTAGCAATTCTCTAGATGCATGAGCTTGTTCAGTCACTGTAGCAGCTGGAAGGGAACCAACTGTGAGGTAAATAAGTATTAATATCCCCATTTTATAGGTGAGGAAAATGAGGTTATGCGTAAAGGTCACCCTGTAGGTCTGAGGCAGAGCTGGAAATAGAACTAGAGCCTCCAGGCACTGAAGCCTGTGCTAGACCCACAAAACACGTTACTTTATCTGAGAGGTTCAAAATATGGGCATTCTGGACATTATTAAATAAGAGTGGGTATAATAAAGGCCATTAGACATTGCTATTGTATAAATTACTATAAATGCATTTTAAATGTCTTAATATGGTATCTAAAAAACATTTTGCTTTGTTTTCCCGGACATCGACAGCTAAAAGAGCTGACGTTTCTAAACCACGTTTGGGGACAAAAAAACCAAAAGCAGGTTTTTCTGCTTTTTTTTTTTTTTTGCATTTTTGCCAGACATGTACTAGCTCATCTTGTAGCCAAGCACAGTAATTGTGAACCTCAAACCGATATTTTCCTTGAGCAGAGAGAGAGGTCTTTATGGGCAAGGCAAGGTATTGGTTCTGTGATTAGCAGGCTCCTTTTCTGTTGTGATAAAGGAGGGGAAGGTTTCTTCACCAGTGAAGCTATTGCTTGATGGACAGGTCCCATATGTATTTTAAATTTTCTAGTCACACCACCAGGCCCTGAAGTGCTAAGTATTTTTTTCTCAATTTATAGCACACATAATAAGCTAGAAAAATAAAACAACACATCATGATTTTGCACTAAATGGTTCTGTCTAATTACTGAAAAAAGGAACTATGGAGCCCAAGCAAATAATTCTAATATATGACTAGGCAGGCAGATACTGTTGTCTGTAATGGATATTGCTTGAACACTTAGAGAATTGGTCATACCATGGAAAGCTTTTTTAGCTTTTGTACAATGCATTCCACAGTTGGTGAAGGTAAATACGTTGAGTATTACTTGGCTGGCTCTGGAGCTTAAGAATTAAATTAAGAAATTTAATAATATAACATCAACTTGTTCTTGTTACAGGTTTTATTAAACAGTAATCTGTTAGTTTATTTCAAAAGCCCCATTAGGAAAATCTAATTTGACTGTGATCTGCAATTTGTCATCTTTACTTCATTTTCGGTCACAGACTCCACACATAAAGCTGCTGAGTTGAAAAGGAATGTTGGCACTTCGTGCCAACTTCACTCAGTCTATTTCTTACTTGGTCTGCAATATTGTGCCATACAGGCAGGCTCTATTTTGGTTTTAGGCATCTAATATGTGCCTTAATATTAGATGTTTAGCAAAGGAGTCCACTGAAAAAGCAGCTCTCATTCTACATACCCTTGTTCCAGAGAGGAAAGTGCCTCTGAAGCCTTCCAAAGGGAGATCCTATGTGCTCAATTTCAGCACCTAAACTTAGCAGACAGGAATTTCCTCTGAGGACATGGAAAGGCACCTCCTGTTCTGCTGAATAACCGGGCAGCATAGGGACACGCACAGAAAGACTGCTTCAGTAGTCAGTAAAGGACAGGTCAAAGCTTAATGCCTGAGGGAGGCAGGCTGGCCCTCGAGTCTGGACAACTGTCCCACAGACTGTGTTCTTTTCTAAGTGAGCTTGTAAGTTCTTTCTGGTGAATAGTTGCCCAAAAAATAACTCCTTGCATAGAGTGGCTGCAAAGTACACCACGGTACTTCCAAAGCGGTGGCAGCATCCTTTTCTTCAGTACTGATTGGTGTTGTACGGTCTTGTCTTTGTTAAACACAATACCAGGCTAAATTTGTAGATGCTTGGTAGCGGGTGCAAGACAACAGTTGACCTTCTTCTGGTTGTTTTTCAGACATGTTTTAAATTATTCTGCATAAGGATTATAAATACATATATATACATATGTATAAATGTTTGTCTACTGCCACCTATTCTCCAAGAGCAGTAAGGGGGTTCAGACTCTGGGGATTTCAGTATCTGGGGGTAGGCATTTGCTTTGGATTGATCCTGTACAGCCCCTTACACAGTGTGTAGGGCTATGAGGGATTGCCTCAGTGCCTTGCCTTTCCTTGCCTCCTGCCTTTCCCTGTACGCTGTCTGTGGGGCTCAGGATTCATCTTGCTTGCGTGGGCATCTGTATCCAAGGCTGTTACCTCACTCCCTGCATACGGGCCGGGTAGCACTCGGCACGTTCAGGCTGCAATCCTTCTGCCCTATTCGAGCCCGCTAATTTAGGAACAGAGAGAGAGAGAGAGACTCCAGCCTGTGAGCTCCCGTTGCTCTGTGTTGCCCGTGGGCGGTGCAGACAGCTGCCTGGGACACACGTCAGCACTGCAGATCCCCGGTGTGAGGTGAGGCTACGGCAATCCAGTGCCTGACTGGGGAGCCACTGTGCCAGAAACTGGGAGGGACAGGATCGTGCTGAATGCTCCCACATCTTCCCTTGCATCTCAGTTTGCCAGGTGTTAACCACAAGGAAATCAGCTAATCGGTTTTTGGGGAGAAAATGTTGTTTTAATACAGCCATTTTTAAGCTTGTTGTTTTAGAAATGACGCTTACATAGCTGGGTCACAGGACAGTTTGGAATGCCTATTTGAAAGCTTTGCTTTCCATGTCCTCATAAACTGGATGGCATCCACCTATGTTGCTGCTTTGTTTCAGGTCCGCTGTAGTCTTACAAGAACAAAATTCTTAGGAATAAAAATTGTGACAACGAAACACTAAGAGCCACGTGTTTGGCATTAGTTCTTATTTACACAAATAGAATGTAATTTGCTTGCGTATTTGTAAAGTGACCAAGTATGACTATTTTTTCTCAGGGAAATTGCTTTTTTGCTGCAAGCTTGATGTTGGCTGAGCTTCCAGACTTCTTTCTTAGTAGTTCTTTTGGAATGACTTCATAGTCATTCAGTTCAACAAACCCTATCAATAATGTAAAGTTATAGATAAATAAAGTCATTATTTCAAGCAGAGTACTTTGGTGAAATTTCTTCCTGTGACAGTGCTGCTTTATAGCAGTTGCTCTGCCTTACAAAATATGGACTGAGAATAATTTATTAATCTCAGATAATATGCTCTGGCTGGTAATAAATACTGCAGCATTATGTAGATTTCAGTGGGCTTTGCATTGTAAGCAGCATTTCATCCTTTCTGTGGCATGTTTTACAAACTCATTTTGACATGTAACATCGAACAAAGAGCAGATTTGCCTCTATGTGCCTGACACCACTGATGCTTATTACACAGCAAAAATAGCATCATATATTCAGGGCCAAATCTCAGATACACTCCAGATATCTTTATGAAGCCAAGGGAGGAAAAGGCATTAGTCAACCTCTGGAAGACCAGTAAAACTTTCTTAGGGTCCCTCACAGAGGCAACATGCTGTTCTCTCTGCCTGGCAACTTTTCCATCCCTGGGCAGAACAGATGCAGCAGCCCTCAGGAGCCATCTCCATAGTACATAGTAATGCAAACCCTGAACAGAGCATTCATCTCCTTATTTCCTGCACACTTGTGTGGTAAAATACGTTACTTTACAGCATGCAGCTCTCCCTCCCTGAGTATGCATAGCGTAAGATTTCCTTCTTGCAGAGACTGAGGGCGGAAGCAGGAGAGGCAGAGGGTGATTTTTACCATGAACTTTTGACCAGTATGTTGGGAAAAATCCAAAGATGCAGAAATTTCTCTTTCTCTCTAGACTTTTTTTCTCCTTAGGTGTTGTAAGTGGAGGAAACTCCTTTGATGGAACCATTTTTTCTTTCAAATGTCGAGGAAAAGAGGAACTGTGCGTATGAACTGATGATGCTTCAGACAGTGTATTGTTTTTCTGAAGTAAAGGGAGAGACTGAAATTTTGGAGAGGAAGTCCTGTCTACTTGTAGTTATAGCTGCAGTTAGTTCAGAGAGAGATGGGATTTGTTATTTGTACATTACTGTTGTGACCTTTAACATGAACTCCTCTTTGTGCTCAGCTGGGTGCCTGGGAGTGCTTGTGTGAAAATGAGATTAGGGTCCCTACCCCTGTTCTCTTTGGCTGCTTTCTGTGATTGATATATAGATGCTAATGTGATCATCTTACTGTATTTTTAAATTCTCTGGCATCTATTACTGCAATACAGTAGGAGTTAGTTTTGGATACAGCACTAGCAAAAAAGAAATCCACAATAGACAGACAGTATAGCCACCGTACCAATGCACTCTCTTAAATTAGTACATGCTTTTCAAGTCTGATTTTTTTTTTCCGTAGATCTCTTTTCTTCTTCCTCTTCTTCAGTGTAAATCAACTTCTGTGGTTTATTTTTATTTATTTTGAAGTTTGTATCTTTGTTTCCATCAGCCATTCGTTTTCTACACTGGTATAGTTTGTTTTCCTGCTTCAGTTGCAATCATTACTACTATTGCGCTATTCATTATAGGGAACTTCCACCTCATTTTTTTCTTCCACTTGCAGACAAAATACTTTGTCCCAAGTCTCCAAGAAACATAAACGAGGGTGTTTTGGCAGTGCTTGTGTGAGCTTTGCTTCCCTCTTCTCTGGTACATCTGCCTGCCGCGAACAAATGCTCATTTTAAAACTGGAGTGCAACTGGATGGTGATTTTACAGATGGAGAATTTGCTAGTGCTCATCCAGAATTCCTCAGTAAAGGATTTTTTTTTCGCTGGAGAACACTAACTGGTTTAAAGTGAAATAGTGGGAATATATCAATTTCAGTTTTACTTGTCTCATGAAGAAAACCCAAGTCTGGGATGCATTTTTCCGTTGCAGCAAGGCTTTAGAGAAGGTTGCATAGTTGCTGCAATTGGAGGGAAATTGGACCACACACTCAGAAAGAACTGTCTATGGCCCTCTGACCTCCCCACAGGCTGTAACATGGTGAGACTTCTCCTTGGCCTCCTCCAGAGTTGTTCTGCAAACTGAACTGACTTGCTAAACATTGAGAGGCATTTATGCAGATGCGCGAGCAAAAGACAATGGTGACATAGAGCCCTGCAAGGCATCTGTATTATGGTTGGTGCCCCCACTGTGTCATTATTTCAGGGGTGTTTCTGTTTTAGTTCTATTTTTTGTCAGCAGTCTCAAATAAGTATCATGTGTCAGAAAAGAAGAGGTTTCTGCAGTGAAAGTGTTGCTGGATTGGAAGTTGGCTTCTGACGCGAAGGTGCTACTGAGGTGGCAGAGTGTGCTGTGTCTCCAGCTACCTTAGGCAACCTCTGGGCAGTGCTGAATTGTCCAGTTTGGACACAACCTTGCAGCAAAGTTCATGTCTCACAATGCAAGCTATCTAAAAGTTAGGCTCGGGTATTTTGGATTTCTTTAGTGGAGAGATACTTCTAGGTCCAATCATCTTACCAGTTATGATCATCTACCTTTCAAAAGGTATCTGTCTTCCCCAGCAGCAGTAAAGACACCTGGACAAGTGGTTTAGGGAGAGTGATAAAACTTAACATTGCTGAAGTTCTATATGAGGAAACCCCCTCTATGTTATTTTCTAAGGCCATGCTGGAAGTCTGTGACTTGAGAAGAAGCTGAACAAGTCCATCTAAACTTTGGCCTGCTGCAACTACTACCAGTGTGATTTCTCCTACCTGTGTGCACTCCCTACATGCAGTTCAGACAGCTTGCTGAAGAAGTACTGGCTTCTTCTACAGTGTTTTTCTATGGCATTTTATAAAGTTCTTGCTAGCAGAATCTGAATTCTCAGAAACATGTTTGTATATAAAAATGAATGGGCCTAAAGCTCTATTAAGGACTTCTACTTCAAGAGTTTGAAAGACCTGTATACTTTTGGGAATTGCTCTTTCGGCACTAAGTTTGGACCTTGGATTTCAATAATCCAGTAAACCCATAACAGGTTCTTTTTTTTTTTTTTAATATGTGATATTTGACAAAAGAAAAGTTCAATAACCTGACAGTTGGGCAGTAAAATCAAAGGATGCCATCCTGTTCATGCACTAGGATTTTTGGTGTGAAAATTTTCTGCTATATGTCCCAGGGCCTTTTGCCAGGATAACAGATTTCCCATCAGCCAGTCTAGGTAAATGGCAACTGTAAATCAAAACCAGCTTCTATAGAGAAATTAACATCACTGCCTGCCTTGAAAGGACTGTACTGCTTAAATGGAAGTGTATCAGGAGATAGGAGTATTGTCAAATTGTTCCTGAAGAAAGCTAATTTGAAAATAAGAGTGCTTTTAGCTTGGTCTACACAAAATCATGTCTTCCTGCCTCCTCTGTAAGAGTGAGTTTCCACAGCTGTTGAGTAGGTGATTCTAGAGCTTTTACCACCCCATTGCTAGCAGTAATATTTTCCTTTTGAGATAAATATTTAAATTATGTGCATAATAAGCTCAAAGAACTAAGTAATCCTGGTTCTGTTAAAGTCCAAAGGAGTTTTGCCATTATCTTTGTTTGGTGTAATGATTAGTCCTGAAACTAACAGAAGTCTGGATGCTAAAAAAAGGAAAAGTAACTCAACCCTTAGGCTGTTTGGGGAACCAATATCTCGCTGTCAAAGAGTTACTTGTAACATGTATTGGTTCATTGATACCTTCTGTATGTCGTTTTCACTTCCTTTATCTATCCCACAGAAACTTTCAAAGATCTTGTTTCCCAGCTTCAGTTTAGTGTCTGTATTGAATTCACATATAAATGTCTTCCTAAACATAAGTAAAATTTGTCAACTAATTTAAATTTTAGTCTAAGAAGTGCTGATCATTCCAAGGTAGTTGTCAAACTTTGCCATTACTGGAATTTTACATTTCTAATCATGTTTACACAAACATGCTTTGGAATAAAATGCCATGAAACAATAGCGTGTGATTATCATTCATATAGCATTTTTTTTTCTTTGGAGTGCTTTGCAAACATTAACTAATTAAATTGTGCAGGTCCCCTGTGTGTTCAAATATTATAATTATCCACAGGTTAGTGACTTGCTCAAGGCCATGCAGCAAAGCAGAGACTGAGTTGGGATCAGGTACATCTGCCTCTTATTCCCATGCTTAATTCACTAAAATGTGTTGCTCGAGAGTGAAGCTTGAGTCATTAGTTGTTAGATATGTGAAATGCATTTTATGGATAGTAAAGCCGGCATTCTGTAACTGCTTGAAGAGCATGACTCCGAAGAATGAATTATAAATAACATTATGAATTACTGCTACCCAGTTAGCAGTTTGTACACCTGTTTGGCATCTCTTTCCCTGGTGACTTGTCATTCAGCTTTTTATGTTTTTTTCTTTCTAAATCAGCACAGAAAGCAGGGGCAGAGCCGTGTGCCTTAAGAAGCCTTAGAGCTATAGCAAATAGTCATAGGTGTGGACTGGATAGCAGAACACTGCCAGAAAAGGCCACAGTAAAACTACCTCGGTGAACTGCTACTTTGACTTACTGATAAGAAAAAGAAAGAGTATTGTCCTCTGCTGTCACTTGAGCCAAAATTACTTCTTGTTTCATTATCTAGATTAGATAAGTTTTTATCGTTCCTTTTCCATAAGGCAGTTCCTGTGATTTTGTGACGGACATACATGCAGCACAATTAAATCTTAATAGCAGAGCTTACACTGATTTATGGAAATATTGTCCTGAGTGTTCAGGTCAATGCATGCAAAACCACAGAAGTTGTGTAGGTCATGGGTATGTAAACTGCATGTAAAGGAGGAAACTATTAAGAGGGGAGCACTGTTTGGCAAGGCATAATTGAATGAGCGTATAAATACAGGGATAAAAAAAAAAACCTACTTTTTTTTTCCTTTCCATTTTCCTTTCTCTTGCATAATGGGACAAGACTGTGGTAGGTTTCCCCGTCTGTTAGTTCAGCCTCTTTGACTAGTAGTGATTTCACCTCAACCTAATTTCTCACAGCAAGTTCTTTTTAGGCAGGAGATAAAAGAGGAGTGAACGGAAGTTCTTGGATGATGGATATGAAGAGAGTTTTTTTGTGTTGCGCCTGTGTGCCAAGGAGGTGTCACTGTCCATGTGTATGTGACTCAGAACATGAGTGTTACTATTTTGAATACATCACAGAAAGGATACTTGCAGCTTACAGCCACCACACATATGAAATTACTCTAGTCAAAATAAAGGAATTGAAGGCTGAAACAAGGAGTAAAGCAGCACCATGGCTGATATTATAGCATCTAATCCTTAAGTAATGACAGTCACAGGTTTCAGAGTCAAACTCTGCACCTCCATCATTAGAGCAGTGACAAAAGGTGTGTCAAGCATGAGGTTCTGGGTAATATTTTTCTTTATTTATTCCTTGTAAGATATACTGAGTTGACACAGGATAAAGTAGTGCAAAGAAATACGAAAGCTGAGGCAGGCAGAAAATAAGGAAGAGGCCAGGGTGGATCAGAGGAGACAGCAACAGCCAGAACTCTCTTGTCTAGCCTGTGTTGCTAGCTCAGGGAAGCATGGAGCAGGCTGGCAGGCACTGGGACCAGAGACTGCCCTAGAAAGTGCCCACCCTCAGGCCTGTATACAGTATCTGCTGCTGGCTGAAAAGCCCAGCATTGCAAACAGAGCCTGAAAAATAAATTAACCTGGGAATGACCAGAAGCTGACATCAGGCAGTAAAAGAAATACTTGGTTTATGTACTCACTAAAAGTCAGCAGTCCTAGTCTATATGTCCCTCAATTATTTGCATGAAAAGTACAATATTTAGCATGGTACTGGGATAATGCATGACAATTCAGGGACACACAGTGCTGTCAGATAGACGTATAAGTCACCATGGTATTTCTCTTAAGAACTGATGACCACTGCTGTTTCTGTAATCAGTTGCTTGTCAGGGCCAAAGAGTCAAGCCATTTATAAATAAGTTCACAGAGGAACTGGAATAATGACCAAAATCTCAGTCATAAAAGTTTCAAAAGCACAACAACAGGGTAATGTTATATAATAAATTGTTTGCTGAAAATTATTTACCAAGCTGAACAGGTTGATTCCTTTTGCACTCGTTTTCCACTTCAGAACTGCTTGCTGTCTGTATCACCACATCATTTCTGAGATCCTTTGCCATTCCTAAAGCATAGTCAGAATAATAGAATGTGGTTTTCCTCTTGCTTGAGAGGAACTACAGTACATGCAGTTGTGTAACAGGTAATCCTTGTCAATATACTCACGTCATGGAGGTTGCACTATCCCCAAGTGCTTGCAACACACATGAAGTACTGCAAGTACCCAGGACCAAGATGAGCCACAACAGCACAGGCACTTGAGACAAGATGCAGATTTTCTGCTTTTAGGGAGGTTTGGTGGAGGTGTTGAGAGGTTGTGAAACAGGTGATTGGCTCCGCCAGTGTGTCAGAACATCTGCACAAGGCATTAACACTCCCACAGTGTAGTCAACAAAGAGTTAAAGGCTTTTAAGTTCAACAGGCAGAGCAATCAGCTTCCTAGAGCTGTCTCCGCTTCCATCCTGGGGTGGGTACTTGGCTGTGAGTTGTCTCTGCTGTCTTTGGAGCTTGGGCTTCTGAACTGAGTAGTTCATTAAAATAGTTTGGAGAAAAAAAACAACAGCTCACGTTCCCGAGTTTTCGTTGTGGAAATGAAGAGATCAAGTTCTGAGCTTACCTATTTCTACCTGTTGTAACACCCTGAGCATGCTGTCCTCTTCCCCGTGGCTATCTCTGTTTAAAAATGTGACAGCCAGCTGCAGTAGTGGTGCAGCCACCCACCTATGGCATAAAAGCCTAGTGGTTAGAGCACTAACTCAGGAAGCCAAATACCTACATTTGTATGCGAAAGATACCCAGGAGTGGTCCTTTTCCTCTTCTTTTTTCTGCACTTGTATTTTGGATTGGAAGGTGACTGTTACAGATCTCTTTTATGCCGATTACATGGTCTGAGGTGTGTTTTAGCCATTTTCATAGCACAGATAAGCTTCAGGCTCCAGAGGCAAGGGTTAGGTATTTCTCTCCATGGTTTCTGGGTTGGAGAAGAGGCTGGGTGGGAGGCCACAGCCTCTTGGCTTTCACGCCAAACAGAGAGTAGCATAGTAAGTTTTAGGTGTCAGTGAGGTTGGTTGGATGATGCCTGGGTGTCTTTTGCTTCAGTGCCTGGATACTGTAGGTTCTAAACAGAGTTTTAGTTGTCTGCTAAATTTCCCACTGTAAAAAATTCAGCATGCAAATACTTAACCTCAGCAGCTGTATTTTGGTCTGCCCTATTGCTTAGTTGTTCAAAAGGAACTTTATGAAAAGGAGTGTACAAAATTTAGAGTTATGACTTCTGGGTAATGTATTGCTGTTTATATAATTTGTGGGAATAAATGATCTTCCAATAAGACACAGAGATGATTGCAAATTAAATGACATGGAAGAGAACCATCGGTGTTAATGGTTTCCAGTAACCATTTTGAGTGCATATTGCTTTCAATTGAGGGCTGATGGGGCAAGGGAGATTTTGTCCCAGTGCTGTTTGATTAGGTACTGAGACAGTTGTAAACTAAAATCTGTACCTATTTGATACTGTGGGACAAGTACCTGATATATATTTCTGAGAAGAAAAAGACTCTACATGGAGAGTGAAAAAAGAGTGTGGAAAAAACCAAAATAGTGTCAGGCAGTGATAGGGCTAATAGCCTAGACTTCAAAAATTCTTTATATCATTTTGTCATCTGCATAGCATATTTCTGTCATTATCAGAAATTTAGCATCTAAAAAATGGCAAAAATAGTAAAGAAAGCCAATATTTACTGCACACTTGAAGTAAGGAAATGTGACAGGTTCAAAGTATGCAGTGCAAAATTTTGAGAGAAAATAGATTATTTGTAGGTTTTCAAGGGCCGGTAGAAAATGCAATTATATAAATCAAGCAAAGCTGTTCTGAAAATTTCCTTTTCACTTTCAACAATTACTATGCCAACCTGGCCATTTTAGTTGAGCATTATAAAAGATCCAAAACATTTTCAGTGCAAATGCATTCAACTGCTAGTGTGCTAGAACTTTTTTATGATTCATATTGTTATTCTAATGTTTTTTGCTAGTTTCTTGGACATTGGCCTCAGACTACTTTCACAGTGCATTTGAGGTCTCAACCACAGAGAGAAGGACAAAAGGGGGTTATTCATGTTCTTGGCTTTCTACAGGTTTTTCTTTTTTTTCCCCTAACTGGGTGGAACTTTTTCCAAAAACCATCTGTATGATGCTTCTTGTTTGAGCACATGCAGCAGATCAGAATTTGTCAGTGAAAAGGAACATTTCACGTAATCCAAATCTCAACCAGCATAGGAGTTTATAGAGCTAGGGCACTGTATATCTGTGTTGTTCATTATTCAAAATAATGTTTTTAGGAGATTGTCTATTTTCCCCGGAGTCCCAATTCTAAGTAAAAATGTTAAAGCCTAAGTTCTTCGGTGTTGTGTTTGGAATAATGTTACTTATGCAGCAGAATTCTGGAAGCAGACATTCACTCCAGACACTGTTTCGTCTTCACGCAATGTCTGCCTGCTGTAGATTCTCATTAGAGTTTACCTCTTTTTAATTAGAAAATATGATCCATCATGATCCAGAATTACCACTGAGTGACATGTGGGCCCTTAAGCTTTGACTTTGCTCTCATGAAAATCGCAGAGCTCTTAATGACTTACTTATCACTAGCTGGGACATCTACAGAGCAAATTCGGTTTGAAAAGAGTTTTGAGTGAAAGGGAAAATCCTAAAGTGCCTTCTACACCAAGGCTATGTGCCTTACTTACATTGCAGTAAGTGTTCCTCAAGCTTGTCTAAGTCCCCTTCGATTATTTGGGGTAACTTAAAATTCCTAATTGTCTGTGTTCAATTTCCAGAGAGAGCATGTGGGGCTGTGCCAGGTCAGCTGTTAACCCTTTTCGTTTTTTCAACTCCAGGTATGAAGCATTTTATTGTGTATTATATAATGTTCTGTTTTATTGATTAAGTCTAATAGCAGTGCTTTTCAGGGTTCTTTCCCTCTTTGTGTCATGACTGGGGGATATGTGGGGCCAGGCAAGATCTGAAGTTGAGTATTGCAATTGCTTATTTTTATTTTGGGGCTCAAAGAGTGGTGAGAAAGCTGCAATTTTTTTTTAATTTTTTTTTAATAAATCCTGATGTTTAAAATATCAGAACAGAAAATATCGTGTCTGATGTTTAATAATGTAGTTTAAAATGTTTAAAGTAGTCTACTGAAATGGAGTATTGCAGTTAATGTGGATCAATGTAGCTCATGTTATAAGGGGTCATTGCCAGTTACTGTGAAGCAAAGCTGCAAATGTAGGAAGAGCTCTTTGCAAACATCTCCTTGCTTTCATTTCAAGGAGGGCAAAGTTTGAAAACCTTACTGTGTAATGTGCCTGGTAGATGCCCTGCTTTCGGGTGCAGGGTTTATATGCCAGTCCAGTGCGGGGGTGACTGGGAGGTTGCCATAAGGGCCCTCAGGTTCACCCCACTTGTTCAGGTAGAAGTAATGTCAAATGACAGAAGGATGTGCCAAAGCTGGTAGGGTTCCTGTTTTTCTGGGATTCATTGCTGTTGCCTTAGTGGGTTTTAAAATAGTGTGCAGTGAAATGTCCACTCTCAGCATGCTTGCCTGTCCTCCTCTCTTCTTTTGTTTGTTTTGTGAGCCCCTCAGAAGATTCCTTTGGAGTCATGTTTATCGTGGGACAAGTGTAAACCCATCAACTCACTGCTTTATCTACTCTTAGTGACCCATGTGCCCTCTCTCTGTTGAATACAGAAGAAAAAACAACTTCACACATTCAATATAAGCAAATAAGTTGCAGAATAAATCAAATTCTTCACATTTATAAGTACTGCTGAGCTTCATAATAAAATTAGGAAGAAGGCATGTTTTAAGAGCAATTACACTTTCAAATTGCTAATGAGTAGTCAAATACAGAAGTCATTCCTCCAGTCTACTTCTATCTCCAATTTGCAGTTAATTACACTGCAACTGGTATATTTATATTAAAAATTTGCAAGATCTTATTACTCAAACATTTTCGAAGTAGTAGCAGGAGCAATTTCTCTGTTAGAGCTAATACAAAGCTTTTAAGGTTTCCTTGGCTATGAAATTGAAACGATACATTTATTTTTTTAAATCCTTAGAATTTTGTTTGTTCTGATTGAATTATCAGTGCAACCTCAGAAATTATTCTGAAGAGCCTACTTGTCTCTCAAAATGTTGTGTTTCTAAAATATATGCATATTTCAGATACAATTTTTAGTGCGGGCTTCTTTAGCCTGCATTAAATTAACTGTAATATTCTGTGTATTGGCTTCTATTCTGCAGGAAGCATTTTCAAGAAGGAAGCTTTTGTTGTTCATTTTTTGCTCTTTGTTAATGTTGTCAATATTTTGCTTAAAAAGTCACTCATGCGTTTACATGGAGAGTTTACACATACCGTAGTAATGAATATGAGATCCTACTAATGTGGTCCCCTGAAAAACATGCATGGTTAGATGTAGATGAAGATGGCATAAGTCATCTCATGCAGTAATTCTAAACTGCTGAAAGTTAGTGTGCTCTGACTGGATTGAGATGAGACTGAAGTATAATATTTGGCAAGGCAAATAGGTTCTAATAAAAACAGAAATTTGGAAGAGAGCTGTAGGGTTTTTATGGCTTTTTAAAATAAAGGACCAAATTGATCAGGAAGTCACATCTGTCAAACCTCACTTGGGCCATGTGGACCTGCCTGTAGGTTGACAGGTGGGAATGAGATCAATGAGATTACCATTAAAGCCAGTGCATTATTTGAAAGTATGAATTCTTATGGTGCACTTAAAACTGCTGACACTGCTAGGAGTCATCCTCACTGCTGGTCCTGCTTCTCGGGGTATGGCGCTGTTGGAGTTTGGGAACAGTAACTGCTTGTCAGAAGTGAATTCTTCTTCAATTAAATGCAGCTATATGAGTAGATATATTTCATTTGAATTAAATTTCATGCCTACCCAGGTCTGGGTTTTTTTTCAACTTTGTATTACTGAACATCCCTTTTTTCACTGAATTGCAAGAAAGTTATCCTTCCATAAAATTACGGTATTCCGGTTACGAAAGTACAGAAGCATTCTTTGATACTTCAATTTCTTTGTGATGATGGAGGAACAGAGTTGATCACAAAGTCTTGAAGAAACTTTTTTTGTCTTTTTTTTTTCCTATTTTTTCTTATTGGGTTCGTGAAAGCTACCAAAAAGTTGTAAGTTTTACTCAAAACCAATTCCACACGAATCTGCATCTGCTGACCTCTGTGGATGGCCGGAGGCTGGGGCTGTTGCTTCAGTTCATGCACATCTAACTGTTCATTTTCTCTAAAATGTGGAGCATTTTGTCCATACTGCCTCCTCTGATCCACTGGGGACAAAGTGATAATGTGTGTGAGTTTCATGTGCTAGGGGCACAACGTGCATCTTCATCTTTGATGTCTTGCAAAGGGTACTCTTGCTCTTGTATAATCTCCCCCAATCTTCTTTTTGGCATCTTGTCCACAGGCTCAGCCAGATGGGAGATGTTTGGCAGCTGGAGGACCCAGATGCCAAATTCTGGAATACAGCTTTCCTGCATTGGCACATGGGTTTGTGGCTGGCTTCTTGGCTTGCACCTCTGCTAACTTCTTGGCTACTGTGTAGTTGGCAGCTGTGGCACTGCCTCTGGGGTTGTGTTCAGGTCAAGCTGCTTTGGAGTTGGATGGCTTTCCTGATCTGAATAACTCCGCCAGACACCATTTTCACCTTAGTTCACTTTGACTCTCCACTATTCAAAGACGAACGTTTGTGGTGTTCTGTTGTATTCCTGTCATTTGTAAGACTAATTTGAAGCAGTCATTTGTCACCAGGTCAAAAAGAAAGTAAGCATTGCAGTGCAGAGTACACTGCTTTACTTTTTAGCATTCCCATTAGTTAGTAAGAATGTTAAGGCCCAAGTCTGTGCTTGCAATTCATCTCCAGGACCAACTTGTTAACTACAGGCTTTAAAAGATATATTTCTTATGTCTAAACTTTGATTGCTTTCATCTGAAAGTGAATCTAGCATCTGTCAAACAGAAAAAAACCCCACACATTTGCAGAGGTAATCTGGATCATTTTTAAAGAACAGGATAAAGAATAACAATGATGATAGAGAATAGGAAGTTACTGGTAATAATTAAGAGCACTGCCAGCAGAAAATGCTTTATCTTCTCTTTGCCTGATTTGGACTGTCCTCATTTCACATTTTAGTTTTACCTCAGGCTTTTTATTTGGCTTTTTTTGCTTGTTTGTTGTGGCATTTTTTTCATAAATGAGGTAATGAAAAATTAATGCATCTAGGATAGCCAAAGCATTTGAAGCAATTCCCTAATCTACGTATTTTCCTTCATGCAGCTCAGTGCATAAACATTACTTTCAGTGGGAAAAACTGCAAAATCAGGAGGTCACTTACACTCTTCATACTTAAAGTTCAGATTAGTCATACCTACTATGAAATTTTCATTCCCTCTCTCAGCTAGAGTGGGACTATGTTGTGCTACACTAGAGGCACTGGTATCTCTGTTACACACTGGTAAAACTTTTTTAATGCTTGAGCAAGTATCACTTGTGCTTCACTGTGAACAGAAACTTCTACCTGTATGTTAAGGTTAAGCTTTGCAGGTTGATCTGACCTCTGAGGAAAAGCACTTGAATTCCTCATTGTAGTCACTAGAGGGAATTGCATGTCCCAGGAGCAACCAAAAAGGAGCCCTTACCCATGTAGTTTAGGTGTATGCTTTGCTGATGGCCTAGGGAACGTAAGTGCTTCTATGGGAATACAGCCCAGTTACATCAGATCAATCATTATGGACTGTACAGGGAACCAGTAGGAAATAAAAGCATAATTTTCACTCAGGGGTAGTCTCTGTAGCCCTTTCTGGTTTATAATGGAGCAGAGATGAGTCTTTTGTCAAACAAGCTGGCAGCAGCAACAGCAATCTTGCCACTTTTGCAGATGAGCTTTGTTAACTAGCTCGTCAACAGAGTGCAAAACGTGTGGTGTAGGTTCTCGGCACAAGCTGGTCTCATTGGGATACTTGGTGCATGCCTAATCAGATGAGATACAAGGGGAGCAGTGGAGTGTCTCATCTCCCTTCTTGCTGAGTATGGGCAGTTGTATGGACAGGAACACGGAAGTTGTGGGATGGGGAAGAAGAGTGGGTTAGAAGAACCTGTATTCCTGCCTGAGCATGGCCAGGACTGGGACTGTAGTCTCCATTCCATGGAGCAACACCAGGCCAGAAACAGCTGTGGATACTGAAAGTTCAGGACATGACTCTGCCTGTAGGTGGAAAATGGGCAGCTGCCAGAATGAGTATGTGTGAACATGTGCCTAGTGGTTGGTACCCACAGAAGCTCCAGCTTAACAGTGAAGGACCTGACCTCATGGGTTTGGGGGGAGGCTGCATAGGACATGGGACAGTGGGTGGGAATGGAGTCATGGACCGAGGCAGGCTTTTGGGTGTCTGCCTCGTAAATCACAGTTTCAGAAGGCCCGTTTCCACACTTCACCACTTTTCAAACTGTATTTTCTTCTTTCAAATTAGGAAGCTTTCAGTGCTTTTTAATGTAGTAGAATTTAAGATGTTACTCCATGACCTAGACTATTCCTTTTCCCTGTTTACCTGTTTCTGCCCTTTTGCCAAAGGATGAGTCTGATTGTTCTTAATTTTTTCATGTCAGCCACAACTTTTGCCCCATCAGAGATTCTTGTCACTTTTTGTGTCTTGGGGGCTTTGGAAATCATATTCGTATATAAGGTTGAGCTAATTCTCTTTTTATTTTTTTTTTTTAAGCGCCAATGATTGTTGTCCCTTATGCATTCTATTCAAGCAGAGAAACAATGTCTGCTGTTAAAAAGGGAAAATAAGCAACCACAAAGATGTTTTTCCCTTCTCCTGCACCTCCAGTACATTCTGTAACCCAGTTACTGTAATTGTTTTTAAACTTCTTTTAAGCATGCATACTGTCAAGAGATTTCAGTAAAACAAGTGTTTCTCATAAGGCCAGTGAGACTCAAAGGGACGAAAAAAGATGACAGAGCAAACAGAAAATCCCATGTTTTGTTTATCAACTTTTTTTTTTTTCTTAATGGCAGATTCTTGGAGAAAGGATCTGTTTACTTGAACGGAAGACTAGCTTAGGGTTTGCTGATTCCCAAGGCAAAAAGAAGGCATAGTTTCCAATTTGCAAGCTATTCAGTGTGTGTGATGAACTGAAGTCATTTGTGGATTTGTATGTTGCATTTTTGACGTGATTAAATGTTTTAAGTCTATTGATTTCATGCTGGGGATTAATGATGCTGAATGAAAGAGCATCAAAGAATAAAACGTGTTTACATGCTCGATTAAAATACCTTAAAAAAAAAAGCCAGAGTACCTATTATTGGATAGGAATGTGATAAGAGAAGCACAGGAACAATCACGCATCCTGTGTCGATAGGAAAATGCATTAACTTCTTTAGGCATAGAAAGAAGAAAAGCAAAGATTTGATAAGGATTGATTGTACCTTTCTGAATGCTTAACACTCATGTTTGACTCGGTTTTTTGGAAGAGGGGATTAAAGAGGTTTCATTATCAGTTACCACAGATCTGTTTTACTGAATCAATCAAAGCATGATGCTTAGCTGCTTGGGATTAATGAGAGGATCTTTTAACTGGAGAACTTGTTGGTAACAGCAATGTTAATAAAGGACAAGACCTAAAGATACTCAGTGCAGCTGCGGACATGAGATACAGTAAAGATGATGTTTGCTGCTTTGAATTTGCATAATACTTTTAGATCTGTTTGCCTTAGCATATTAGCTCAAAAACATATCGTTATCTTAAAATGTTCATAGTGCTAATTGGTTTGTATCTGCTCCCTGCAAATGTTCCTAATGGCTGTCTAGATTCATGGGTTGTATCTGGAATTGCAGTTAGGTGTCACGTTCTGTTTACCGAGATAATAGTAGATGGAGGTGAAAAAGACCTATTTGCTTGTTAAATCCATCCTGTTGCAAGCACAATATAGGCTTTTCCAATAGTATTAAACTGTTAGCACCCGTTATGTCAGCCAGAATGCCAGGCAGAGAATTTATTTGTGGTATATCTGTGGAGAAGGATGCCTTAATGATCAGGTTAGCATGTGAGATACTTGATGCAGGTGAAATACTCCCTACTGAGCTAGGGAGAAGTTTAAATGTGCAATTTAATGCAGCTGAGTAAATGTCTGACAAGACCAGCTCAAGCACTTATTCTCTCTTTCTCTCCTGATGCTCTGATCTGGATTAGCATATGTAAGATAAATTCAGCATCAGTCCGATACACCCTACAATTCATTTGTTTCAGAACAGGGTTGAATGATTATCCTGGGGTTGAGGCAGGAGGGGGGGGAGGGGTTGACAACGTGCGGGTATTTTTTTTCTCTCATTTCTATTGCTTAATACAAGACCTGAAGCCCTTGGTTACAGAACAAAGTGTCTGAGCAGTAACCAAGCTTGTGCAAACCCAAGAGAAGAGTAATGACTGTTCCTCGCAAGCTTCCTGCCTCAGTGCAGGTGCAGGAATCAGGAGGGCCTGAATAATTCATAAGGTGCAAATTAGCCCCAGCTTGCTCCCACTGCTCGAATTTTGCTTCTGCTTACCTACCTAGTTGCTAGAAAGAACAAAATAAAGAATGCTTGGGAAACTAGGGAGAGAAAGGCAAAGAGTGTTACAGTTTAAAGGCCAGAGTCACTGAATGCTGGGTGTGTTTGAAGGCTCGGTACTTGTTGAGAAATTGGACTGTACATTGATTATTCATGGAGTGTTTTCTCAGGAAGAAGGAAGCTCTGGGGACCCATTCCATTGCTCTTGGAGAGGAAAAACTTCCTTTTAAGAATTAGGTTTTTCCTGCTTTTATTGTTACAGTTTCTAAAAATTACTGGGTAAAAAAAAAAAGTTAAAAGTTCATTTAAAGCCTGTTAACGTATTGGAGAGAGTATATATTTGTGGTGTCACTCAATTCAGGGGTTCAGAGAAATTTGATGAGAGGTTTTGGATGTTAGGATGTTTACTGCTTTGAGTAAATACGGATTGTGAGGGCGTGTATGAAACTAGTTCCATATGGAAATGCAGGGTGCAATTTGCTTGTATTTTTATCATTTAAGAGACAGCATTCCTCTTTTAAATAGTTAGTGATGGTTACCTTTTCTGTTGGATTACTTACCTAGTTTTTCTGCCCAGAAGACCAAAATGAGAGGCAAGTGGTGTTTAATCTTCCAGCTACACAAAATTGCAGCTCACCCAAACATCAAGTGAAAGGTTTTGCTGAGCACTGTTGTGGAAGAAGGGAATTCCTGACACAGCTCTTGGAACAGCTTGTGTGTCACCATGCAGTACAGAGAGGAGCTGGCCTGAAAAAGACAGGTTGTTTCTGCTGTGTACCTGAATATCCCTTTGGCATCTCTCATGTGGGAGATGGAAACATCTGACATCTCCAGCAGGAGCAGGAACAAGGCAGCCAGTTTTCCCTATTGGCAGGTGTTCAGATGGAGAAAAACTCTCCTAATGTTTTTGCTGTGCTGAATGTGAAAAGAGAAGAACAGCAGGAAAAAGGCTTCCTTTTAGTGGTTCTGGAGGTTTTCTGGTTTTTCATTTGTTTTGGGGTTTTTGTCCAACATTAACCCCTTTTTTATCTATCACCTCTACCCCACCCCCTCTTGGCTCTCACGTGCAGCAGCTAGATCACGTTGCCATCATCTGTTTTTGTATTTCCCTCATTTGGGTTGCTGGAATAGAAGCTGGCTCTCATTTCTAGCTGATTCTATCATTTCCGCTAGGCCCCAGCCTGGGCGAGTGCCAAGACCAACAGGTGATCCTTGTAGCTGCAAAGCAGCAGGAAGAAGGCTGTGCATGGAGGAGACGGTGTACCAGAGGGGCTGCCTGGCCCTGCTCCATCTTGCTGTATAATTAATGCCCCCCTCCCCAACCCCTCATACTGAGCAGAAAATCTGTGCAGAACAGCTCAGCTGTAGGGAAAATGGTAATAAAGAGTCCTGGAAGAATATAGGCTGTGTGAGTGCAGAGATGCGCTCCCTCTTGGGAAGAAACTGTGGTTGGTCCTTTGTGAGGAATAGGGACAAAATTGTATTAGCTGCTCTAAAGTAATATGCACTCCATCAACCGTTGCAAGAAAATAAGCATTTCAATAAATTTTGGTGTTATGCTCACGGGACTTCTTATTTGTATAGGAACTAGTTTGGAATAAGGTGATAATTTAGTTAAGCCTTTCTCTACAATAAGTCACATGGAAGTTTATTTGGGCAGAGAGTTAATTCTGGTTGGGAAGGACCACTTCAAACTGTAGGACTGGGGGCAGCTGGAGCAGGAGCCATACAAGCTCTGCGTTCTCTGGATATCACTGATGGGAAGGCATGACTGTGCAGGGCTTCCCAGGGATGATTTTTAGAACACATGAAAAAATTCCAGGAACCCTCAGGATGGCCTCAAAGAGCTATTTTTTTCAGAGGAAACCCCTGAAGGACTTTTTTTTTTCTATGAAAATGAAGTTATATTTAGTAGATGACAGTGGCTTAGCAAAACCAGTTTTAAAACGTATCTCCAAGGCTTAGATTAACACCTTGGCATATACCATGATGTGAGGTAACGTGTCCCTGAAAACCATACCTGCATGTTTGTATTTGTGAGGCAGGCTGATGTTTTGAGATAGACACACGTTAGCTTTAATCCTCTGAAAAACAGATGTATCTAAAATTCTTTCTGCTCAGTATACGTGGAAGCCAAATTGCTTCTTCCACCTGTGGACTTACCGCTAGTAGTTTGAAAACTGAAGGTTTCATATAGGCGAGGTTTAAGTTTTCTGCTTGCACTTCCATAGGGAGCTGGGCTCTCTCAGTGCACCGCAGCACATTCCCACAGCAAGGGGAGACTGTGGGGAGCAGGGAACTGGGAAGCCTGGATCAGCTCCACTGGTGAAACTGAAGTGCTGCAGCAGATCTGCACAGTAGAAGCATCATTTTGACTGGCTGTTCGTGCTGTACACAAACCAGAAACGCAAACAGCAGTGAGATCAAGCTGTTATGAAACATCAACATATTTAGTAATGCTTCTAGCAGCTATCTGTCTGCAGTCCTTTTGACTAAGCCAGCAGTGGTGTTTCTTTGTGTCGTTCTGCAGTTAGCCAGCCATCTGATGGGGAGGAAGTACGGGATACATTACATCTCAGGGATATGTTATGTGTGTGCATACCTAAGGGTGCTTCAAGACCTGAACTGGCAGCAGATTGTTCATGAATGCACACTTTCCTTGGACACATCTCCCCATGCTAAGTAGTGCACCATTGCAATAGTGCAATGGACACTGGCATCTCAATGGGTTTTTTTCCCCCTGTGTCTCTTCTTTTCTCTGGTTTACTGCTTTTGCCCCCTTCCAAAACCTCTGGTATATGAGGCTATTAGCAGGGAGTGAGGTGTTTCTGTCAACATTTTTTGAATTTTTCTCTTCTCTCCTGTGTGTCTTGGGAGACCATCCTAATCCCCGCATTTGCCGTGGGTCCTGGGCAAACCTGAATAGTCCCTCTGGCAGCCTCCATTGTTACTCTTGCTTCCCGTTGGATTACTGGACTAGGGGGAATGATTTCTTTCTCAGATGCTCACCTGTGACTCTAGTGACCTCTAGAAAGCTTCATGGGCATGGCAGGATGTCATGGAACCAGAAGCTTTTAGCTGTAGGGTGGTGAGGGATCCCAGTGACTGTTCCATCAGGAAGCAGCAGTACCAGTTGGGGAGGCTGGAGAGTGACCAGGAATACTTCCCATGTGCATTTGGCTACAGTACAGCCTGGTTTGGGCAAAAACCCTCCAAAGAGTGCTGCAGGCAGGAGAAAAGCATCCTTGGGCGGCCTCTGGAAAGTCAAGTTTTCCAGTGCCTTTGGCAGGCAGCCTGAAGCAGATCCATTCCTTATGCCAGCCCTGTGGAGCGCTACCCTTCGCGGTTCTCCCTCCTGCTGCAGCACATACCTTACTATTATTAATATTCTGGAGGTGCCAGCAGCAGGCTTTGTTCTGGATGGAACGTGGTTGCCCAGAGTGCAGGGAACTGTGTGGCCATTGTTTTTGTACTGGCAGATGGATTTGGTAACGAGTGCTGTAGTTTTTCCTGGTCTTTTTTTTTAGTCTTTTAGTTCGCCTTCCTCTCTTCTGCCTCCTCCCTGGGCTGTCCCCAGTGTGCTCATCATGTGAAGGATGCTGTAATCCCTCTGGCAGAAGAGAGGGAAGAGCTCTTGGGATACCAAGATGCATGGTAAGGGCAGGCTCACACAGCATCATAGCACTTCAGTGGGAATAGATCAGCTACACCAAGTGGTCTGCATGGGTCCCTAAATTGTGAGCCCTAGAAACCAAGAGTGAAACAAGTCAGTAGCAAGCTGTTCTCATGTGCACTGTGAGTGTGCAGAGCCCCTCATTGTGGGTTGTTGATGCACTGTATGGTGTGCAGGGAAAAGAGCTGCTCCTGTGCATTTGGCCTACTGCATCTTGGCCCAAAGTCATGGACTTTATTGTGCCATCACTATGAAATTAGTGAAGACTTCAAAATCTGTGGCTCTTGCTGCTGAATCCTTAATAGGCATATTTACTTTGGAACTGACGAAACTTTTAAATGTATCTGCTTTCAGACTGCAACACCTTCACACATAAAAAGATGCAGATTAGCATGGAAGCAAACAGCAGTTTTGGAAAAAATCAGTGGATTTGAAAAGGAAGCTAACAAAATGTCCAGTCTCAGGGATTCGTGTGAACTCAGTGTGGAATAAGAAGAGGCAGCATGCACTGAACCTTATGTCCCCCGGATTAGTAACTGTTTAATGTTATTCCTGTAACCCATATACTTCCTCCTGTTACACCACCTCCTCCTGTTTTTCCACCCTGTGTAGTTCTACTGTTTCACTGAGTATTAGCCCATTGTAGCACATAGTTTGTCTTTTTAACTACTTTGTGAAGTACCTAATGCTCTTTTGAGTGTCACAGAAGTGATGATAATAATAATAACGATAATAATAATTTTCCAGGTGTACTAGATCAAGTTGTGTTGTTTGTTGCGCAGATGCAAAGTAAGGGTGACTGCTGAATGCCGATAACTCAGCTGTAAGGTAAGCCTCTAACACAGGAAGGGAAACGCTCTGGTTTATTAACGAGTACACTCAGAAGCAATGTCTGCCTTCCAGTATACCCATGCTTTTTAGGATAGCACATTTTACTTGGCTGCAGTATTGCCAGAGGTCAATAATAATCAGGGCTAAATTGCTTACAATGCAAAGGTAATGAAACATTCTCATTAGACTCCAGTCCTCATTTTCATTGTTAATTCAATGTTGTTCAACTTTTCACTGCTTTCTCCCTTACAAATGTGGCACTGAGACAGCCAGGCTGAGCCATCTGCTGCTGGTGCTTGAGAGGTGCAGAGAGAGACCACAAAGAAAATTGACTGACTGCAGTTGACTGTATTAGGGAGAGACCTTATTTGAACCGGCAGTAACTGGAGGGAAGTGTGAACTGGCTTTAATTCCCAAGCAGACCTCTGAATATTAAGGATGTACACAGCAGTTGGGAGGATACATTCAGAGTCCGGTCATGTTCGAGATCACATCCTCTTGGCTTTCTTACTGTCGCTGTGGTTGTTCACAGCTGAGGGGAATTCTCTAGCTTTTGGATTTAATGTTAGATATGTAATTGGGTGGAAAATTAATGTAAACTTAAAATAATTCGGTTTCACAGTCATTATACTCCTTAGTGCTAAATTATTAAGCTTTGTGTCTCTGGTATCTCCCAAAAGCCCTACCATTTCCGATCGTCTGACTGTCTTTATTAGCTTATATTTTTCCCTAAAAGCAAGGCCTCATGTACAGTGTAATTATCCAGCAGTGCTGATTAATGGCATAATTCCCTTTTTCTGTAAAACTGCTGTGTAAATTATTTTCATTTCATAAAAACTACTTGTCAGGCAATTTTGTGGAGGGTTTTTTGATTTTTCTTTTTTTTAGGTTTTTACCCACCCTCTCTATCACTGTGTCATGGTAACATCATTAAACACTGTTGTGTCTGAGCTTGGTACAAGCACTAAACCCTACAGTGAATTCAATGAGAAACTTATAGTAGTTTCCATGCTATTGTTACTTCTACCACCAGACCTGATGAGCAAAACTAGCTAAGATAACCCTGTTCTGAGAACAGGAGTGTTTTTTGAAGGTACTTGTCCTAACAGTGAGATCAAGGAGACTTGTTCTGTTGAGCCAGCTGTTGTCTGCCACTTCTCAACCTTTCAGATTTCCTATTGTCACTTATGGTTTCAGGAACCTCAGCAGCCTACATGTCCTTTTTTTTTTTTTGCTGCTCTCCCTTCCCCTTTTGCCTTGGCAATGGCTCCTTATCCTTCCTCTAGTCTCTCGCAGCGAGACTGAGAAGCCCACTCACCACCTTCCCATGTCCTTAGATATTTCTTCATGCTCCCTACACCTATTTCCTGGGCTAGATGATACTGAGAAGATTCCTGGCATGTCCTTCTTGGCTATGAAATGTGCTTGAATAGGAAGTGGTACTATGCTCATCCGCTTGTCATTTGGGTTTGATGTGAACAAAACAATGGACGGTGTACAGTGAAGAGCCCTGCCTTGCTGGGCTGAGGGACAGCCTGGGTGTTGCAAGTTGAACCTTCTCCTTTCTGTAGAGTGTGTTTCCTTTGGTCTGCTGTTTTTAAAGCTGTCATTTGTTACATGTGCCATGTATTTGTAAGCACTCCAAGTAATGTGGAGGCCCTCCTAGTCCTGTTGGCATAAGAACTAGCAACTCCTCTGATAGGGGAGTCCTTCACTAAAGTTGACATTCAAAAGCTGGTTTCAAAAGGGCATGTTTCACTAGTTTGTGCGTAGAAACAACTGACCAAAGTCTAAAATCCTTCCCACTGAGCTCCAAGTGAACCCAGTAACCTGGCTGGTATTTACCAAAAGAGCAGAGAAACAAGGTTGCAATAGAGCGATTCTTCCTCCGGAATACCTGCCTCACCTCCCTCTATCCACCTTTTACCTTACAGCATTAAAAAAAAATCAGTAGTTTCTGCCGCTCAGCCTCTGAGGCTATTACTTGACCTTAATGTTTAATATCTGTATATGGCCCTGCCCTTTGTGAACTTGTTTAATCCTCCTTTGAGCTCATCTACGTTCTTGGCCCCTGCAATATGCAGTGACAGTGAGCTCTAAGTGTGCGTTATGTGAAAAAAATTTAAAAGTTCTTCCCTCTGTTCAATTTAAGTCCCCAGTTCTTAGAAAAAATAGTGAATAATCACTTCCTATCATTACATTCTTGGCTGTGCAGAGCTCTACTATCTCCCCTCAGTTATCTCACAAATTTAGCATTCACAGGGTAACATGGTTGTGGGCCAGCTGTCAGAGAGGTGACTGAAATTATTTTCATGGGCAGCCTTTTCCACTCTGCACTCTCTTCTTGAGACCAGATTAATTCTAGATCTGCCATCATTCGACTCTATTACTAAGAATAGGATAAATTAAAGAAACATGCTTACCATGGAGTGCTCTGTCACTCATTACATTCAGAACATCACTTCTTCTGGCACAAATAGTTACAAAGCATAAAACTGCTGAAATACCGGTGATTTAGCTGCTCTCACCATTTGCTTCTAAAGAGATGCTAGTTTGTTCAACTCTCATTCTTAGGTACGCCAAAATTATGCTTATTGCTCATTCAGCTGCTTGACCTGTTGGCATATCCCTATAGAGCTCCTCATTTCTGCAGTGCCAGGAAGAACTAGGATTACTGTACTTATTGGTATAATTATTTCCAAAAATCTCTTTAGATTGTATTTCTGGAACTAATTTGTTGTCTTTTTACATTGTTTTATGTCTTTTTTTGTTGTTGTTTAATCCCATGCACCTGTGCTTTTATTCATCCTTTCACTGATGCTCTGTTTGCTGCTGTGAGCTACAGCAGTAAGCAGATGGAGTCAGATGAATCCTCTACAATTTAAAAAAAGTTTATTTAATGTGTTTAAAAACAAAAATGTTAAAAATGATCCTGATATATTTTTTCCCTGGTTCTTCTAGTCTCAGTGACCTTAACGACCAGTATTTTTGTTGGCACATGGCTTGACAAATAAAGGCTGAAATAGTAAATGGACTGTCCTCTCTGATGTGTTTCATAACTGTTTTCCATCAGGCATTTGCAATACTGATTTTAAATGTTTAATTATAGTCAAAAGTCATTAGAAACCTGTTACATATGTCTGACTTGGAAATGAGAGAAGTAACCCCTTCAATAAACTTCTCCCCCTTCCCCCAGTTCAGCTGTAACATTGTGACTGATACTATTTTCTCATTATTAATTATATAGAGATCATTGTCTTTAAATCTCCCTAGGCCTTCAGCTAAGGGTGGCTGTTGAGGACAGATATTTGCAGGACATTAGGGAACATTAACGTTCAGAGCAGCATAAACCTACTGTGTTTCAGTACACCTCCATACTGCAGAAGGGATTTGCATCAGGATGTGTACTAAACAGTAGCTCTACTTTAGCAGTCCTTTCCTTATAATTGGGGCAGAAAAAAAAAAAGGCAGAAATCTGTTGTTTGCAGTAGGGCTCTGCTTAATTGTAACAGAGGTAGGGCTGTAAACCATGCTAAGTCATAAAGGTCACAGCTTCTGTGAGAAGTTTCTCTATTAATAGTCTATAAGTATTTTGTTTCTGCCAAGCTAGTGCTTAGAACCAAATTAGTCCCTCATTACAAGTCTGATACATTAAAGTCAAGGGTGTATCAGCATGCCCTGTGTTGCCTCCAGACACCTTCCACGGTGCCTCACTCAGACTGCATTTTCATAAATGCACACATATGTAAATATAAGTAGGCAAATGACTTAGCAATTTATTGAGCAATCAAACAATTTCTAAACCAAATAAGTCTTCTTTTCTTTTCTTCCATTCTGTTTTCTCCATTCTTAACAATATTTTGCAAATCACCACCTTTTTTTATCAGCTGTGTGGAAATAGTTGCCATGATTTGCCACTGTCACCTCTTGCCTTCAGCATAGCAGCTAAAGATACTGCCATGGATAAATAAATATTAGGCGATTCTCTTGGTATGGCTCCTTTCATCAGTAGAGTTCATTCTTCATTTACTGGAGAGAGGTGGACTTCTCCATCCCATTTGAAAACATTTATGTCTAAGATAAATGAGGTGAATTATTCCAAGAATTGTCAGTTTCTCCCTGGGTCTGTCTTTCCTTTGGCCATCAAAGGAGTCTAAACAAACTACTTAGTTAAGCTAGAACAGAAAAAAAGAATGAGTTTTAAAGAGAACGTAACAAATGGAGATGTAAAGATATCACCCTGGAGAAAAAAAAAATCCCTCTTTGAAAATTATTATGTGAGTTCTAATCCTAAACTCACCACCCAGTGAAGGCCAGAGAAATGGAGTTTGAAGGATGAGTTACCTTGAATCACATACACCTTTGCATTCAGTAGGTATATGGGACTGTGACTAAGGATTTCTTATTTCTATTTCTGCTAAATATCACCCTGATTATCACAGATTTCTTATGCCCTGATTTTTAAGGATGCCCAGATCACCCATATTTTTCATTCCATTGTATATTTCTATTCCATTTCTATTGTAAAAAAGAATACAAAAAAGAAAGAAAAAGAAGAAAAAAAATGGGCAGTTAATTAGTCTGTGTGTCATTCCTTTCTCTGAAAAATGGTAGTAACATTGTCCATCAGCCTCACTTGGGTATCGAGAGAATAAATTCATAAATCTGAACTCTGCTCACATTTTATGTTGATTCTCATAGTAAAACCTATGAATTATAGATAAACCTGATAATAATTGAGAATAAGGGGAAGATGGAGGTTTACTGCTTTGTTTGCTCTCTTTTTGCTCTCTCTGGTAGCACAAAAATGAATTGTTTATTACTGTAATCCTAAGGGTGAGACCACTAGTGATTTCTTCTGCTCTCATAAATTGTGTTGGGCCCTTGAGACGCAGTTTTTAAAGTGGCCATGGTTCAGTTACCATTTCTGAATTGTAATTGTGTTAGACCCAAAAGCAAAGATTTTGATCCCAGTGGTGCAAGTACACTCATGCAAGCAAGCCTCGCACCTGCAGAGAATGTCTTTCATTTTCGTGGGGTCTCATGTTGACACAAGTTGAACCATTTGGATCCAGTTGCAGGATTTAATGTTTAGATCCACCGGTTTCAGGGGGTTTTTTACCCATGTATGACACAGAACTACGTATGTCAGTGTTGGGTGGTTGGGGCTTGCTCCTTAAAAAGCATTGGGATAGTGTGAGCGTGGTCTTCTAGAAGACACTTTATGTCTGGGATGCTTCAGTTGTGATGTGAAAAGGAAGTCAAGTTTTGGAATATATGTGAGTGGAAGTCTTCATTTGTTGATTTAATATTTGAGCCCTTTGGCAGTGATATAACTTGGTGATGTTAGTGCCTTTTCCAAAAGTAGCAGGGATAACTTGGTTGCACAGATGAATGGACAAATCTAATGGGCAGAGTCCAGTCCCTGTCCCTAGTCATGGGTATTTCGCCACTTGTCTTGTGTGGGTACCCGAGTTCAGCTGAGTTGTGGTGACTCATGCCAGGGAGGGCACTGGCACGTGTTAGCTCCCTAACCTGCTTCTCCATAGTGTTAGAGGTGTCTGTGGCTTGGGATGGAGAGAGTTAGGGTTAGAGTTAGGGTTAGGGTTTTGAAAATAGCCCAAACATAACATATTGATGCTCTAGAGCACCACATCAGGTGCCTTCCATCTGTAACTATTCCAAAAGGCTGTTCCCTGAGTGCTTTCTGATGTCCCTGTGTGTCCTGACCATGGCCCCACATGTATTTGCGAATCCTCAGAATGCTGGTAGTATCTGTGAACTTAAAGCCTAGTAGCTTGGTTTTTAAAACACTTTTATGGGAAACTGCACAGAGGACACTGATGAAGCTGAACTGGAATTGTTTGCCCAAATAAAGCGTCTTGTGTGCTCAGGGGTTCACAGAATCAGCTCTAATTGCAGCAATTTACAGATGTTAAGGAATTATGCATGCATGGACCTCTAGAAATCTCTGTTTAAGATATTTCTGTGTTTCAGTTTCATTCGTGAGAATGTTGGAGTTGTGACCAAGTCAAAGGGCATGTGGGAAATTCTAACAAGCTGGAGGAGGTACAGTATCCAACCTGAGACCCATTGAGGGGAAGACACTACACAACAGGATGGGGCAAGGACATACTTGCCAAGACTGGTAGCTGAGTGCCAAAGCTAAAGATAAATATTAGGAGAGGAGAAAAGGGAGAGGCATTCAGACAAGGTGTTTTTCCTTGAGCAGTAGCTTTCTTTATCTGTTAAGTTTTATGATACACAAAGTAGCCTTGGCTCATCTAATACACTCCACCAGCATAGTGTCAGTATACTGTGTCCAAAGAGAGAGATTTGTAAAATTATTTAGTGCTTTAAAACCATATTGTTTAGGTAGACTTTTTTTCCCAGTTTAGATTCATTATGAAATGGCACCTTTTTGTTCCGTTTCGTCCGTGTCTTTTCTTTTTTTCTCTGTCCTTTGCTCCTTCCTTTCTGAGGGGCTGTTGTTAGCTGAAAAAAGCACTATTTTCCAGCATTTCTCCAGGTGACTGATAGGGAAAGGGGGAGGGGAAAAAATCTTCCTTTCTTTTTTCCCACTTCAGGCCTCAATTATTCTGTATGCTTTGAAGAGCCTTGTAGCTTAACTGCAGGAATGGCCTGATTTCTTTTATTGAAAATGTCTTCCAGTCATCTTCCCCATACTATGCAGCTTGGAGCACTGAAGTCTTTATTTTGGGGGAAGAGAAGGAAGTACAGGATTGTTTGGAGGGTTAAGGAACAAAGACCGGGACACTAAGGAAGGAGAAAACCAAAATCTAAAGGAGGCTGCTGCCATCTAGAGTCGAGACCTGACGCTGTTTGCTTTTTCAGGAATGTCATTCAAGTAATGTATATGTGAAAACAATAGTAGAGGAAAACCCCTCAGAGCAGTGTAACTGCTTTCTTTGCTTTTCATTTCAACAGTAATAATAGGAACTTCTGAAAGTATTTTCTATTTTTAGCAAGTCCTCTTTTTTTTTTACATATAATCGAAATGTATTAATTTGGATTAAAATTTTCTCATCACATGTGAAAATTGAGACTTAACATAGTGCTAAGAGGAGGACAATACTCCTACAATACAAATACAGTGTATACTAAGTACACGATTAGAGGAGTCATCAAAAAATCTCAGCTAAGCTGCGTACAGATAACTGAGACTGAAAACATTCCCTTCAGTGTTGTATTCAATATGATGTCGTTTTCATTCATGTATGATATTGCTAGGATATGCTGCTAAGCAGAAAACCTAAGTTTCACCTTTTTCATCTTTTAAAATTTGTAATTTTACAATATAATATTGAATTCCAAACTTCACCCGATGGCCGAGTTGAGTTGTAGAGGTGTTTTGAGTTTTCTTTAAATTTTAATTTGGAGCACAAATTGTGTAACATAACAATAGACCTGAAACTATGTGTGTAGCGGGTAACCAGGGTGGCATGGCATCTTTCTGGCTTCTAAGGTGGCATGGCCTCTTTCTGGCCAACTTAACATCTGACCTGAATTTTAAACCCTTCTGTGGCTGTATTCCTGTAAGTAGTTACACTGAAAGCGAATGAGATTCAGAAGAGTACATGTAAATATGCTGTCAGAATTGTGGTCTGTATTAGGACTTGTTTACCAACAAGTGTCTTTTTGCTTGTTCTTGCTTGATTTAAAAAATCTGCTCAGTGTTTTTCAAGCTGATGGCATTCTTTGCAAAGGCTTGCAGAGTATCCTGGGAGTATGGATGGAAAGGCAGCCTGTGTATAAAAGGGTCTGTACAGAGGGGTTATTCCCACTGAAGCGTTGCAGGGCTTTTCTCATCTCCCTCGTGCCCTCCCCCTCAGACTTTTCTCCAGCTCTAGCCTCTCAGTCCTTTGTGTAACACCATATTGGGAAGTTAGCACACGCAACAGGAGGCAGCTTAAAGGGGGAGACGGGGCAGTGCAGGTGCACAAAAAAGAGCCAGTGTGGAGTTGATTGGAGTAAGGCTGTGACTTTTGACTTAAAAACCAAGGAAAAGAGCTGCTTGTTTAGATGTCTTACACTTTTCCCCCTCATAATTGCACTTAGAATTAATGACCTTAGTCTGCACGCCTTGAAGACTTGCATCTCGAACTGGGACAATGGAAGACACATTTTGTCCTGCATCACATTTGATGCCTTCACTTGTCTTTGTCTCCTTTGCTGCTCCCTCTGCTCCTCATTGTCCAGTTTCACAGCCCCAAGAGAAGATCCAGTGATGGGTCCTTCTGGGGAGAGAACCTCTCTTGCACAAGGCCAGTCTCTCCTATCAAGGTAGCACCCTGCCAAAGTCTGAGCTTGCCAGGAGCAAGCAAACCTTGTTGATGGGACCAGGTACCTGTACTTTCCTGCCGTGGGGCAAGTGGAAGCTCGTGTTTTCATGAGCACTGGGAGCTGCCTCGTAGCACAGCCATTGCATAAAGCAGCACATTCCCCTCCAGTTGCCTAAGTGATGGATCCCGTTGCATGCTTGTAGGAGTGGAAGTATGGCATTTCAAGCAGACTGTCCTCCCTTGAATGTATGAGAATGTCCCATCCCTAATGTATGGCTTGCAAGGTGGTGGAATGGCCTCATTTTTCTTGCTGGGTTGTAGATGGGGCTAGGGGAAAGAGAGCAAACATCTGGTAGAGCAGAGCAGAGCTGGGCTCAGCACAGCATGCACAGGCTGGAAATACTGTACCCTAATATTTGGTTCTGTGTGTGCTTTCAGAAAAGATGCCTATTGGCATTACAGGATCCTTATGTCTTTTCATGTCTGGTGCGTCCTACTTCCAGAGCCTTGATGTAACTGTTAATTAGAAAAAGCATTTTGAGTAAGTTTGCATTTTTTCTATTCTCTATATATTTCAATTAGCCTCCTTTTCACTTGTGTCATTGAATATTATTTTAATTTTCAGCTATTCAGACTTTGACCTCTCGGTTTTAGTCAATTAAATGTGTAAACACACTCTGTGCTTGGGGACCACATTTTAGCTAGATATATAGAAGCACTTGTGTCTATACATACAGCACTCCCTAATTTAAAATCAGAAAGTACTCTTTGTCCTTTCCTTTGGCTCTGGCAGCTTTTCTTTGACCTACGAACAGAAAGGAATATGATTCTGTTTTCATGGAAGTTCAGCTTAGGATCAAGCATTTCACATACTTTGATAAATCTGCTCAGCCACTTTTTAAAAAGAGGGCTGTCAAAAATCGCTTTATAGTTTTACTCTTCCTTTTTGTTCTCAGTTCTTTGAATTATCCTATTCTGAGTCTTGAAAATAACTTCACATTCGTTTTCTATTTCCCCCCAGTATGCTCTTGTCTTGTTATGGCAGCGTAGACACAACTATTAGGAAAAAGTTAAATTCACAAAGTACGTGAAGTCTTTTTTCTTTCATGTCCTTTGAACTACTTGATCTTTGTATTTATTTCTGAAGTCTAAAATGAAACCCTGGCATTGTATCTTCCTCTACCTTGCTCAGTTCTCCACAGCTCTGAAAGGAGAATTAGACATGTGACACATTACTCATATTATTTTTCTTTGTAGTTGATGCGATTAAAAAGATTCACCACAAACTTTTTGAGAGTTTTGGGGGGATTAAAATTCTCTGCTTGCTGGCCTGACATGGTTACTGCCTTCAATCTCCTGTTCCTGATTCTGGTTTAATACACTAACACAAGATTTCTGTTTGCTTTCTTATTTGAGCATAGACATCTCAGAATTTATGAGCAGGATCTCAGTTAAAAAAAAAATAGGTAAATTAGTTTGTATTTTCTGACAGATTGAACATTTAGGCATTAGTAAATTCATTGCATTCTTTGTAGCAAGAGGTTACAAGGAAAAAAATATGGAGGGGAAGAATACTTCACAGGAGGTATTTACCTGGATTTTAGGTTTCTGCATGGTTGCTTCATTCTCTATGCTGGCCACCCATCCCCATTTACAGTGGCTTTTCCTACATGGCATCCACACAGTGTGGTATCATTAGATTGCACATACAGCATGTGGGTCTCATCCTGGAAATGCTTCTGTCATGCATTCACTGAGAATGGGGCATTATATCAGGGAGGGGTGCTGCATTCAGTACACATACAAATCTGAACAAAACCTGAGAGGAGCAGCAAACTGCGTAGATTGCTAGAGGGTACAGCTGCGAGGGCAGAGTAAAAGAGTTAAATACATTTGGCTTGACTAAACAGCAGTTCAGGGCAGTGCAGCCTCATGTCTTGGAAATGGAGAGAAGATGGAACAAGAAGGAATCAATTAAGACTCTACAGCAAAGTATTAGGTGAAAGCAGTGACAGCAGATTAATTTGGTCAATTTAGCCCTCAATTTAAAAGCTTTCTGTCAGCACCTGACTTTTACATCACAACATATGGTGAAGAAAACCCCTATAGATTATTTAAATGAAACAATATTACAAGGATCTTTTGTGAGTGATCTTTATAAGTGGGAAAGAAGAAAGTATGACAGTGAGCTCTTGATGCTTACTGTTGTTGGATGTTAAATTTGAGGGAATCTCGTAGTCCTATTGTAAAGAGTAGCACATGTGCTTGCTGCTTCTTGAATGGTTTATATTACATCCCCCTTTCTTCTGTCATGTTCTGTGGGACCTTTGTTATTACAGGCGATGTCCCTATGCAGCTGCCTTCAGGAGAGAGGATGAGGTGTCAGGTGAAGCATATGTGATTCAAAGTTCTGTTACCTTGCAGTGTCTTGTCTGTGCAGGGAAAAAGAGCGTGACCCACGCTGTGTGCATGGCTCGCTGTACTCCCATCATGTTAATCCCTACTTCTGTATCACTTGCCATGCTGATAGTCCCGGCAGTTTTAGCTGTAGACCTAAACCCAGGCAGAGCTGTAAAGGGAGTGGAGAGGGATGGCTGAAATGGTGGCTCCATGGCAATCAGTAGGAGGTTGTTAGCCAGTGTGACCAGAATTTCCCCCCAAGATAATGATGTGTTAGTAGAGTTATCTTCTTGTGAGTTGACTCTTCTGTGTTTCATAATTCGAGTCATTAGATATTTTACTATTTTAATTCTTTTTTTTTCTTCTGATATTCAGTGAACAGCTCTTCATCAAGATGCCTTGTTTGATTTTGGTTAGCTCAAGTAAAAATATATTTATATTACTGTGTCTCCATTTAAATGGGCACTACTGTCCTTGAAATGTCAAATAAAATATGACATGTCAATTACTATATGTCAAGCACATGATGTACTTTCAGCCACTGTTGATTTAGATGGGTTTTGATGTGTGCTTGACGTATTCTAATGGTGCTTCTTCAGTTCAGTGAATGTCTTGAAAACAACATTGAATGGCACATAAATCACAGCACCACCTTTTTCAGGGACTTCTGCCAGAACATGAAGTAGCAGCTTTGAGTTCCTGTGAATATTTGGTCTATAATGGCTCTTTTGTCCCAGAGTTGGAGCCTGTAGTTTCTGGCAGGTTTGCCAGCAGAGCAGAAGCAGTCTGATCACACAACTGTTCAATCATTACTTTAGAAAAAGAAAACATTTTCCTAAGAGATATTTTAGAATCCCATGCCAGTATTTAGCTTACATTTTGTCTGGTGATGTGTATGTGGTAGAAAAGCATGAAGTAGCACCATAGGCCTCATTGCCATATACTGTCAGTAAGGATTTCTCCTAACCATATTCATGTAAAATGTGCACCTA
This sequence comes from Falcunculus frontatus, assembly GCA_013398115.1. NCBI lineage: Eukaryota > Metazoa > Chordata > Aves > Passeriformes > Falcunculus > Falcunculus frontatus. Next base: position 413,412 of record VZRV01007662.1, read on the forward strand.
CATGAAGAATAAAACACTCACTTCTATCACTGCAAAAAGTAAGTAGCATTTCTGACTTACAGCCCAGTCAGAAATGAGGACAGGTTACCTTCTGATCTTTTCTACAACATACTTCCAGCGTTTCCTGATTGTGTTTAGTGCTAACATTTACTCTTCTGCCTGGAGCATGTGCATTCATACAGCCATGTGATTCAGTCAGGTCCCAAAAAGATGATACACTTTGATACTATGGTGGCAGGAGGAAGAGGGAGAGGAGGAAGGGGTAGTATGCCCACAATTGCCCTCACAAAAATAATATGGAGCAGGACTAAGAATACCCAGGAAATCACTTGCAGTGCTCTGGGGCTCCAAGCCGTGTTTTCCTCCTTTCCCTGTCTTCACTCTATTAAAATGTAATACATTGCTTTAATGAGAAGCTGTGCATTTAATTTGTCTGTACTTTCAGAGGGTATTGTTGAGTAACATGGACTTTGAAATAATGTGAAACTTCATAACAGTTGTCCTTCAGAATGTCTTTTAAATGCAGTGCTTTCAGATGGGTAGAGTTGGGCTTCAGCTCTTCAGAAATACAAGCTCACCCATGGCACATCTGTGTAAACCATGTCTCTGCTCTTTGAACCCCAGAGGCTGAAATAAAAGCCTGTTGCAAAACCAGATGAACACTGGACAATTTTTTGTTATTGCTCTATTTTTTGTCACAGAAATGAGACAGTAGGTTTTACCATCCTGGTGTGAAACAAAGAGCTGTGCAGTATTCACCAGTTGTTTGGCTCATATTCTGTAATTTTACATACCGTTTCCCTGCCTGCTTTTTCCGGAAGACATTTGTCAGACTTCTAGTATGAAAAGATGCAAGAGGTCCACCTTTCAGGCCACTGGCCACTGAAAAGGTTAAAGATGTTTTGAAAATGACTATAATTTACTGAACATAAAACACACTGAAGTTCAGACAGCTTGGTTTTGTAGGAAAGACCCTAACAAGAGCAAGAAATAACTGTCCAGGGAACACAGCCATTTTACACTACCTGGAGCAAATGCATTGGCAGAAGTGCTACAGCTTGATTCTGTGCCTTCTGTGGCGTGAGTGCACGGCAGGAGAGGGACTTTACCATGCCACAAGATACTTCTAGGTCACACTTAATTAACACTATTGCTATTAAAAAATCAATTCTATCAGTATTAAAGACTTCTCTACCTACATACGTGTAACTCATATGGTTGCCTTTGAGAGTGTCCAAGTGTGAGATGTAAATGAGAAATGGATTTTGTGGTTGCTGTTGCAGCTAATATGAAACTCATTAGAGACTTCCGCTTACCTACCCAGGCAAAGGGGAAGAAGGTGGCCTTGGAAATGGGAGCTTCCGAAGAGGGTTCAGGGATGTAATTGAAGTGAATGACTTCACAAAAACAGTATTTCTGAAAAAAGTGCTTAGCCCATCAAGTTGTGTGTCCAAATTGTGGTCTTGTGTCAAAATCTACTTCAGTCTGCAACAACAGTTCTCCTCACTCCATCCCTTCTGTAGAGGATAATAGTATGTAACAGGGGCAAAGGAATGAGAACTGTGGTGGAAGGGAAAAGCCCTGCTCTCTCTTCCCCCTGAAATGTGTTTCTTCACCTCTGAGTGGGTGTCGAAGGTGCCTTGGGCAGGTGAGATGTCTGGCTTGTCTAACCGAGGCAGTTGCTTGCGATGGCCATAGTTGTCTCATCTGACCCTGTGCTGAATGCCACTCTGATGCCTCCCTCCATCTGCCTAACACTTTCTCTTATTTACTGCAGTTACAGCAATAGCATTCTGTTATGCTGGGAGTTTTGGATTTGGATTTGGTTGGTTTTTTTCCTGTGCCTCTTCCAAATGAACAATTGTGACAGCAAAATGCTTTGGTAATTATCCCTTTTTACTGCATGCAAAGGCTCCAAATGTTTTAGGAAATTATGGGTGTTTTTTGATCTTTAAAGTTCTGGTATGTTCCATCCCATTTAACAAAACAAAGCAAAACAACGTATGTGCAGGGTTGAGTTTTGCTAGATTTTAACAGACTCTGATTTCTCCAGTAAAAGCTTGAGTGTAAGCATGCTGCTTGTTCTTAATTACTATATTGGCAGTACTAGCTGATGCTTTATTTGGTGACTGATACTGTTTGTAAAATCTCTTACAGTAAACAGGCAGAGATTTTAACAGATTAGAAAGAGGAAAATACTAGAAGTGAGTGTGGGGAGTTTCTAGTTTTTTTCTCCAAAATGGAAATTCAAAAAGTAGAACAAAAGGGGTCCTGATCTGGATTTAAGTTATTAAGCCAAATGTCCTGTTGGTGAAGATTTGGGAGAATAAATGCTTTCAGAGAAGTAACAGGAATTCCAGAGATGAATGAATTGGATCCTGGGTCAGCACAACTGGCTTTGGGCTAATATATGCAGGAAAGCTGTGGCAAACCAAGGGACCACTGGGTCCTAGACCGGTGCTGCTGACTGCACGGTTAAGGTACTTGAAATTCAGAGCACTGTCTTCCAGCCACTCAGCTCTGTTGACCTGCGCTAATGAGCAACATGCATAAATTAGCAAGATTAATGGAGTGGCCCATTGTTACCATCTCTTGATTCTCAGCATTGTAGGAGATGCAGTTGGGAGGGATATGCCAGCTTCTGAGAGAGCAGCTAGGCAGATTCCCTTTGCTTCTTTGCAAGGTTTCCTTTGTAATGTGAGTGTCCTTCCAAGTGTGAAAATAAATCATAATGATGGTAGTGTAAAAAATACATCAGGTATTGATAACAAGGGCATAAAAACATTATGTAGCACTAAATAGGACAAAGAGCATCATGTGGATGAAGGATGTCTGATCTCCATTTCTAAGGTGTCTGCAAGAGATTCTGCTGGTGACAGGATGATTTTTCTACACAGATGGAAACTTGGTTCCTTCCCTCATCCCTGAGACAAGTTCAAATCAAAGGAAAAAGTTTGCTAACCTGAAAAAGGCCATTTAACCCCCTGTTAAAAAAATGTTCATTTAACTATTGTACTATATGACTATGAATTCTCTTTCTTTTGTTGGGCAGCATTGTTTCCAAATGATTAATAATTCTTGTGGGATGAAGCGAAATAAAATTGATTTCATAAAGCCTGCAAGCATGGAATTTTTTTCCTTGTGGCTAGTGTGTAGGGAAGGGCCAGGTCAAAAATGTGACAGTTGCAAAGCTTGTTCACCTTCATATGTTTTTATCCTTTCCTGAACAGAACATGAAATGTCTGTTGGAAATAGCAGAATAATTTCCCTCAAATAATTGAATACTTCACATCCCAAAGGGAGACATACGCCCTTTTACCAGTGGGAAAACATTCCTTTCCAGCAGACTGCATTGTGTTACATTTCAAAAAACCTGAAGAGGCAACTTCATTTAAATCTTACCCAGTTTAAATCCCTGCATAAATTCACATACAAAATAATAGTGAACATAAACACCGAAGTCCTCAGTTCAGTTTTTGCTTTAGCAGAGCTGGAGCATGCATAGAGTGAAATCTTGACCTTTATTTTGATGGCAAAAACCATCCGGATTTTGTTCTTGCCATTCATAAGAAGATTGTTGTCATCCTAAAGATGTATGTCATTTTTCCTGACCAGGGAATAGCCACAGTGAGAGCCACCTCGTTTTTCAAGTGTAGGACCGTGAGAGCAAGCCCATGAAGCCACTTTGACCCGGTGAAGCCCAGAGGAATGGAGTTGCTTGGCTCCCAGCCTAATCAAGGCTCTTGGAAAAGTGTTACAGTGTATTTATCAGGAAGAATAGACTTTGTACTCTGAGTGCAACTGGAACAATTTCTGTGACAAGCAGATGTGTTAAAGATGTATTTCCTACTATAAAACGTACCCTATGGCCATATGCAGTCTGCTTACAGAAGAAATTTTGCTCTTAAACCTTGCCTTGCCCATGAGCACTTGAGATCCTAAATGCAGTTCTGCCTTGGTGAGAAAGTGTTAAGAGGACCCGTTCATGAAAACAATACTCTGCTTTCCTCCTTCTGTTGGGAAATCCTATGTTTGATTCCTGCAAAGACAATGGGAGCTTTGCCAGACTTTAAAAGGACTGTGTCCAAGCTGGATATCTTTGTGGCTGCTGAGCTGGTGTAATGATAAACAAGGAATTGTTGAAATTTGGCTTTTTGCTATGTGTGAAAAGTACTTTAGTGCTCTGCTGCATAATTTCTACTCACCACAGACTGAGTATTCGCTGGGTGGAAATCAGGATGATTTTAATAATGGAGAGAAGAAAAGGAATGTTGCCCACATGATGCAACAGATCTGTGCAAAGCCACTAAAAAGATACAGTACCTCTTCCAGCTCATAGATGCTCATCATGAGTTCCTCTCTCTCGGAATTTGTGTGTCTGAGTGGTTTCTGCAGCTTTCAGGGACACTTTCCATCCCAGGGTACCGATGAAGCCGCTAGAAATCTTTCAAATACTAGCAAATACAATGAAACTATATGTAAACTTCTACCTCTGTAAACCGTGACGCTCAGTGACAAAACGTGGCCCTGTGATTCTATAGAGACAGTTCCCAGCTGGGGAATTGGCAGCAAGTCTGGGGGAAGAGGTGAGAAATTAAAGGGAAGGAAGAGAAAAGATGACAGTCCTTGGGAAAGGACTATGAGAAGCTGGGCCTGATGAAGCCCAGAACATTGCTTCAGGTGAGACTATTACTATAAATAGGTGTAGAAAACTACAGATGCAAGGAGAGGTAGTGGGTTTTCTTCATATTGCAGTAGTGTATTAGTAGTACTCTGTTCATGTACTGGTACCTCACTGTACTCACTTTGTTTTGCAAACACAATACAGCCATAAAGATATGGCAAGGATCTCATAATCTAAATGAAGGAATGCATCATTGATATGCATGGCTGTAAAGCCAGGTATAAGGTAGCATATTGAGCAGAAAAGCTGACTTCTTGTATAAAATAAATACATCACAATTCCTCATTGTTAACGAAAATGCTTAGTAACACAATCATATGGTCTCTGAGGTGTACAGTTTTGATTTATAGGATATTTTTCTCATGCTCTTTTATAAACAATTCCTTTCAGATGAAGAGGGTGCTCTGAAAGGACAAAACAAGCAAAACTATGAATCTTAGAATTTATGCATTAGAAAGTATGTTAGCAAAAGAAACCCAAATCCCTGAAGCATGATCTTGCATTCAGTAACTTTTTTGTCCCCCAAATGAATTAAATTACTTAGTCCCTTTTTTTCTAGACAGATCAAATGGGTACGATACTTATATTATCTCTGTAATAGGTGAATACTTCACAATATGTACTCTCACAGAGGAGCTTGTAGAGGGCTATGGGGGATAAAGAACTGGTCTTCTGAGATGGTTTTCTGTTGGGGGTGGCAGGCTGTCTTTACATATATGTATAAACACCAAAATGTACACTTCAGTGTGGTCAACCATTTAGTAGTTAACAAAATCTGCTTGATGACACAGAATATGACAGATGACCACCCATAATTGCTTTACACATAGGTATCTAGGGTAATCAAATATTTAACTTATCAATAATAACCCTTCTGAACAGGAAGAAATTAAAGGTCATTCACATGAGCTTCAGTCCCAGTGGAAGCAATGTGCTCATTTAATATCACTGACTTGGCAAGATGTTAGTGGCAATTTTGTCAGCTAAGGATACAGAACAGAGAATTTTTAATCACCACTGCGGTGATCAGTTCCACATTTGTTATTCTTACCAACAAGAGGAGGTGGATGCACAGGCAGGATCATCATTGTACAGTCACTGGGACTGACTGCTGTGTTGAAGAGTGTGAAAAATCAGAATTAGAGATAGGAGAAGAAAGATAGGAGAAGAAAGTGAAATCTGGAGGGCAAGATTCAGGACATTCAGGGAGTCCTGCACTAGGAAGTGGAGCATCTGTGCTCTTTGAACAAATAACCAAAACAAAGGTGAAAGACATGAATATACGTACATACTCCTCTTATTTCCATGATGAAAAATTCAGCTCAGCCCATGTCTGCAACAGAGTAGTTTTTATTTCCCTTTTAAAATATTTTTCTGCTGAGATTACCAGTATTGACAAGGTTTGTTGGCATTATGTGTTGCCAGAAAAGTGTGAAGAAAAAGTATGAATCATGAACAGGAGAGGTAAAAAGCAGGGCTGTGTGATCTCAGAGCTGAGTTGTAGGTGCTCAGTTACCCAATTTTCTGCTCTGTTTAGAAGGAAACAAAAAGGAAAGAACAGACTCGGCATTGATGCAGCCTCCGTCTGCAGGGAGAGTTAGTGCGGCTGGTTCTGGAGATCCTGTGAATGGTCACTGCTGTTCTGCCAGTTCTGAAAGGAGGGGAGGAAATAAGATGCTTTTTCTGTGCTAGACCAGGTTCAGCTCCCAGGCGTGAACTAGCATGCATCAAACATGTGGCATACAGGATTTCAGGAATTATTCCTGCTTTCAGGAAAATATACAGTGCTTTGTCTTCAGATCCAAAGAATGCACCCTTGCCCATGCACTTTATTCCACCTGAAAGTTCATTGTGAAGATATGTTTCCCCACTGCTTGGGGTTTCCTTTTTTTCATGAATTTTCACTCCGGCTCAGAAAAACATCAGGCTAAAGCAAAGTAAGCTAATTTTGGAGGTTTTTTTTAAGAAAAGTAAAGGTTTATGTTAGCTTGTGGTCACTTAGTAATCTTTCATTATAATGTGTAGATACATGTATTTATGAATACAAACATTTGGTAGGAACTATTTAGAAAAAACAAGCATTCATTAGAAACTCCCTTTGGAATATGAGTGTGACTGAGCACTGGAACTTGTTGCCCAGATAAATACTTTTTTTTTTTTCTGTCTTCAAACATTTTCAGACTTAAACAGGACAAGACTATGAACAACTTGGTCTAGCTCTGAAGAACCTTGCTGAGCAGAAAATATACAGTTCCCTCCACAGATGAGTTTTTCTGTTACTCTTTATTCTGTGATAATATGCCATGTTACAAAAAGAGGTGTTATCATGGGCTTCAACATCCAGAGCAGTCTTTGCACTGTGTTCAGCCACCCTGATGAGCTGGAAGGCTCAATATTGCAGTTGTTCACCCTGTGTAACATGCACATCTTAGGAAAAATACTTCCTAAACATATGTGAACTGCTGTCATGTGTCACCTCAGAATCTCCGACAAAATCTAAGGGCAAGTGTCTCATTTAATATGAGTCCATCTGTCCAAACCAAGGAAAAGGCAGAGCAGTGAAACAGAATTACATTTAATATTACTGAAAATGTTTAGTCTGTGTGTAAAACATGATAGCCTTCCTGCCAAATGTTTCTAAAACTTTTGTGGGTGGAAACAAATTCTGTATGCCCTGGCATGTTAGGAGAAACATGAAATTCATTCTTTTTAAGGAGCATCTCAGTAATTCAGTAGGGCTCGTCTGGGAGTTGCAGTTGCCCATCTTCGGCTGCTGCTGGATGTAGTAGTGCAAGTTGTCATACAGCTATGAACATTGTCAAAACCAGGAAGAAACATTTTAATAATGTTGGCAATGCCTAGGTGCAAGGTAGTTAGCATGTAATTCCTTTGCTTTTTGCACAGTGACTCTCCAGGGTAATACTTTCTCCGTTAATAAGGGTAAAATAGATGGAAAGTTTTTGGTGGGGTTTTTCTCCTGTGACATTTCAGAGTTCGTCATAGATTTGATTCATGGATTTTCTCTGTCAGAAGTGCTTCACAGTCCTCCAGTCACCAGATATGGGGGCATGCTGGTGTGTCATAGATGCTTACTGGCCCAGCTTCCTTTCCTTAGAAACTCAGAACAGAGGAGCAGCATGAAAGAGGAGAATAGGGTGTGTATTTGGGTCTCAGCCCATTGTGGAGCTGGGATACACCTCAGAACACCACACTCTGAGAGCTGGAAAGTGCTCCTGGATCCCACAGCACAAATATAGATCAGGAGGATCAAACAAATGTCTCATGTCTCAGCTTTACACAGCTGATAACAGAGGTGATGAATAATTTTGGTAAGGTGTGCCATGGTTTACATTAGTGCTTTTCTTAGTAGACCCCAAAGTTCTTTCCCTTTGCCAGAAGTTTGTTCTGTGTATAGTTGTGCTTCCGCTTCCACCCCAGACAGAGCAGTGTTGTGGCACACTTGGGTTTTGCAAGGCAGCTCAGCAGTTCAAATACCTTTATCTGGTCTCAACAGTAAATGCTGCAGATACAGTCAAGGTCAAAGATGTGCAGGGTGTTTTGTTTGCTGACTGCCCAGGTCAGGGATATAACAGCATGGGAATGGCCATGTGGAGCTGGAACAGAGGATCCTCTTTACCAGGGCACTGCCTCTGGCAGCAGCCAGCAGTGGACATCTAGGACAGAGCATAACAGGAGAAACTTCTGTGCTCCTACTCCCATCTGCCAATCTGCTCCTAGTGCAATTTCACTCCAGCTCCAGCTCAAGCACTTTCTGAACCAAATGTATTCAAATCATCTTTTATCTCTGTCTTGTTTATCTGTGTAATTTTTCCATTTAATATGTGTGCTGTTTGTGTATGCTGCCAAATTCTTCCTTTCCTTCTTGACAAAAGGTATAATTTCCGGTATAACATCAGCTTAAAGTACAGTGATTGAAGTAACTACTGCTAATAAAAGAGTAGCACATATTTTCCTTTTATGATCACCTTAAGTACTGCTTGATAGGTTTTAATGTCTAACATTCCTAAGGCAGCTGTTTGCCTTTCATGAAACATTAATTAGAACCTAAGAATCAAAGAGGAGAAAAAAATACATATGTATATACGCATGTGCATCTGTTTATGAACAGGAGACAGTAGCAACTTTGTATTTAAAAAAAAAAGTAAATATTTGAAGATTTTTATCAGGAGATGACACTGATATTAAAGCATTTTATAGCAAAAAACCTACTATGTTTTCATACAGTAGGATTTTGGCATCTGACTGCTAGGAGGAGTTTTATAAACTGTAACGAGAAATAATCCATGTCATATTTCTTCGTGGTGTAATGTGTAGTGTTTATAAGGATAGTTCTACGACTATCAGGAGTGGGATGGTAACATTACATGACCTACCAGAAAATGAAATTACATTCTGTGAAAAGCTGCTACAAAGGAAAGTAATTGAGAGCTGGAATCTGGGAAATGTGATTCAAAACCCCTTTTCAAAAAGGCACAGAGTACCCACATGTCTGTCAGTGTGTGAAACTTAGGGTCTTAAATAATAGGAGATACTTTGTCTTAAGCGACTTTAGCTCCATGAATGAATGGTGTCCTGCTTGTGGATATGTTCACTTCATTCAGAAAAGTTCCAGAGGAGCCAAGCAAAGGTGTTGGGACTGTGGTCATCCCTGCTTCTGAGGGTCCTTGGTGGGGAGCTGCTCTAAGAACTAAAGGAGGACTGACAGCTGCCGTGGGGGTGTGTGAGCACGCTGCTCAGTGTGCTCAGGGGTTGCCATCCCACACTGAATCCAAAGGCTAGGATTATAAAAAAATTATGTCTGTAGTTAGTCACTTAACAGCTCTAGTTTCTATAAATGTTAAGCAGCCAAAACCCGTGATGCTTCTTTCTGCAGCCCTGATTCCCTTTGAACACTTGAGCAAATGCTAGAGATTCAAGGATTTTCTTCAGCTACTCATTACCATCTGAATGCAGTCATGTTGTACTCTAGTTTTTTGCTTTTATTTAATTTGCATGCACTTTTAGTTACTATGACTTACAGGCTGACCCAGAAGCTTTGCATGTCTCATAACATAAAGATTCACATTGCTAAATTTATACATTATTTGTATATTTGAGTATTGTATGGTTACATATTTTTCCCTTTAAAAACATAAAACTGAATAAATAGTTCAGTAAATATCTGAAGGGGTTTGGTTGTTCTGAGGGTGGAACGAGTGGTTCTATCATGTATTGCCAAAGCATGTTGTCAGCTCATAAGTATTTGACATGGTCATATCTCCCAATTTTGTTTTCAGCATATCTATTTATGTGGTTATTTTTCTGTGTATTTTATACTCAAATATTACAAGAAGTAACTTCTCTGTGGAGGAAAAGGTGGATTTTCCAGTTGTTCCTGGTGTTGATTGCTTATGTCCATGTTCTTGATTTCTTCACACATAGTCTAAATTTACATGGAAGCTGTGGCAATCACAGCTGATTGCCACTAAAAGGGTTGATGACACTCCCCTAACCCATGGCCATAGGTTCCCATCCTGTGCCATATGTCAGTGCAGGTACTTGGCAGACTCTCCTGCTTAGGGAGTCAAGCTACCAAAAACTTCTCCGATTTTTTTTGGCAGAATTTTCTTTTTGTTATTGTGGGTCTTGCACTGGCTTGCTGTGGAATCAGGCCAGTGCTGGTGCCAACACAATAGAAAGGAGCTGGAGTGGGACTGTCCTGGTGACCATCTCAGCCAAATCCTGTACTCCACCACCCAGGGGCTGAGAAGTACAGGAGGACCACAACTCGTGTTACGCGGTCTGGCCTGCTGAGCCCCTCATCCACGCTGATCAGGTGCTGCAGGGGCCTGAGCCACATCTGGTTGTTCTTTCCATGGTAGCCAGAGTGGAGGGAACATGGCTGATAAGTCCTGGGTCTCATCTAAAAGGGAAGAGAGCATCTGTTTTTAGCAGCCACGGACTGTTTATTAGAGTGCAGCCACAAATCTCTCAATTAACTGCGGAACCAACTAGGGAGGAAGGTAATGCAGCCTGATGGCTGTAAAGGAGACACTTAGGTAAGGTGGCAGGGTTGTTGGGCCCAAACTGGTGTGACCTGTTAGCCCTGGATCAGTGTGTTTTCCATGAGGTCTTTGGAGGCAGGCAGAATGCATAGCCGAAGAGTCTGAGCTCATAGTGGAGGGGCCAAGGAAGAGTGAAAGTGGTAATCACAAGGATGAAGATGCAACACTGGGACACTGTTTGGGTTTGTAGAGCAAAGAGCAAAGCGTGGCTCGCTGCACGTCCCTGGCTCCTTGCTGGCCATGTCAGCCAGCCCTCGGCCGGCTCATTGGGATGCCTGCAGCACCCAGGAGCTCGTGCTTGGGTGGCTGAAGGTAACCCTGTGTGCTTGCCACAGGGCGAGCACGCTTGAGCACACTGTTAGTGGGGAGCAGCCAGCGTGCAGGGACTTGTGGTGTGTCACGGGACTGAACACAGTTCAAGGCTTTAATAAACAAACTGTGTTCCCCAGGCAGCTCTGCTCTGCATATTGCTCAGTATAAAAACACCCATTACTTGTGGTTTTTAACAGTGTTACTGCCTATGCCAAGGGCTGTTCACAGTCTGTGTAGAACAGAGGCAGAACACCTGGGAGGTTATGGGCAGCATTAGTAGACAGGAAAAATAATCCTGCAACCAGGGTTGTTATAATCTGCATCTCAGGCAGTGCAGATCACATTCAGCAGAACTTGATGGCCATCTAGTGGTGAAGCCCCAGTCGGTGTTAGGTTTTGCAGGCTTCTTTGTATCAGAGAGACAAGAACTTGGCCATGTGTGAGTTGCAAAGATGCCTATTTTCACTTGTAGCTGAAAGTAACACAGCTGAATTTTTATAAGTCACTCTAAATGCTCTCATTGGTTTTACTCGTTTCAGCCTACCAACCGTACTGATTACGGGTGTTGCAGCTGCTCATGGAGGCAGCCAGCACTCTCTCAGGATTCCTATTAGGTGTAACAATTTCTACACTAACATAGATATGACACTGGTTTTAGGAATAACGAGCTGCAAATAAATAAACATCAAGATGACCGGTCAGAACTCAGTTTTCTTCTTTGTTAATTTATCTTTCAAACTTTATGTTTCAGCAGTAATTTAGTACATCCTGCTGAGCTGTTATGTGTGGCATCAGTCCTACTGTGAAAGCCCACCTTGAACCTTAAAGGCTGCCTGAGATCGTAGCCATTAACAGGAGAATCGGCTGCTTCTCCTCAGGGTACCCTGGTAGCTCTTGGCTGATGACAATTTTCCACGTCTTCCCTCTCTGCAGTCTCTGGGAAACACTTAAATTTGAGAGAGAGGCTGCTATGATATGGTTTGGTTGGGGTTTGGTTGGGGGAGGAGGGGCACCATGGTCTTTTTTTGTGGTGTTTTTTCCTTATTTATTTTATAGAATTTTAAAATGCATTTTAAACATAAAGAAAAAGTAACTCAGTTGAAAAAACAAAACGCTTGTGAATTCCCTATCACAGCCATTTCAAAGTCTTTGTCCACCATGGTGCCATCACACAGTAGTTTCGGGAACCCTGTGCTGACCAGAGACACCTGGCAGAGCCCCTGTGGCCTTTAAAAGGCACAAAATATGGTTTTGAGGACTTTCCTTCTGTCTGGTCAGCAAAGGCATTTTGTAGAAATTGCTTGAGAAAGAAAAGTGTCCCTTTACTGCTTGCCTGGAAAAGGGAAAGAACATCAGCAAATCATCTGGAAGTTACTGTGAGAGTGACTAACCTGAGGCAGCTCAAAAAAGCACTTTGTTCTTTTTTAGGGTGTTTGGTGATATCCCCATTTAAAGTCACACAACTTTTGCAAGGCTAAAACAAAGCTGGTAGTGTCAGGTACATTCTGGTTCTTTTTCCACCGGTGAACATGTCTGCACTGGGAGTCCTGTGCCACTGGAGTTGAAGTGGCAGAGGAAAACCACCTTGCACATATGCTCTCACTTGCCACGTGAGTCTCCTCTGCTGGTTAGTTTGTCATTTATCCGGCATGGCTGCGAAGGGAGGGCATGAGGTGACATTTGCTGGCTCTAGCTGACAGTAGCTTTTCTCCTTGCTGTGCTGAGCAAGCGATGACTGTGAAGCTCTCAGGGGATGATGACAATACTCGTCACCTTCTGTGGCTTACTCAGTTATTTTCCTTCTGTGGCTTACTCAGTTATTTTCCATCCTAGGGGATAAGTAGGGTCCTGCAGTTTTTAGAGAAGCAGCAGCATTGATCGTGTGCCACGTTCATGGCACTGCTCTGTGCCACCCTCTTCTGTATAAATATCCCGGAAAGCACAGAGCAGTTCCCAGCAGTGAGATCACTTTCTCATATGTGACAAATAGCTTTTATGAGGTGCTGACTCTTCTCAAGGTTCATTTTGTCTCAGGGCTGAAAATTGCAGCAGCATTTTAAACTTGATTCTCCTTCCATTTAAATGAGCTGTACTATCCAGGATCTGAATGCTCTGTTACAAAGTAGGATTTTAAGACAGCTTATAAGTTACATGCAGCAGAAATGATGCACAAATACTTATTTTTAAAGATCAGGATTTTCTGGTCTTGAGGACTGGATTTCGTGTGTTCGGTATTGAGCTTTAACACTTGATTTACATGTTTGCTTTTATTTCACCTGATAGGATGTTTAAAAAAACCCAGCTGGAGTAGTGAAACCATTCTCGGTGAATCATCTAACCCAAGACTTTTATTTGCTCTGAGATGCAGATGCTTAAATGCAATTCCTAAGCCATTTCTGTGGGGCTAGACATATCTGTATTCCAGTCATACGGTTAGAGTGCTAATGTTTCCTACTCTCTTGGGGACAACTTTCTGCTAGCTAATGTTGTTACTATGGCTCTCTGTCCACTTCTTTCTCCCTTTCAGGAATTCTCTGCACATCTGTTTACAGGCATCATATTATAGGCAAAAATAATTAATCTGGAAAATCTCTTGCCTGAAGATGAAATATGAATATATGTTAGAAGAGTACTGCTCAGAAAGAAAGTGCTTTCTTTTTTCCCATTACTGCTTTAAATTAGGATTGTACTGTGAAAATATTTAAACAAAAAAAAAATTGCGTAATTCTGACTAGCACTAATTCAAGGCTTAGAGATTTGTGTGCAGAGAGTTATAACATCAGTGAAATCACGTGCTGATGGTGTGAGATGCTTTATGCAAACTTTTAACCCCATATAAGTAGTGGGGTTTAAAGCTCTCAGCAAAGTCTGGAAAGCTCTAGAAGTTCCGTGTATGCTGTAACAGCTACAGCTGTACAGGAGCTCCTCTAACAGGAGGTTGCAGGTCGGTGTTAACAGAGGCTCTTCCCAGCAGATGCATCAACAGCAGAGCTCCTTTCAAATGCCTCTCTTAGTACTGTGGCTTCCCCAAAGGTTCATGCTTTCCATTCAGATTGATCTTAAGAGTTTAAAAGAGCAGGCTAATGAATCTGTAGCCCATTTACCTTGAATGTCAATAAACCTGGGAAGCCCCAGAAACCTGATGAAGGCCAGAGTGGTTCCAGTACTTAGCTAAACAGGCTGGTATAGCTGTGGGTGAGCGTGATTGCCGTGCAGTGTAATTGTAGTGAGGTTGATAAGACGATCGGTTAATAATGATTTATGATTGGGTAGTATAATTACTGGCAGTCAATGAGGGTTTGGATCTTGGCCTTCCAACTTGATAATAATTCATTTAACCAAGCCAAATGCATTGCTCTAGCAAGGCTTTCTTCAAGTATTAGGTTCAGCACACACTGTACTTAGAAACTCATGCAACATGACTTCAGTGTTGTATTTTTAATTGCTTAAAATTAGGATTACTAATAGGCCGTAGGACATTGCTGTAAATGGAGTATATTTGATAAGCATTGTGTGTTTCTGTGGGGATTGTTCTCTGGCCTTGTTCTAATAAATTTCATTTTTCAGTCTGAAAGGAAATAAAATTCATTGGCTTGCAAGTGACAGATTAAGAATTGTTAAATGAGAAGATGGAAAAATCCCTGCTGCAGGGGGATCTGGATCTGTTAGCAGTGTGTATTCAAGCAAACAACAGGTGTTTGGCCTAATGCGAGGATCCATAGTTCAGATGTGGGTACTGGAAACACTTTTTCATGAAAGGTTTCAGGCTTTTTATCTATTTAAACTTGTCAAAGAAAAGTATATATAAACTTGTTTAGAAAACAGTTCAGTGAGCTTGTACCTGGACACATGTCAAAAAGAAATAGAGCTCAGATAAAGTCAGGCTGCTTCATTATTGGAGCAGTATTTCAAAGATCGTGGTGGTTTTTTTGGGCAATAAGCACTTCTAAATCAAGACTTCAATTATTTAATACTGCAAAATATGCTCTAGTTCAAGCACTCATGGTGTCAAAATATAGAAAGGGGAATAGTTAACTCATTGTTTATGTCACTTCTGGCACAGTCACTTCTGTTACGGCTGATTTTTTGGGGCCTGGGATATACACCACCCTCCTGCTTCATTTTTTTGCCTCTGTTCTGTTTTTCAGTTCAATTTCACCGTTCAGTATTGAGAGCACAAGGCGTCAGAGGAGGTCTGAGTCTCCGGACTCCAGGAAGCGGCGCATCCATCGGTGTGACTTTGAGGGATGCAACAAAGTATACACAAAAAGTTCCCACCTGAAGGCTCACCGGAGAACGCACACAGGTAGGATTTGCTAGCACTGTGCACTATGGTTAAGAGAAGCAGGTTCCTCTGTACCCTGTTTAGGGCATAAAGAGGTAGCTTGTCGTCCTACACTAAGAACCAAAGGCGTGTACCTGAATAACAGAGATGTCTGTGAGTGCATTGACATTCTGGTGCAGATCGGGAGTGTGCTTGTGAATAGAACTTCACTGTCATCCCCTCCTGGCAGCACAAGACTGGTGTCAGCACAAACCAGACTCTTCTCAGATTAAACTAACCAGAAAAGTGGCCTCTAGGGACATACTTGCTGTGCTTCAACAAAGGGTGGTCATTCCTTGGGACCAACCAGAGCTAGTCCAGAGAAAACGCTCAAGAAGAGCATACGGTGTGGTCAGGAATCTTCAACAGCATTTTTTCCACTTTACAGGCCTGTTTCTTTTAAAACTACTTGTTTTTATGGATGTAGCCTTTGGATGCCAGGAGCTCCTGAAATCCTTCAGTCAATTTAAGTGTAAACTCAAGTCCTCAGTGTGTCTTTCTGGAGGCTTTCAGTGGCACCTACCCCATACTGGAGAGGGAAGTCATCACTCTATGAGAATAGGTTGCACTAGATCCCTACAGCAGAGATGCAAGAGAAGTGCCTGGAGAAACTGGGTCCTATTCAGGGGTGACCATAGTTAACACTTAATCAATATGTGGTGTCCTTATTAACTTTATGGGCTGGTACTGGTCTATATGACAGGCATGTAAGGGTAGCTGAAGCAGTGATGAGTAATAGTTGTAATTTTATTGTGAATAAACTCAGGAGCAGCAATTTGAAGTTATCAAGAGAAGTCTAAAAGGGAATTGATTGGATGGCTAGAAAGGCAGTGGACAGAACGCTCTGAGCCTCAGTGCTATTCCTTACCCGGATGCTGATTTGCTTAAATTAAATTTATTGATCTTTCTGCTCTTAATGGACTTCAACAGTCTTGTAACTCCTTGGAGGAAAGATGGTGTTTATCCAGTATGTAGGACAATGTTGTTCTCTGCTGAGAATCTGCTGGCGCTTTCTGTGATGTACTCTAAAGAGTATGAGGTACTATTTTTAAAAATTAAATGAAGGCTTCTCCATTTCGATTGAGGCCTCATCTCCATCACTCTTTCCAGTACGTCTTTTGGCTGGTAGGACTTCTGTTTTGTTTCCTTGTTCAGAGAGGAATTCTGAACAAGGATCCATCCTAATATCCCTTACTAAAAGAATTTCTGTAAGGTGAGAGTCCCTTCCTTAAACAGCTGAAATGTTCGGGTGATTTGGAAATTTCATTGCATTTCCCCCCAAGCCAATATTCCTGCTTTCTTCACATCTTCTCATTAAGATGAGCCTTCTGCTCTCTCATTTGTCATGTCTTGTCTTAGTTCTTTTTTCTTCCTCCCTCTTCTTTCCCAACTAAAATGTGGTCTTTCATCCCTACCCTTCTAATATCTTTTATATACTCTTAACATTTCACCTTTTTCTGTCATTCTTGTTTTACTTCTTTCATCCCAGCCTAACCCTACTCTGTCCCTTTCCTTCTCCCTGCCTGGATTTCCGTGTTGTTTCTTTTCTTGCCTATATCGCCCTTTGAGCATTATATGGCTGTAACAGATTCAAAGACAGAGAGCCCAGCAAAGAAGAACCGTAATTTTGAAACAAAAATTCCGTTTATCTGCTTATACCACAGGGAAGTCACTCTTCTCTGTCCTGCCAGACTGGCGACCAGCCCAGGAGTATAAGCAATCATTGTGTGAGTTACCAAACTAGATGTGAACAACCTCAGAAATGTCACACCCAAGTTAGCCCAGAAATAGAGGAGGCTCTTTTCTGCTGTGACATTTTAAAACACTGGTAATTACATTTGTCGGACATCTGTAATTCTTCAGTGATCTCATGGGGCAGACCAGCACTCGCAGGTAGTGCACCCAAATCAGTATTAGATAGTCAATACCACTGAATCTCAGGCTGTGCACTTAGGGTGCTCAGAAGTAGGCACTGAAGGCTTGAGAGGATGTAGTTAATCCCAGCTTAAGCATCTGTAACTCTCCACCAACACGAAAGGAGCTTGTCTGCCTGCTGTAATCATAGGATCCATCTCCCCAGCCGTGGCTCCCTGGCAGCTGGGTGTCAAGGCTGTGCTATCTGTCTGGGATCTCTGGGTAGTCAAGAGAAGAGGCATTGGCACCTCTGGGGCATGTTATTCCCTCTTCAGGTATACCCAGGGTTTGGCTTGCAAAGGTGCTTCTCTTTCACTGCTGAGTACAGAGGAAGCCCTGCCAGGCTGTGAGCTGGCTTAAATGAATTCCCACGCCAAAAGACAGTTGCCTGAACTATTTTGTAGTCATGCTGGAAGTTGGTTTATTACTTCAGGGAAAAAGAAAAATAACATCAAATCAAAAACCTTCATTAAATGGTCAGCTGATAACTGCCCTATATTGACATTGCAGCAGGCATGATGAAAGAAGTGTAGTCTAGACAAATGGTCAGTGCTGAATTTAGCCATTGGATCCAGTGAGAAAATCTGTGTCATGCTGTTAAAATTAAATGTGTTTTACAGGACACTTGTTAGGTCTTGATAAGAAGTTGGTATATTCAGACTTACATGTAGCATTGGCCATGAGCATACTCCACGTACTAATCTCATCTTGCATTTTTTATCTTGGCCTTTACTTTTGCTTCAGGCAAAAGAAGTTAATTATTCACATATGACCCACAGTAATTAGTGCACTTTTGGATAAGTATAAATGAAGTATGACAGCTATGCATGCAAGGGTGAGCAAGTTTCAGTAGGAAACTTTCTGAGAAAAGATCACAGAAACTCGACATTGCATAATCTGTACCTTATTTTTTTTTTAGGCAGGCTGATTTTGCTCACAGTTGTTTACCTAAGCAGTATGTGTTTGAGAACTTTTTATTTTTTCATTTACTCAATGATCGTAAAGATCTTTTCCAACCTAAATTTTCTTTGCATAGCCACCTAAACATTCACAGTAGTTTGGATGCAGGAGGAAAAACAATGTGGTATTTTGACAGGACGAACTGATTTGTTAGTTGGAAGATATACTTCTTTTGATCCTAATGAAGAATGGAAACAGAATACTGTAGATGGTAACAGTTGAATTTAATTCTCTTGGAGTAACTCCTAGGTTTTTTAAGTGTGCTGTCATCTAGCTCCTCAATACTTGCCACCGGTGCCCTCAAAACTTAGCGTGCTGGAGTGGGCATGGAGTCCACTGGGGGGCGGGCTTGAATTACATATTGTCTCTCTGACAGGAAAACTGCAAATGAAACCTCTGATAGATAGAGCATTGCATAAATCACAAGCGCTGGTATTAAATTTCTCTTTCTAGTATCAGGTTCTTGTTGTTGTTTTGCCAGATCATCGTATAAAGCTATCAGGAGGTATCGGGTGTGATGGAGAGCCTTCGGGGCTCGCAGGCAGTCTCGCAGCTCAGGTTTATCCACTCTTTCGGCAAGCAGAAACTGTGAGAAATTGGCTCACTGGACTTGCATTGAGTTAGTTTCTGCTTCAGTGAACCTAAAGAAAGTTACTAATGTGTGACTTCACAAAGGAATAATCTTTAAAAATGGGAAAACTAGCAGCCATGGGTTGCATTCCCAGTTTGTGTTCTGTGTTACACTTGGCACAGATGCTGGTGTTGGCCCCAGGAATGGGGAGCGTGTAACTGCTGTTTCCAAAGGGGCTGCAGGTGCAGACCTGGTGGGACTCACCTTCTTCACTTTGCTGCTTTAACTTTGAAGATGGAGAGCGAAACAGTCATAACGCTATTTTATGATCTGTAGTGGCTATTTCAGGCCTTTTAGGCAGTACTAAAGTTGCCATTGACACTTCCAATAGGACAGCTGAGTCCTACAGACTGAGTAATACTGGTTCTTTCCACTGCGTGAACATCTAAATATCTGAAGTTGCTCATGGTTAAATCCAGTTCTAGCTCATCGTGGCTACCCCCTTACCATATGGAGAAGCCTAAGGAGTTTAAAACATTGTATGAATCATCCTGAAGAAGTCAACAAAGAAAGAAGATGCCTGCTTTGAGGTTATGTGGGACATAATTTTACAGTGTCTGAAACACAAGAGGTTTGTTCCCTGTCTCTCACCTCCACAGGATTTTCATTTACTGTAGTAGTAATCAGCATTCTGTATTTCTGTGCAACCTTATTTCAGTTGTTAGTTAAAGATTTCTGGAAGAACGTGACAGTGTGGCTTTCTGGGGTCGACAGCTGCAAAAGCTTGGGACTTTCCAGGTGGCATGAAGTGGGAATGAATTTAATCCATGGGTGTAGGCACCATATATCCACAGGCATGGCTTTGCTCCTGCCTCAGAGGAGTGGAGGAGGCCAAGGTCTGTAACCAGAGCACTTTGTGGGACTCAGACACTGGGCTGCAACTACTGCTCTTCATCCGTGAGCCCCAGTTGGCAGCGGGTCTGAATCAGCCTTCTCAGTGCTGCTGCTGCAGTAGAGGGGCTGCTCTATCAGGCTCTTACAGAGCCACGCTGAATATAGCCCCCAGGCCAAGTGAATTTTTTAGTGTTTGCTGCTTTGTCCTTGATCAACGCCTATATCATTCCTGAGAGATGAGAGCAAATACCTCTGCCGCAGACGTAATGAAGCCTATTTGTCAGTGTCAAGGGGTCTTGAGCAGTGTTACATGGAGACAGTAAACATCTCAGAAGTACAGATTTGTACCTGAGAAAATGACAGCATTCCCTCCCCAAGATGTTCCTTTGTAGCTGGGTTGAGACACCACCCTAGAAGAGAGAGGACGAGTGAGTACATGGGTGTTTCATTTAGTCTGTGCTTTTTCAAACACTGCATTCCTCTCACTCACTGTTGCTCCATATATTATTTTAATATGAAAGGGCCCCTGTCATTAGTCTTTGTTCACATTTTCCTTTGAGCGCTTTCAGAGTGGACTTTAAAAGTCAGAGACACCAAAAAAGTTATTTCTGTTCTGTAGGTTTTAAAACTCCACTCATTACCCATTGTTTTCTTAAGGTCTGTTTAATGCCTTTTGCTAACTATAAGTTCCAGAGAGATATTTAGAGGTTTGTAATCCCTTTGTAGACAAAGATTGGGAAGAAGCAACATTTTTTAAATAATGCATCTGGATTTTACTTGAAATGTGTAGATTTTTGGTCTATAACACCTCTTTGTCACCTACCTGCCAGACTCACTCTTCAAAACCCCAGCTTTTCTTTCTCATGTCCTGTGTTCTCTTTATCCCTGAGCTAGTCCTTCACCGTGAAAATCTGTCAGGTGAAAAAACCTCCAACAGCAGGTTCATATGCTCTTCCAGAAACTGGGAATTTAAATAAACAAAGCCAATTTAAAAATTAATTTGCTTTAAGTAAAATATGAGATTCTATTTGTGTTGGGTGATGCTTTTATTTTTTAAGAAATACTTTCTTTTAGTGTTTAAATTTTACTGCCAGTTTCAATAAACAGTCGAGCTTTCCAATGTGAAAACGAGTATATTTCACAGAAGTTTTCCTTTCTAGCTTTTCTGCTCTTCTTCATGCAGTTTCTCTTTAGAAGATAAACAGATTATTTAAAAAATGAAACCTCAGCCTATTCCCATTGATGTGGTGGGGTTCACATTTCAGGACAGAAGTATATTTAAAAGCGGATGTCTGCTGGGGCAGTATGTACCAGGGTGTAAGGGCAGGCTCACCAAAGCAACCACAGCCTAGAAAGGTGATGTGGAAATGGGAACTTCTGGATGTAGTGAGATAGTTGTCTGAGTCCAGCTAGTTACAGGCAGGTGTCCATAGCAAAAGGAGCTTGTACATCCAGTTCTCTTCCAATAGTCGCTCTGTGGAAAGTTAAATTATTTCATTTCTGGCACATTTTGCAAGCTCTGAATTCACCTTACACACGGGGAGTCATTCCTCTGCATTGTAGGTCTGATGCTGTGCCGATATGGAAGAGTGCCCATGTGGTTATTCCAAGGCACTTTGATGGGAAAGCAAGTCTAATTGCGTCTGTGATTACTTTCAGTCTCAAGGTTATGAAAAATATTTTCAACAGTGCCCCTTGACTTTGTAAATATGGGGTGCATATGTGTTTTGTCTGTGTGTGGCACGAGGGAATAATGATAATTTCATTATGCAGAATAAGATTTTCTCTAAG
Organism: Falcunculus frontatus; assembly: GCA_013398115.1. Classification (NCBI taxonomy): domain Eukaryota; kingdom Metazoa; phylum Chordata; class Aves; order Passeriformes; genus Falcunculus; species Falcunculus frontatus. The sequence continues at coordinate 434,927 of VZRV01007662.1, forward strand.
CCAACCATTTAGTACTTAATGCTCTACCTCCAAAGAACTGCAGTTCATCTAAGGTCTCTGGCGTGATTGTGGTCTACCATGTGTAGCCCTGAAGTGCCATGAAGGCAAGATGTCTTTACTCCCACTACTTCCAAAACACTTTCCCAGATGTTGCACCCAGACCTGGAGGAATAAATACACAGGACAGGGTTTCCAGCTCTTGCAGCCCACTCAGTCCCCAGCAGAGGGAACAGCAATTTTTTACTGGTGATGCCCCGCATCTTTCGGGAAGTGTGGCTGAAGTTGCTTGTGCACATCCTGTCCTTGTCAGGGCAACCTTTGATCAGAAACACAGTCTTTGAGAGTGCAGCATGCTCAAAACTGCAAGTAAGCTTCACAATAGCCTTTTAAAAAATGTTTTATTCAGGTTTTCTTTTTTCCTGCTTTCTTTTTTTTCATGCATAAAAGGAAACTAGAGGTAGAACCTGAAAATGACTGGTTTCAGTCTTCAATTTTTTGCAAATAAGCAGTTAGAAACCTGGGTAAATTCTAAAAAAGCTTCTTGTTTCATGGGAAAGTAAAAAGGTCTGATGACACCCGTGTAGGATGAGGAGATTTTTTCTGCACTTCATGTTTTCTCCACATAGGATATGAAATAGTGGTATTTTGGTCACATTAATGAGCTTTCCCTTTGTCCCTTGTCATGCATATTTTTGTCAGTTAATATTTTTCTTTAGTATGTCATATATGTAATCTGATTTTTATTGGGATAAAAATTGGTATATCTTCTTTTGGAAAATTTAATTTCATTTCCAGCTCACTTAAATGGGAGGTGGGTCTTTTAACACTCTATTTCTGTACACAGCTTATCGAACTGATGCCTCCTCCAGCCACCTAGAAACAGAGACTAGACAAGAGTAAGGGAATAAAGATAGGTATTTATTTGAAGGGCCTTCAAGGTACACCCTGGGGGAGCCAGAGTCTGCTTCCAAAAATTGGACCCCAAGATGGACGACAGGTCACGAGTTCTTCACACTTTTATAGGTTTGGACCATTTGCATATCAGGGTTAATTCTCCAATTAAAGCCCCAGTTTTAGCGATGTAACGCCCCTCAGCTTGCCCCCCTTAGAATCTTTAGTTTACACATTTTGGGCCTAAAAACAGCCTGGTTGTCCTTGAAGTCAAAGCCTGGAGAGGCTTTGTTACATCTACCTAGTACGAGAGAGTAGGAATTACAGGCTACAAGGAACTTCAGAGTTACACTCTAAGCAGTAGAGGATTTAAAAATATAAAAGTTAAAACCTAAGGCATCAACACCAGTGCCCATCCTCTGCTTGAGCCTGACTTCTAGCACAGTGCAAACAACAAATAATCAGTTCTGCAAAACTGAGTGAGACACAGCTCATCCCGTGGAGCCTTTTTGTTGTTTTTTTGTTTGGGGTTTTTTTTATTATTTCTTTGGCAGGTTTTTGTTGTTGTTGTTGTTTTCGTTTGGGGTTTTTTTCAAAAAACAAAAGAAGGTGGAAGTTCTGTACTGAGAAACATGAGTATTTCTCTTGATGAACATGGTGGAGCAATGCCTGGAGCATCCAGGAGGAGTGACAGTACCAGGATCGAAGGCAGATGGGTGGGGAAGTGTGGTTTGTTTGGTGTCTCCCTTTCAGTTACAGACCACAGTGAAGGAAAGTTGTTTTATTTGGGGAAGGCCAGACTAAAACCCAAGCCTACGGCATGCCAATTAAGGAGAGTAAGTGTGCAGGTCTGCTGGCACCCTCCATACGTTTGGCTGCTGATGGAAGTATGGATCTGTTACATCACCTTTCCCAAGTACTTCAGTAAGTGAAGGCTGCTATAAGAAGCAAAACCTCAGTCTTTTACCACAGCAGTGAAAATTCAGTAGTCCCATGTATTTGCTGTGGCTGTTGCGAAGAAGAAAACTTCATGCCATCTTCCACTAGAGATGTATCTATAACATATGTTAAGTGTATATGTATATGCACTTAAAATGCACTTTAAAACTTACATGTATACATCATGTCATACGGGAAACAAATTTCGGGAAGGTTAATAAAACTATATATTTCATTAACTGTTGGGATTTGGTCTGGCTCCTGGATTCACGTGCACAGGAAGAGGCCTTTCACATTTCCAAATGTTTTACTTTTTCTGTTTTTACAGGAGTTAAAATTTATCATTCTGCATCAGCAGCGCCCTTGGCAATGTACGTAACTAATCCTTGTCCCTGAGCATTAATTCATTCATATGTCACACAGTACTTGGTAAGGGCCCATTGTGGGGCAAAATCTCTGCAGAAACCCCAAAAATAGAAAATGTGGAATTTGCTGGGATTCCCCCTCTTTCTTTCTTTTCTGTGCATGTGGTTACAGAACAGGCCAGAGACTGATATAATGGATTTGCCTTCTTAAATTACAAAGAATAGGAATTTGTGATTTTAGTCCCAAACGTTTTTTTGCTGAGATTTGTATTTAAATAGCGTCAGACCGGGGCAGCTGTATACCTAGAGTGGCATGTGGGACAATAGTAGTAGAAGGAAAGAAGTAGAGTTGCTGAACTAGTACTGGTCTTGCAGAGGGAGTGAGAAGAAGGGCCAGGATGGCAAACAGGACCCAAGCTCATCAGTGCAGTGAAATGGAAAGGTATTTGTGTGTTTTGATGTGAGAAAAGGACTCCCATCTGAATCATCACAAGTAGATTTTTTAAATAATGAGTTCAAGGGCTGCCGAAGTATATTGAAGTTCTGTCTCTTCTTCTAGAGTGGAGGTTGTCACTGTATATTTGAACTGAAGAAATTGTTTTGTTCCCTGTTTCCACATGAAGAAACCATGTCCCTGTGCCTTGCCTGAGTCAGAGAACAAGAAATAAAAAACCTGAACTTCAAGACATGTCCCAGGCAGCACAGTATGTTCCTGTTCTGCTCGTAGAAATTGTTTTGTCAGACTTGCTCAACTGACACGAAACTAAGCTCTTCCCGGAAAGATATTTTATTTGCATATTTTGACAATACTGAAACATAAAAGTCAAATTGCCTATGTTCACCAAAGAGATAGAGTGAATTAGTAACTGCATAAAGTAAATAATTGAATTGGATTTTTGCATCAAAATTATTGAAAATATTTCAAACTTTCAAAGGGTTGAAGGTAAGATCTAGCACTTTCATTGCAGAAAGTAAGGTGATCCTAATGTGTGAGTCATAGCCGTGCTGTTCACTCTTTGCAGTTTTGGGAAGGCTGATGCTCGCTGGTTTGGTTTTCCTACCTGCAGAACGGCCTTGATATTTGTTACACACTACTGCTGTGAAGAGAGACTTTTATGAGGGATTACATTTTCAAAAAAGCTTTATAAGGCACTTTGAAGTTGTAAAGTGCTTGATAAGTGCTCTATTTTTTCATTAAAAAATTATACCAATAAAAATATCACATAAAATGTAAGAATTGTCATTTTTCCCTTTCCCCCATGTCTGAAAGCTAAGCTCCCCTCTTTCCTCTGGGAGTGCCTGAGGATGTTCATTATCAAATAGTGGTTTTGCTGTTAAAAGATTCTTTTCTGCCTGAAATTTCTTATTTTTAGTAGAAATGCAAAATCTAATTAGCCGTAATTTGTGGTTTTCAATGTATGATTTCTTCTCCTAGAGTCCTGTCAGTATGGGTGCAGTAGGACTGTCCCATATGCTTCAGAACAATTCTGGTGTTTACAAGGGAGCTGAAAACAGCTGACATAAATACTACACTTTACGCATATTGCAAAACATCCTGTAGCAGAAACCGAACCAGGAATCACCAGGAGATGTCCTCAACCCTGCAAAACCGCAGATCTGTTCACTTTGACTAGAAAATATAGCATATCAGACATAGGCAGAGGCATGCTTGCTGGCTTATTTATTTTCTTCCAATTTGTTTTGGGCTAAATCCTTGTGACCTCACTCTGGTTTTTTTGTAGGGAATACTTCTCCAAGAGTAGTGACAGTGGAAACTTGGGTCATAAAGATGTATATGGCAGAACTCTGCATGTTCCACCCGTTAAACTGCGACGATTTGACTAAAACCCATTGTATTTTGTGAATGGGGTGAGGGGTGTTATCTCCTCCATGCCCCCATCCTCCCTGTCTGGAATTACTACACAAACCCATACATCAGGTTTTGTTTCCATGTGCTTTCTAACTTTGTCTTTCACGGGGTGATGAAAGCTTAAACATAGAAAAAATCTGACTAGCTTGCTAAACCTTTACCCGTGAACAATCCCCTATGTTTATTTCTTCCTTATCTCTTATTTGGAATAAAAGTGTTACCAGCATTTCAAAATGCTGCATACCATTGCAGGAAGGAGGTGCAGAGAAGCGACATAATAACTCAAGAGTCATGGTGACAATTCCATGTGCAGAAAAAATGGATAGATAGGGATGTCTGAAGAGGACATAAATAAGAAGGGACATGGCACTCATCTGTAATTCCAGATAGAGAGGGGAGTTTATGCCAGAGGAAGAGAACTGTTTACAGCTTGAGCACTGGGATATTTTCTGTCCTGGTAGTAGACAGTGTTACCTCCTGGTTGCCAAGAACCTGCTAAACTGCTGGATAAATGAAACTTAAATAATACACAAATGAAAGGAGCTGCAAGTGTGCAGGGAGTACCTGGGACATTTGCAGTTGCAGTAAGTAAGGTTCCTTGCCTAAGGAATGAATGTAAGCCCAGCTCTGTTTCCTGGAGTTCCAGAACAGTTTCCCTGCTGGCAGAATAACCTATAACTATTTACATGGTGGGTTTGTGGTGTCTGTCTTTGAAACATCTGGTCTGGCATCAAATACTGTGATATCAGCTAGCTGATGGACAGAGGATAACTGCTGAGGAACATCCCACATGGGAAATTCTGCATGGCACAGAACAGACCCTTGTCCCTTCATTTGTTACATGGCATGTCTTGTGCTGGTACCTACACAGAGCTTTTTTAATGAGGAATATGTGAATGTCATCGGGTTATAAAGTAAAAGTTCAAGAGATTTACTTCCCTGGGTGAATGATCTTCCACATGTCAGGGTACATGAATAAAGATATGGGAAGACAGATGTTGGGCTGTGTGAAGGGTGGAAAATTTTGAAATGGCTGAACAGTGGTCATTATTCAGCAGTATTAATTCAATATTTGAAGGGATTTGGAGGATTTAATGAGCAGCAGTTGTAACCATGTTCTTAAGTGTGCAAGTGAGAGGAGTCATGATAGGTTAGGAAAAATAATATGGTAAAAGTAATTAAACTAATTTGGATTGTGGCATCTGGACTACAGAAGGCATGGGTTTGGAGGGCTCTTAGATACTGTGTTAATAGAAAATTGAAAAATTACTATTCCCATTTGGAGCATTGACTCATCCCTTCAAAACTTCATAATTAACACCCCCAAATAATAGAAAATACTCATTTTCTACAGAGAACTGTCTAGAAATACTTTTCCATGCTCCAGGGTCCCACTTGATCTGTGTAAATGGCTGCTGTGGTATACGTTCACTATCTGTGTGTTGCAGGACAAAGCTGCAGAATAGTATCGGAATTTCTCTGTGTTTCGGGGTATTTTTGTCAGGTTTCAGGACAAAACAATAGAGCTCTCAAAGGCGGATGCAAAAGTAGAGGGTCAGTAAATGTTCACAGCTTCAGGCATCTATTTTTAAATTGTTAGGTTCTTTAAAGCTTTACAGTTTCAGAATATTGAACTAACAGGATTTTATCTTCTGGTTTTCCTTTTCTCCTCCTCCTAAATGCCACATGTTTTTAGTCTCTTTCTGCAGCTCTCCTTGCTTCCAATTTCCCAAAACCATCTACTGTTTTGACTTCTTCATTTCTGTGTTTCCACCACCCCAGGCAAAACTCAGACAGCCTGCATTTGCTCCTTAGAGTGAATGAGCATTTGAGTGTCTGGGTGCGTGAGGAGTCAAAACGTGCCCACACTTTAAGCCCAAGAGTTCCTTAAACACTTAAACTCAAGTGCTTGCACAGAGACAGAAGTGTCTGAGTCAGAATGGTTGAGTGTTTGATTTCAACTCCGCTGCAATCCAGTCTTGAAATGTAGATAGATAGATAGATAGATAGATAGATAGATAGATAGACAGACAGACAGAGGTATATATGCACTGTGGTTAAGTTCTTCCAGTTAACAGACTAGTTTTGTTCACCTCCTCCTTGCCCTGCTGAGGCCAGCTCCTCTCTGTTGGTTGCACTGTGGATTTCAGCCATGAGTGCTCAAGCTCATCAGGCAAAGCTGGTGTGTGATACCTGACACCAGCTTCTCAGCTTGTAGCAATGGTATCAGCTTGGTCCTTTCTCCCTTTCTCCGTCATTTGAATTCCTGGGTCTTCTGGTTTTAACAAACTCGGTGGTTAGTCTTCATGTCTGCGATGACACCACATAAAAGGTTAAGAGTTAGTATATGAAGGACATTTTTTTTCTAGCACTTGAGCATGCACAGATAATGTAGCTGTTTAAGAGAAAAGTAGTAGTACTATCCTTTCTGTAAAAATTAGATTTGTGTAAAATGTTGATTAGCCTTAATGAACAATCATGTCTTTCACAGTTGTCTTTACAGTGGCCTTTTTAAGGTGCGTATGAGTGAATGTCCTCAGAGTAAGGCTACTTTAGCTGGTTTTTTCCTTCTTAGACTAAATGTATGTATTTAATTGAAAACAACGAAAGGTCCTCTTAGGTTGAGCTTGTAAGTGATTCTCCTTCAGTGGAGTAAATACCTTGCAAGGAATGTGGTCAGTCCTGTCTCTTTCACATAGCTCCATAAGGGCTGGGAACTCCAGCTGAGTGATCTGTGCTCACATCCTTCCATCAGCTGACTTTCATTTCTTACCTGAAGTGATACTGTTTTAATGGATGAACAAACTGTTTCTGGTATTTCTCGTGCAAACCATCCCTTTCTGCATTGTGTTCTGTTTTCTACTGAGGGAAGGAAGATCTGGAATTCTGTGTACCAAGGTGAAGGATTTAATATCTTCAATATCATTATTAGTGATCTGGACAAGGGGATCGAGTGCACCCTCAGTAAGTTTGCAGGTGACACCAAGTTGGGGAGTGTTGATCTGCTGGAGGGTAGGAAGGCTCTGCAAAGGGATCTGGACAGGCTGGATCTGTGGACCAAGGCCAGTGGTATGAGAGTCAACAAGACCAAATGCTGAATCCTGCACTTGGGTCACAGCAACCCCATGCAGTGCTACAGGCTGGGGGAAGAGTGGCTGGAAAGCTGCCCAGCAGAAAAGGACCTGGGGATGCTGGGTGACAGCTGCTGAACATGAGCCATCAGTGTGCCCAGGTGGCCAAGAAGGCCAGTGGCATCCTGGCCTGTATCAGCAATAGTGTGGCCAGCAGGGCCAGGGCAGTGATTGTGCCCCTGCATTCAGCACTGGTGAGGCCACATCTTGAATCCTGTGTTGAATTTTGTCCTTCTCACTAAAAGAAGAACATTCAGCTGTTGGAGTGTGTCCAGAGACGGGCAACACAATGGAGCTGGTGAAGGGTGTGGAGCACAAGTCTTACCAGAAATGGCTCAGGGTAGTGGGGTTCTACAGCCTGGAGAAAGAAAGGGTCAGGGGAACCTTTTTGCTTTCTACAAATATCTGAAAGGAAGTTGTTGCAAGGTGGGGGTCGGTCTCTTCTCCCAGGTAATAAGCGATAGGACTAAAGGAAATGGCCTCTAGTTACACCAAGGTTGTACCAAGGTAGGTTTAGATTGGATATTAGGAAAAATTCTTCACCCTGGTTGTCCAATGAAGTACTTGAGTCTCCATCCCTGAAGATGTTTAAAATTTCAGATGCTTTTAAGTAAGAATGCAGAGCTTAAGAAATGCGTGTGGTGTGAAAGTGTCTGTGATCAAAGAAGCCAAACAAGGTAGTATCTGCTGAACAAGAGAGTTTAAAAGTGTGTTGAGGGATGGGCAGGACAAGCACTGCGCTTGGAAAACATTGATGTGGTGTGATGAGAGCGTTGGAATCAACCTGCCAAGTTGCATGGGGGTACTGCTATATTTGTACAGTGCTCTGCACCAACTGTTCGTGGCAAGAATATGTATGTAAGACAGTTTGGTGGCAAATTTGAGCACATTTTGTAGCACCGTGTCATTGGCAGGAGTGTGTGTCCCACCATCTGCCATGTAGCTTGTGCCTGCCTGTCCAGCTCACAGCAGCTGCTGGATTCGAGATGCCCAATGCTGTGGCCACCCCGTGGCAATGAGCACTATGTGGTGCTGTGTGCTTGGTTGGGAAGTATAAAATTATCTAGGCTGAGTTGCTGCTGGTGCAACTACAGGTTGTGGTCAGAGCCCTGATTGCTGGGTTCTCCTCGCAGCAACTGTTTCCCACCCCCGTCTGACATCAAAACTGCAGCACAGCCCAGATGGTGCACAGAAGGTACCAACCCAAGGAGCTCAAATGTTGCTGACAGCCTCGCTGACATGTCATGCTGATGTCTGTACAGCACTCAGTTTCCTTACAGAGGCCATTTCAGCTGGATTTTTCAGGGCTGTTTGATCTTTGTGATGATACTCTTGCTTGGGAATTTTCTTTTGAAACCAAGGGCTCTCTGCAAAGCATTTATCGACTTTTGAAGAGATGCAAGGAGGGAGGTTCTGCCTACGACAAAGCAAGTGTTGCGTCACTGGTTCATGTAATTGAAATAGTTTCTTGCAAGCTGCTCATGATTCATAAGAGATAATAAATAACTGAAGAATGATTGTGCCTGACAAAGGAAACAGTTGTTGCAGAGATGCTCTTTTGTTGTCCAGGTTGTGATTAGATGATTTCAGAAGGGGCAGTAAAATTTTAGACACACAAAAGGAAGATAAATATGGACATCACACAGTTTCCTTTCCTCACTTTTGTTTTATGCTGAACTGTGGGATCAAGGTAACTGTCAAGAGCATTTCTACAGACACTGAGGGTGGATGATAGAAGTCATAAAAAGTATAGCCTAGAAGCATGGCAAAAATGGAATTTTATAATAGTTTGCTTTATGAAAGCACACAATCCAGTTTGGCTGTATTAACCTTCTCCTCTGACTTAATACAACATCATTCTTACCCTTAAATATAAAGCAAGATGGTAGGATTTTCCAAAAATCTACATTAGCCCAAGTCTGAGCTCAGTGAAGTAAATGGGTATTTATGAGCAGTGTTGTGAAAGTCCCATGGCTGAGTACATTTAAAAATTGTACATCATTCCTAGTAGCATCTTATGCAAAATTAATTTTACTGAACGTAAGTGCAGTAAGTAAAGAGGAGGTTTTGCAAATTGAATTTTTATGTTTCATTAGGAAATTGTAGTTGATTTTTACCAGCTTACTAAGAAATGTCTCGGAGTGGTGTTTACACAAATAATCAGAAACCTTCATAAACGTCATAGAATAATGGGAAGTCTGTGTCAGCCCATGGTAAATTGTGGAAATACCAGGTAATCTGGTCATTTGGGGAGAAAGTGTAGCCTGGCAACATGAGGGTTGCAAACCCATATGGTAATCATGAGAATAATTACACAGCCCTTTGTCCTGATGTTAATCCTCGCATCACTCCTGCAAGGTAGGATCTATATTATTGCTTTAATCCTGTTGATTTTCTTAGTCGTGTTAATGCCACATAAATGATAAATCTCAAGGCCCTTTTCCTTATATTCAGCAGATCCAGTACCTCATAATTGTGTAATTTGGCCTAAAGCAACCCCTAGGCAGTGCATGTTCATGGGAAGCGTGTAGAGGGGATTTCGGGGATTAATAGCAACAAGGGGAAAGTCACAACCTGTTTTTCCCCCCTCCCCTCTTTCTTTTGTTTCTCCCAGGAGAAAAACCCTACAAATGTACCTGGGAAGGCTGCACCTGGAAGTTTGCTCGATCCGACGAACTGACGAGGCATTACCGCAAGCACACGGGAGTGAAGCCATTCAAGTGTGCAGACTGTGACCGCAGCTTCTCCCGCTCGGATCACTTGGCGCTCCACCGCCGCAGGCACATGCTGGTTTGAGAAACGCTACCTGTTCCAGCCGAGTTTAAGAGCTGGGTCTCTTAACTACCCACAGTGAATTCAGCAGGGCTGAATCCCCCTCTGCAGTGTTAACAGGCAGGGCTTTCCCTGATGTCTGTAACGAAAAATAGTAACAGAAATCAAAAAAAGCAGGAAAAGAAGTGCCACTCTTCTCCTCGCCATCTGAAGTTAACCCTGTCTGCCCCTCAGTATGGCTACCCCCTGAAAGTGTCATCACAATCACCTGGGAAATAGCAGCCGAAATGCTACAGGAATGGGCATTATTTTACATGCTGCATCCTTTGACAAAAAATGTTTATAGCTTGTATGTTTTCTCAGCTGCCAGACATTTTGTTCCTGAAAAATCACTGCTGATTGGAGGATAGATACCATGAACCGATGATGATGATGATGACGATGATGATGATGAGGATGATGATGAGAGCAAGACCGCTAGATCTGTATTATCCCATCTTTTCCCCTTGTTTTCAGTACCATCTGGCCGGTGTCAGCGCTGCACCGGAGCTGTGCTACAGACAAGCTGCAAGAAGATTCTGCTGGAGAGGTCCCACTGCCAGAGCTGGAGGGTTGCTTGATCAGACTTTTGCAATAATGATGGTGGCATTTTAATATCGTACCACAATTTGTCATTATGCCCTAGAGGACGCCAGCCATTTAACCTTTTTCTTTTATCTTTTTTTTTCCTTCTTTTCTTTCATTGTTGTTATTGTTGAAGTCTGTAAAATAAGCAAAGGGCAGCAGCATCTCTGCTGAAGTACCATATTAAGTATCTGTATTTTACCATGGACTTATTTAGAACCATCTTCTGATTTGTATAGAAAGAGCCCACCTAAAAACTACTACCCTCTTCTCAATGTGCAGTTTTCTTTCATGCAGGTATCCTCTTCCCCACAACCATTATTTGAACACAAGGAAATAGTCAGATCTTGTACTTGCTGGTATCAAGGTTAGTGGTATAGCCATTCATGAAATGGAATTGAATGTATCATCAAAACAAAACAGAGAAGAAATGGCTGCATCTCTTGCAGAGAAAAAGCAATAATGAATAAAATGGCTCTTGAGACAATAATTTACTCCACACCGACAGAAGTGGGGGGTATGCAGAAACAGCATGTAAGGTTTAAGTGTTTAAGTTAATCTTTTTGATGGTTTCACTGACCTGCTAGGTACCACAATTAAGTACTCTTATTTCCTTTAACATATTACTTGTGTCTGGAAAGCAGGAAAGATGACGGAAAGAGTTGATTGTTGAGGAGGTAGTGGATGAACTGTAAGTAGGACAGAGAAATATTTCTGCAGTGGTGCTCTGCAAGACATTAGATTTCTCCCTGGGAGTTAGGGAATAACAAGATTTTGCCAGCTGTCTAGTATGATATAAATGGCCCTTTATATGGGTACCAGTGGCTGCCTCTGCTGGGATTTTCAATCCAAGCCTTTTCAGATTAAATAAAAGGAAATTCTTGATCATTCCCATACAGCCCTATAATTGGAAACCAATTTGTATTAATTGAATTATGTAGGAAAGAGAGAAACTCTTAGTCATCAGTTATTCGTGCAAACAGAATAGTGTTTTTCTGTTTTCTTTCCTCACAAGGATCTGCCTATTCAGCTAAATTTGACAAAGGGGAGGCTTGGCAATATTTTTTAAGTGTTGAGATTTTCATAGCTTAGAGATGAAAGATGTAAACGTAAAGGTCTTCTGCAATGCATTTAATTATGAATATTTGGTTCCAGGAATTGCACAGATTAAACTTATGATGCCACTTGTTTGTTTTTAAGTGTTTGACCATCTCAGTTAATATCAGATTCCTGAAGTAAATGTAGTAATGTTGGGGGAATTCTGAAATCAAGGTAACCTTTAAGAAAAAACAACACAGAGTACCCATACAGATACAAAATCAGTTACAGTTAATTGAGGATTAATATGACTGGGATAATACTTTATAACAGCATTCACAGACCCCAGAGTTTGAATGTCTTTAAATATCCATAGTATTCTCCACTATGGATAGTTTATCAGCTTTTTGAAAGAACTTACTACTGTTAAAGCTCAGGCTTCCCACTGCAGAGCGGTCAGCGGAGAAATTCAACACGAATTACTCACAGCCATTGTGTGAAAAATGCCTCTATCAATTCCCATTGACCATGTCGGTGATCTACTTCCACCAAATCTGACAACATTCTAGAATCCATCTCCAAATCAGGGACAGATCAGGGCGTCTGGATACACCATGAGGCATTGCAGGGCAGCAGAACTATGTCTTTACCAGCAGCATTACTGCTGTTGATTTAAAAAACCGGTTGTCAAAGTATTGTGCATGAGATCCATGTGCTTCATGGATTATGTCTGAGGTCAGTTTTTTGTGTACTTCCGTATCATCCCCTTAAATGTATCTGTCATTGTTGGCATTTAGGGAAAGAAGTCAGGTCAGGTAGAACTCCATTGATAAAATTTTTTCCTGCCCAAGAAAATTTTACCGACTGATTATTTGAATAGCAGTAATTCAGTTGAAGAACCAATGGCATACAGAATTCCTTTGGGGTCTGTGATTTTTTTCTCTCATAGAAAATTAAGTTTCTTTGAGCAGAAACTCTTAATGGGCATTCTGTTAGCATACAGGAGGATGCGATGTTACTCTCAAAGACAGGGTGCAACTGGCATCAGTGTTTCTCTTTAGGCTTCCCCTGTAGTCAATGAAGACAGAAAAAGTGCAAGAGATATGGAGAGGCCTTAAATTTTAGCATTCAGCTTTGAAATGCCTTGTGGAGGAGCATATGTATGACAGACCCTGGCGAGGCTCGTCTCCCAAGGCTGAGGTTGGTTTGTGTGAATCCCTGGTTTTTCAGCTGGTTGCCTGTTACTTTATGCTTTGGAAACACTGCAACAGAAAGAGGGTCTGGTTTTATTCAAAAACCCCCAAAAGTGATAGAGTGTTAAAGCAGCACTCATGCCAAGGGACACAGGCATGGAGTGTGGCAATGGTAGGAGAATGAAGCCAAAAGGTAAAGGAGCGTGTGCTACATTTTGTTATTTCACGGGCAGGGAGTACATCCTCAACTTTTCCAGCACATGTGCAAGGGCTTCTCATGCTGCTGTTACCTGTAGACTTGCACAACCAGCAGTAGTCCACCACTGGGTTTCAAGTACCCAGTATGGTTCTTTACAAGGTTCTCATTCGTACCAGCACCTGCAGGCTTTGATCCCAGTAACTCCATGAGGTCATTTTCTGGTTTTTGTCCCCTTCAGAAGTATTTTAAGAGAAGTTACTCGGTGGGATGGGGGTGTTTGAATGTGGAGCTGATGTTCCCCAGGTCCTCAGTGTGTCCTTGCCTTCACTGGCTGTGGTTCAGACCTGCCAAATTTCTGTGCTTGTGCAAAGACCACGGGCAATTGCTCCAGGGTAGTTTCCTCAAAACTCCTGGTACCCCACCACAGGTCTGTGACATTTCCTGGCTGTGTTGAAGGCTTACATCATGTGTGGCGTGCAGAAATACCAAATCTCATCCTGATACGATGCAGTAGGTCCATCTTAATTGAGCAGTTGGGAGACACAAATTCACAGTGTCCCATTCTTTCAGAAAGACAGAGATTGAGTCCACCATGCTGTGACATTGTCCATTACAGCTTGCAAGGGAAATTACGCCATGAAGTGTCAGATTTCATATGTTTTCAAAAGTTCTAGATGGATTTGTCAAGAAATCTCAGGAGCCAGCATTTTAGGAAAATGTAATGAGCAAAAAGCTTTGATACAGAACTTTTAAAAATTTTGTCATTATTTTTTGAGCACCCCTTATATTCAGCACTGTAAAATAGGCTCACTGCAACAGCAGTTTTTACTTGGGGATGAAGATGCAGTATTCCTTATTCTCTCTCATGCTTACATAATTAATTAAATAGATTTAGACTGACTTGTATATGTGATTATTTGCTGGAGTAATGTATAACAAAATTAACAGTGTTGAAAATTACATCAGTGATGTTGATGTTTGGGTAAACTTGCAGTGGAGAGCATGGACAAATAGCTGGACAGCCTTCTTCCCCTTTAGTAATGGGAATAACAGTGATCATCAGTCTCATTTTCGATTAGCCACCCTGAAAATGTATTATACTTGCCATTTTTAAATTTATCTTCTGATAATAAATGCTGTTTAATGTAAAAAAATCTCTTTCTCTGTTACTGAAGGTGGATACCTCAAAATCAGAGTAAGTATGACTAATAATATCCCACTTACTTTTTAGTTTGAATTTAGGTTTGGAAAGGTCATTGTATGATACTGCATCTTCCACAGCAATCAAGTCTTAAGATCATTCAGTAAATCCATGCTATTCCCACATGCTCGTCCTTACACTCATGCATATAAACCTCAGCACTTCCCAAGCCCCAGCAGTGTCTCTACCCATGTGCAGGTAATAAACAAGTTTATTTAAAATTAAAATTTAGCAAAAAAAACAGAAAAGAAAGAATTTTAAATAAACACTGTTACAGAAAATACTACCTTAAGAAACCAGCTCATGTGTTATGCCTTTGCCTGGGATACGTGACTGGAGAAGTGCACAAAGAAATTGTTGTCTTTACACAGTTTTGCTATAGCATAGCAGTTGCTGTGTAATGTAGTGTTATGAAGTCATGCCCATTGGAACCTTGAAAAGGCTTCAATTCTCCACAATAAATCAGGTTTTGGCATAAAAATGTAACTGTAAGGATACTGCATCTTTAGAAATCAAAGTAACTTGAAAGTATTTTACTATACTTGTAACTTTTAAAATATTCTGTAATATATGTGATAATGGAAAAGCATTTTCAAACTCAGAGTTTTACGTGGGGTGTTAAATAGGTTAAATGAAATACACTTTTAAGCAATCCTTGCCTTTGGTAAGTTTTCATCAAGAAGCCTGTTAAGATAATGCCTTTCAAAGCTGAAACACAAAACACGAGAATTGTTCTGTTTTATCAGAGCGTGTTTTCTCTGCAAAATGGAGTGGCCACTTCTTTGCTGTTTTGCAGATGGTGTGTGATATAGCAAAGTTATACTGAGTCCTTCAGTGTCAAATAAGTCAACGCTCAATGTCTTTGAATAAAGGAAGAAAACACTTAAAATGAAAACCATATGAAAAGTTTGGCGTTTTGTGATTTTTTTTTTCCTTCTGGCATTTAACAGTGAACTGCAGATAGAGGAATGGCAAACACTCATATGATTTTATTTCTTCTTGTATTTCCCTGACTACAGTACGTCTTGATTAAAGGTTGCAGAGCTGAAATAGGCAGCTGCTTTTTGCTGATTCCAGGGGAGTTTAGTCTTCTAGGTGCAGTAACATGTCAAGAATATCCATTGTAGCAGAACAGTTCTGACGTTTAAAATACACATACACTTCAGTGAGATAGCCTAAAATCTATTTTAAAAGGTGAAACAGAAACTGAAAGTGCCTGTAATTAGAACTGATGGGATGTTCCTATACTTTTACACAGCAATAACTTAATGGGATTCTGTTAACAATAAGGTGAAAATGAAATTTTACTTGGAGAACAATAATGCAGCACAGAAACAAACACAAAGTGCCATTTGTATGTTCACATGTTGAGATACTGTGTTAGAGGTTTTAGTTATTTTCTCAGATAACATCTGTCATATATTTGTAAGAAGAAAATAAATCTTAGTTTACAAATGACTCGTAGCTGTACCGATTCTCAGTAGGTGTGGTTGGAGGTAGTTGTCAAAGCAGTGTTTTAGTGGATTTCTTCCTAATTTATGTTGGATATGCCCATGTATCCAGGGTATTCTCTAGTGAAGTAATCCAAAAACCAGCAATAAGCCCAATGGAGCTTTTTTTTAGGGAGTATGATAGAACAGGGATTCTCTTGAAAAATCCTCTGCATTGAACTCTGGAAACACAGGAGTTCACCTTATGTCTCCTTTCTCTTCATCATGTAATGCTCATAGTATTTAATATCATCTTGGTTGACTTCATGAGTGGACAAAATCTATCACTTCTCTTTATTTTGGGGACAAATGAGTAAAAGATTGGGGACTGATAGTCTAGAGACTATTTGAATAGCAAACAAGAAATCAATATTCCTAAAATGAAGTATGGAGATTTTTGTATTGAGTGGCCTAAACATTTGCATCAGTAGACTAATTGATCTTACCAGAAAGTGGCCAGCTGTGACTCTTGCACTCTTATTTTTTCTCAATTTCTTTTTCTTTTGTAAATATTAACTACTGCTAATGGATTCTTAAAATAGCAGTGTAATGCCAGCCCTCATGCTTCTTCTATTTTTAAAAATTAATTTATTGGAAATCAAAATGTAACTGGTTGTCCTAATGCCTTTGCCAAGGAAGATTGCTTTCCATCCTCTGAATTTGTACCTGTCGTTTGTCCAGGAAAAATACTGTATTTGAAAAATTCTGCATTTTGTCTAGACTTCTGCTGCCATAAGTGGATTGCTGCTGGAGTCTCACTGAGGCTCGTATACAGGTGAAAGTGCAGGTGCAAAAACAAAACCTCCCCCAAAAAAGCACAGGTGGACACACATGTAAAAATTAGATATTCATGCAGATGAGTTAATTATGTGACAAGGCTGCTCGTTCAGTAACAAATTTAAATGTTAACCACTGGCAGAAATAATCCCATCAGAACATGCATATACTTATTCTGTTGTCCCAAGCTTATCTCCAGATATTAAGCACATAAAATAATACGACTCATGCTGGGGATTTTGGGAGAGCACTAGGGAATGTGTTATCAGAAGGACGAAGGAACCATCAGTTTCTTGCCCAGTACCTGAGCCGTTCTTGGAGAGGAGTGTTTTGTTCCTTGCCCTGGAGCAACAGCACAATGAGGGGGCACCCTTAGAAATCTGCCATGTTGGAAGGTTTGGCTGATTCCAGCCCTGCATGTGTTAGTTCTTCTGTAGGAAAAGGCACCTTATATTCACCATCCCAGAATGAGCCAGGTATTTTTACCTTCATTGTGAAAAGCAAACTCTGAGTTAGGGTTCTTCTTTCTTCTTCTTTTTTTTTTTTTTTTTGGGGGGGGGGGGGGAGGTGTTTAGTTTGTTTTGTTTTGTTTTGACTTTTTTGTGGTTTTTGTTTTATTTGGTTTTTTTCTCTTCGCTTTGCCAGCATTATTCTATAGCAGCTCATGCTCACTGACTTTAAATTAAGAAGTAGAAGTATTTGCCCTTTTAGTAATTTTTACATTATTCAATACAGAGTTCTTCAGTCCCTCAGAGAAGCAAAACTGGGCATGTGAATTTTAGCTATTAGGAAAATAAGAATTAAAAAAATTACTTGAGATCCTGTTGTCCATATGAATGGCCTGCAACATCTTTCCCAATTCAGAGTCAGAAGTTTCAGTGAGCCAATGTGCTCTCAGTTACAAAAGAAGAGGTGGTTCACACATTGACTTGCTAAACCTCGCTCAGCTGTGACCTCAGCATTTAAAAAACAGTAATTCAGTGTCTTATATGGGACCACAGATGATGGCTTTGATGGATTGTCATAAGAATGAACCGTGAAATACACAAATAGGTTCAGATACCACTTTTCTCCCTCTCCCTGCTTTTCTAGATGTAAAAGAGCTTTGGAAAGACAACTTGAGCCAAATCTTCATGGCTGAACTAGTATTTTTCACAGTTCAGAGTTCATGTTGTCATTTCTGATTTCAGACTTTTTCACTGCTGCATTTCCATCTTAAAAAAACCCGCATGGTTTATTTCTTTCCTGATTGTCCTATACACGGCTTCCTTGGTAATGTAAGTTCTTCAGTGAACACCTACACAGTATGCTCTCTTGACCTTTTGTCTGTTCTTACAAAGTTGTGTTTCCCATTTGCACATTTGTAGAATATACACAGAGATAGTAACGAATACTTCAGTTTCATGCGCCATCAGCCTTAAGACCCTCAAGCCACACACAGACACATGCATTCATATACATCAAGGGAAAGAGAGATTTGGACACTGCTATCAACATGTGGGGTCAAAAATACCATTAAATCAGAAAGCTCTTTGAGCTGTGTTTAGTAAGAAACAACAATACTGAAAAATATCATTCTTGGCCAAGTTACTTATGGAAGAAGCAAATTCCCCTATGGCTTTATTTGAATGAAAACCTAAGGATGGGACTGTATTTGGCCCCAGATTGTTCCTTCTAATCGGGTCATTACTGTTGTATGTACCAATGAGTGTTCATTTGATCCTCCTGTGTAAAAATACAAAAACATCCCGTAGTTTACCAAGCGATTTGTTTGGGACTGAAGCTTCACAGCAATGGAATTAGTATGTACAGCACCTCAATCTTTTTCCTAGATAAGATGCGAAAGGGAGGGCCATTATCAGTAACCCCATAGAGATAGTAGTGTCAATAGAGCTCCTGCATTTAAAAGGAATAAAAATACCAGTGCTAGCAGGCAAACATATTAGTTTTGTTAGTCTTTCTTTTGCCTTCTTTTCAAAAGCTTTTAAATACAAAAATTACTTTTTTTCAAAAATAAAACTTCTGAAGATCTAATTTCCCAATAGTTTCCTCTGCATTTATATACTATGTAGTGTTTAGGCAATGCCTATGTTATAAGTTTATTAATATTATGTAAGTGTTGTTCTTGTATTTATGTATAGTGTATGTATTGTAAATATACTCAGAGCTTTTTTTCCTCTTACTGTAAAAAGGTGATTTTTGCCCTATGATAATGTAAAGGGAGTCCCCTAATGAAATTCTGTCAGAGGATGATTATTCCACTCTATTCTCAAAGATTTAAATGAACAAGTGTTATCGTTTTAAATGGTGTCTCAGACATATTTTGTTGGTGCATTGCTTTTCTGTATTCAACTTTCCTATGACTTGAGCTGTGAATTGAAATAGAGTTTAAACCTTTAAATGTATGCATTTGTACAATTATCTGAATGGAGGCATGAAGGTTAAATAAAGCATTTTGTATGGAACAAACCCCCTAATTATTACTGTGGATGACTCAAACCTTCTGGAATACCCAGTTATTAACTTTTTTAAATTAAACCTTCGTTTTCTATAAACATATAGTGATTTTTTAATGGAATGTTTGCTTAAGAAATGGATTTTACTTGCTTTTCTGATTTTTTAAAAGCCATCATAGTAGACATTCTTTCTCGTTTCACAGAATTTGTGCATCTGTGGCAAAGCTGGAACAAATAAAATAGCACTCAGCGGTATAAACAAAAATGTCCTGGGATGATATAAAAATATTTTGCATTAGTATGTAATCTGAGCTCCCCAAGTACTATAAAAGGGAAAGTTTTCGATTCTGCCCCTCTCCTTTCCGTGTGTGTGGGGAGGCTGGTGCAGCTGAAGTGCAGCGTCTGTAAGGTACCGCTGCAGCCCAGAGAGGGTTTGTTCACTGTACGCCCCTGCAGTGAAGGAACAGCAGCTGGAGGAGGGCAGTGGCACACTGGAAATAGCAAGTTCATACCTGGTTGAAGAGAGTTTGTGTTTGCAATTGCTCCTAGGGACACTCAGAGGCCTATGAGCTTCTCCCTTGTGTTTGACCATTCCATAAAAAAAGCGTCTTTTATGTTTGAGCCAGTCTAGGACAACTGGATGTGAAGTCAGAGGCTTGGAGCTGCACTTCGCCCTTACTGGTGAAATTTCTCCTTAAAATTAATTTTCCCCTTCCCTTGAATTTCCATTCACTTACTCTTAACCAATATGATCATTTATCTAGTAAAAGCCATAGTGTTACATGGTTACAGGCAGAGAAACGAGTAAACAAAGTGATTTGGAGACCTTTGAGCCTTATGAAGAGGTGTTTCTCAACCAAAGCTGTGCTAAAACAGATCTTCCATCTCTCAAACCACTGATGAATTTAAAAATCAGATAGTCTCACTGGCCCTTCCAAAGCACTTCTGCTTTCCACACAATAAGTTGTTTGTTCTTCCTCAGTGTGTGTTTAATTTCATTTTTTCTCCCAACAGTGCCATAAGTATAAAATACATCACTGCGTGTTTAATCTGACCTCCCCAGTGAACGCCCACACTGTCCTCTGCCCTGACCCATGCTCTGTTCCTGAAAAGTTATTTCTTCCACTTGCACAAACAACTGCTCAATTGTCATCTAATCCCTCCCCCTTTTTTTTCCCCTTTGTTATTGAACAGTCCACTTGGAATGAAAAGTTGGCACATTGTGTTAAATACATCTTACGGGGCACGTCTGGCTCTCTGTGAGCGTGACAAGGAGTGGCCTCTGGTAACCACCTTCAACTTTGCACATTGAGTTACTAGATCAGATAAGCACAGTTCCCTCTCTGCGTGCAGAAAAAAATCACATCGGCATCATCCTTGAACCCAGGGCGATTGCTGGCCTCCCAGACAGAGTTCTGGCAGTGCAGACTTTCACCCGTGGATTTACAGTGCTAGTCCTGGTGTCCAGCCTCTGACAGGAAAGGCCATCCATATGAGAGGTCTGTCTGAAAGATCTTCTCGCTGCACTGTGGCCCAGTGGCATGAGATTTTGGTTGGGATCTGGAAGGGCAAGGCTAGGGGAAACACATGTTGATGATCACCAAGTATTTGTCCTTTCCAAAGTGAAGCCAGCACTGTGGTCCAGGCTGCCACGGACGTAATCAGTCTCTTCAGCAGTGCCTGTGGTGCACACTGGAAACCTGTCCCTAAGCAACCCTCCCATCCTTGCAAACCAGGCAAAGTTAAACCCTTTAAATAGACAGATCCAAAGGCAATTGACTGAAGCTGAAGTTACTCAGCAGTTAAGCAAAAAATGCCAGAATCGCAGAATTGTTTGGGTTGGCAGTGACCTCTGGACATCAAGTGGTCCAGTCCCCTGCTCAAACAGGGACACCTAGGGCCAGTTGCCAGGATTGTGTCCAGATGGCTTTTGAGAATCTGCAAGGATGAAGACTCCACAGCCTTGCTAGGCAACCTGTGCTGAGGGTCGGCCCCCCTCACAGTGAGAAAGTGTTTCCTGATATCCATAATAGCACCTGACCATTTGGAGTCCCTCCCTCTCACTTTGGCCATTAGGCAGAACAGGCTCTGTGGTTCAGGTTTTTACCCAGTCCATAACTGGCTACGGTTTTTATACCCATGGGTATTTTCTGTGAGAGGCCCCAAATAAAAGCAGTAGCCATACCCTTCTTGTTGAAGCGTACTCACAAAGGCATTTACTGCCTCACATATTTGTCTTACCAAAAATATATAGCCCATAATAACTAGACCTGTCCCTTACAAAGGAATGAATAACCAGATTTAGCCAGCAAGCTGAAACATGTCAATATATTTTATCCTTTATGTTTTCATTTGTATCTTTGCACAACCTTGCTCACAGGTGCACTGTGCCCTTTCCTGGTTATCTTTCTCATTTGCTGGGGATATTGATCTATAAAAGCTCCTTGTAAAATATTTCAAATAAATTCTTTGTTTTTTCTAGGGTGATTTCTCTACACCTGTATTTTTGGGCCTATGCAGAATATTAACAGACAGAAACTAACAATAAAGTCCAGAAACTACTGCAAAAGCAAACAGTGAAACCAAGACGCTTGCAAAGCGCTATAAATCTCTGCTGAGCTCGGGTTGCTGTTTAATCTTTATATACAGGTACGTCTCAAGGTTATCTGCTCCTGAGGGGTTCTCTGGAGGCTTTTGTGATTTGTCATCCGCTCAGCTTCTTATCAGTCACAGGTATTTCCCCTTGTAACATTTATTATGGGCTCCCCTCTGTGTTTCTTACAAATGCAATGTCCTGAAGAGCCTCTGGTATGCAGTTTGTAAGGAGTTATTAAATCTCCCTCTCCCATGATCAACCGGATCGTAAATGTGGCACATGTGGCATAGCATGTGCGGCAGCACTGGTGGCTGAACACCCTCACTGGGACTGGATGGAAACAAGGAAGCCTGCAGCTCTGGAAAGGAGTTTTCTGTCTCCATCCAACAGTCTCTGGCTGGAAAAGTACAGCTAAATGCATTCATTGAATACGTCATTTATGTAGAAGAGAATCTACTGCAAACAGCATAAATAAAATAACCATTGTGGCAGCTTAGCTAAGACACTGTGCCTGATTTTGAGGTGGAAAATATCTCAGTCTTTTCCACCAGGATGATCACGGCCGTCCTGCTGTGCAATTCCATTTCAGCAGAGGCAAATCCAGCCCTGGCTGCTGCAACCACGTGTCGCCATTTCTGAGGATCTGGCAGACCTGGGACAGGAGCAGTGAAATTGCTTCATCACCAAGATGACATGGAGCCTCTCTGCACATGACCGAGGCTGGGACAGCAGAGGATTTCCTGGGAAATGGCTTCCTCTCCTACATCCACAGCCTCATGGAAATGTGCTGCCGAAAGAGAGGGCTGGCTGATGTGGGAAGCAGGATGCAACTGTTCCCCAGCTATCGCTTTACCCAGCAGATACAGCTGCTTTAATTCCTCATTTATCCTTTAATACCTGCTTCGTCTGCACTGACACCTGAGTTCTGACAGGTGGCACATATAGGCATGCAAGTACACGCATACATCTGCTTGGTACATATATATGTGTGTATTTATACACGCACACGTGCATGCACTGTGTGCATGTATGCAGGTACGTACTGACTAGCTCTTTCTAAAGGTAGTTGGGACACCAGGAGCACTGCTGGAAATGTATTTAGGAGCCAGGTGTCCACTTAGGTATGCAACAGCTGAGCAGCAGTTTTAAAGCCCTTTAGTTTGAGATGTTAGAGGTAAAGCGGGTGCCACATCCCTGGAAGTGTTACAGGCCGGGTTGGATGGGGCTTTGGCCATAGTGCAAGGTGCCCCTGCTCATGGCAGGGTTATAACAAGATGATCCTTAAGGTCCTTTCCAACCCAAACTGTTTTATGATTCTATGAAAGGTCAAGGGAGGAGATGAATGCTCAGACTCCTTCTATGCCTGTCCCCCACACCTGAGCTGGTGCTTCAAGGGGTTCTCTATAGCCCTGCGTGACCCCAGATCTGGCCTGTTCTCATCTTCCCCACTGGCAGCAGGGGTTCAGCCCAAACCTGGACTGCAAAGAGCATTGTATAGGAGACAGTGTGGCCTTTCCCCTGATAGAGGCATCCAAGGTCACCTGGACAGCCCAGGGTCCTGCACACATCACCATCACCTCAATACCTAGGTGTAGACAGAGGCAGAGCCCCAGGGGACAGCAGGGCCACGAAAGCAGAGGTTTAGCCTCAGCTGTGCTGGGGGGGCTTGTCTCACATCCAGGCTGGTGGGTGGGTCTGCAGGTAAGGGGTGTGAGCAGGAAACGGGAGCTGCTCCTTTGGTGCCCATCTCTCATGCAGCAAACAGAGGTCTGGTACTTTGCTGCTTCCAGCGGGAAGGAGCTTCATGGAAATTGAAAACCCTGAATTAGCTGAGACGAAATTGATCTCCATCTGCACAAATTGGTAACATGGCTGTTTCAGTCTGCTGGTGAAGTATGCAATCTGTTTCTGAGGCATTTTGTAAAAAATTAGAAAAGGCTGGTAGAGGGTTTCTGCAGAGCTTTTTTTGGTTCTGATTATTCATTTATTTACAAACGATCATTTAGACCATCTGTGGCTTTTCAGTGTAACTGAGAGAAAACTCTGAGCTTCCCAGGACTTTACAAGTGTGCCAAGAAGGCAAGTCTGCAAAGGCTTTTGGAGCTAATAAAACAAAGGCAGAAAAGCTGCTTGTTGTGATGAGGTGGGGGGAGGAGAACACGGGGCCGGGGCCTTTTTCCTTCCTCAGCCTTGCTTTGTTTCCCATTTTGTTTGACATTTGTAATCAAAGCCTCAGCACCTTTGCTTTAGTTACAATAACTTCAGTGTAGTTATTACATGAGCCTCCGCAGATGTACACACAGCCCAAGTTTTTAGCCTCCGGCACTGACCACTCCCCAGACAAGATGCTTGTTCCTGTACCACAGTACGTGTGATTCTGCAAGTTTCATTTATCACAAGGCAGCAGTACAGACACAAGAAAAGTACAGCAGGAGCCAGGGGCTCAAGATGAGGTTTGGCACACAGTACATCAACATCAGAAAAGACTTGTTCCTTCAGCTTTCATCACTAACAACATCTGGGAAGATGAATGTAACTCAGTCACGGCTGCTGCAAATTAAAATAAATGAATAACCTGCCAAGTGTGGGACAGAAGTGCTACATTCATGTGTTTTTGTGGGAAAACTAATGTGGCCCTTCGGGATTGCCAGCTTTAGTTTGATTCACATGGATGGCCATGTACCCATAAACTTTAAGAGCTTTTGGGGCTTAAAATATTTTCCTTGACTGTCCTAGCAGGAAGGGTTTTGGTAGGAAGTAAGGATGGCATTGATAGCAATTTCATGCTTGGATTCAACTCAGAGAAGTAGTGACCAGATGTTATTTCACTGGCTGTAACTTGCAGGAGTGGTGGTGATATCCAGTAGATCAATAGCCACTTATCAAAGACACAGTGGAAAGTGACACCTTGCTATAGGAAGCAGGAATGGTCTAATAAATACATGAGGGAATATATCTCCTGGATAGCTGGAGAAGAGAAGGCTCCAGGGAGACCCTATAGCAGTCTTCCAGTACCTTCAGGGCTTACAAAAAAGCTGGGGAGGGACTTTTTACAAAGTGATATGACAAAGGGTAATGGCTTTCAGCTGAAAGAGAGTAGATTTAGTTTAGATATTAGGAAGAAGTTCTTTGCTCTGAGGGTGGTGTGGCACTGGCACAGGTTTCCCAGAGAAGTTGTGGATGCCCCATCCCTGGAAGTGTGCAAGGCCAGGTTGGATGGGACTTTGAACAACCTGGTCTAGTGGAAGGTTCCCTGCCCATGGCAGGGAGCTTGGAAATAGATGATCTTTAAGGTCCCTTCCAACCCAAACCATTCTATGATTCTGTGAAAACAAGTGCTTTTTTCTCTATAGTATCTGGAATCTGAGATGGTGCTTTCCTGTGTGGAAGGAGCACAGGATGCAGAGCTCGAGTTTTTGCACTATCCTTCTGCAGACATTACTTCTTTACTCCCAACCACAGAAAGCACCACCGGGTAACACCAGCCACTGGTTCTCACCTAGGGGGGGCAAAGACTTACACTACACTTCTTACCCCAAGCAGATTGATTTTCTGGCCTTTCGGAAGGCCGGGTACAGAGATCCAGCTGGGTCTATTTGAGGTGTGATCTTTAATCCCTACCTGGCGGGGGTGGTGGGGATGGGGGTAGAAGGCAAGTAATTACAGTATGAAGAGGTGGTCAGGCACCTGTAGTATGAACCAAGACTGAGACTGAAGTGATATGTGAAGTCAGGAAAAGGAATGAAAGGACAAGGGAAAGTATCAATAACCCTGGGGCTGAGATGAGGGTGAAGTATGGTTATACAGTGGTCCCAGGGGTCACGGTTAGGGGGAAAGAGCATGGCAGCAGCACTAGGATACGAAACACTGAATCAGACAGAGCCAAACATAGCCATTTATACTTGCATTACACCTTTATCTGTATATCCCACATAAAGGTGCTTAGAAGTGTCTTTTCAAGCTTTGTAAGAATTGTTGATCCTGGTGTATTTGTCCTCTTCAACACTATGGTTCCTTACCCCCAAGATTCAAACTAAACAAATACAGAAACACACACTTAACTTGTACAAAAACACTCAAAGTGTTAATTGCATCAGATTTACCTCCATTTTCGTTAGAGAAAGAGCAAGCATTTTTTAAACTCCTGTGAAAATCTAGGCTTTCCAATTCTTTTTGTAGTATAACACCAGTATCTCTAATCATAGTGGGCAAGACCATGAGCCATGAGCTTAAAGGTTCAAATCAGCATTAAGTGAAGCAAATACTGCAAGAGTGGCATTTACTTCGTTAGGACAGGTGTTATAAGTTTACTGAGAGATTGGAAGTTGGGCTGATTCTTGAAAAGCATATATGAAATTACTTGAGGTCCACAATGAGTGTTTTTGTATTTGAAATTATGTTCTAGTCCAGTGTTAGCTCAAACCAAAAATTTTAGACATTTCTAGTGAACTTTCAGGAAACTTCCTTTGCATCTTCCTAGAAATACAGAGCTTTTCTTTTTTTCCACTGCTAACAGAAAATAGTGGAAGTTGACAAGAGTGTGCATTCACCAAGAATCTGCCAGGGATTCATAGGGTCCACATAACTGACACCCATTAGAGATCTGAAGACCTGCATGGACTCATTAAGTAGGCGTTTAAATGCCTTGGCTGGATCAGTGGAGCTCAGCAAACTAACACATTTTCAAAAGAAACTCTCTTGTGGTGAAAAACTGTTGACCAATGTTCATCTTAATGTGAGCAAGTAGACTATGCAGGCCAAGACTGGCAAACCAACAGGAATTAAAGCCTAATTTCCATGCCTCTCCTGGGCATACTGTCTGCATAAGGGGCAAAGATGCCACAGATTGAACCCACAAAACTGAGAAGTGTATGCGTAATTTTTTTATTCTGTGTTTCCATGTAGGGGTACATTATCATATTTTGAATGTGCAGCAGCAATAAACTCATTAAAAAAAAAAAAAAAAAAGTGGTGGCCCCAGTGCTTGACTGTAGCACGAGCTTGAACTCTGGTGGGTTTACTGTGTGTGCTTAACTGCAACACCAGTGACATATCAGCAGTATATGGACTGGAAAACAAAGCCATTAAGCTCTTTTGGCATTGTGTCTCTCACAAAAGAGAAGGTCTGAAGAAAGGGAGTTACAAAAATGTGTTTTACACTGGAGGCCCATTAGCTCTATTGGTTGGAGAAACTTCTCTGCAGCCTCCACCTGCAGTATTGTGTGTGAGGGATTTATTTTAGGCTCTGTTCATCACAACAAACAGACCTCCCGAGTAGCAATGTGTGTTCTTATATAAAAGGTAATTTGGGGGCTCTGAAAACTTGAAACTCAGATTTGGTCGTAATTATTGGAAGGTCACCTAGGAATTCTGGAGAAGTTTGTTTATCCTGATTCCAGCCTGCTAGGTCCAAGAAAATACACTTAATTCAATCCAGGTGACTTTCCATTAAATATAATCTTGTCTTAATTGGTGCCACCTTGACCTCTACTTGTGAAGTCTGTTTTGTGGTCTACAAGTCTAGCTTTAAATGCTCCAACACACATTTTTCCATCTGATTCCCTGTGATTTCATTATGACAACACACTTCATACCAGGCTCTCCGTGTGTGTGAAGTGCAGGAAAGGTTTGGCAACAAGACCATATCCAAGCGGGATAGATGTCTTCTTCAAGCTGCTGGCCATGACGGTCTCTGCTACCTGAGCCCAGCTCAGTTATCACAAACTTTAGGATGTCCAAGGTCAAGGGATCAGTGAGCGATTCAAAGGCCCTGCTCCCTGGGGCAGCCCATCCCACTCGCTCTCCCCAGCAGAGAGCCCGCAATGCCCAATTTCTGGGATCACCAGGTAGGATTCATGTGCCCCGCGAGTTCCAGTTTCTGTCTCCATCGGTGTGCTTTCCTCCTTGAAGTAACTCTCTTCACATGGCAGCCCTATAGCAGGCTTGAATTCACCCTTCTGAGGTATTCCCAGCAGACCTCAGCCTCTGTTAATGATTTGATGCTTTAGCACTGCTCTAATGAGAGGAGGAACAGCAAGGCTGAGATGCTCCTACAAAGTGGTGGGCTGAGGAGCATTAAGAACCGCAGCTCAAAGCAAATGCCTTCCCCTTGGCATCAGGATTTTAATCTGATCTGGCATTTCAAGCTGACAAAAATATTGCTCTGAATTTCCATTTCTGACAGTGGCAGAGAAACAGAAGCTCCTTTATTTCACCAGAAGCCGCAGTTTCCATTCTGGGAAGGAATACAGGAGTTAAGTAGTCCATATCACAAGCATTAGCCAAGTGGGAGCTTGTCATATTTGATCAATTGCTGGTGGTAGGAGATTTTCTGTGAAATGTGGTAAAAAAAAAAAAAAAGTGCTTAACCACTGACATAAATTAATACACTAACAATATTAAACTTTGGCTCCAATACTGACTGCTGCTTCAGAGGGCTTGAAAAACTGAAATTCTGAATTATGTACCAAACCCAGGCCACCAACTCATCTGGCAGCATTTACAAATGTCATATCAATGCTTTGCCAGAAAAGAACAAAGACAAAGCACTGACAGGACCCAGCAATCTTGGAAGAGATGAGAATTTGGATGGAAATTCATGTGGAGTGCTTCAAACAGGTATGATCTGGATTGGCCTGTAGGTTAGTGTTTCAGGTACATTACAGAAGCAGGAGGTTTGAAAGCTTTCAGGTAAGTTAGATTAAAATCAATACTATTAATAAAACTGCACCATTTGGCACAGGGAAGCCAAGCACTGCTTGATACGATGCACAAACAGATTCATTGTCAAGATGATATAAAGTGCATTTTATATGCAGAAGACAAATATTTCGGCTTTTGTTCAAAGCTGCAGCTTCTGAAGTCATGTGGCATCATGAGATGCAGCTCCCATTTGAACTTGGGGCAGGAAAAGATGATTCATGGAGTCGCAGAAAAAATCTAAAAATTGGAATTGTTCAAGAACAGAGAAGGCAAAGAGAAGGAACAGATTTCTACAACATTCTTGTTTTTAAGTAAAGTTCAAGTTTGAACCCTAAAATGAAGATTTTTATAATGATATTGATAATGCTACTTGACACCTTGGGCTAACAAGAATAATTAATATTCTAATGTACTTTATTACGGAAAAGATTTTCATATTGCTGCCCAAGAGCCACATACAGTTCCTGAAGCAAAATCCAGAATCTTCAGCTTCCTGATGGTGTTGTGGGATTCAGCATGTGCCACCTTAAGGCACCTGGGTGGGACCTTATTAGAGAAAAGGGAGGCCTGAGTGGTAGAGATGGGTAGGAAGAAATGTGAGTCTTGTTAAATCTACCCAAAAAATACACTGAGAGAGATTTCAAGGTCCTAGAACAAAGGTCTCTTGAGCAGCAGTAGTGCTGATTTTTAGGGCATGTTTAAAGGAATTATTTTAAAGGATAAACAGTATTTTATGAAAGTGTGCTGTGAATTTAATTTCTTTTTGGAGAGCTTAGGCAGGATGAAGCAGTGATGGGTAGAGTGAAGGGATGGATCAGTAATGCCATACATCATGTCGACAAGACAAGGCCAAACCTCCTCTGTGGCCTGCAGATTGGGCCAATCTGCTATTCTGGTATATGACACAAATAGATATCCAAAAACTCACCTGTGCCAGTGGACCTCACTAAAAGCCAGGCTTCAGTCCTACCATGGCTGTCTCTGTTCTTTTAGGAGAAATAGGTTGCCATTTCACCTGAGAGTGCTCCCAAAGTTTGCCCTCAGAGCCCGTGTGGACATGTTGACTTCACTGGGTTGTAGCTGTGGAGTGTGGTACCAGTGCTCAAACAGAGTCTGGAGCCAGAGGAGCAAGGCATGACACTCCACTGGGGAAAGGATAGGAAGGGAGCTCATGCAGGGAACCACATCAGGTTTTGTGCTGGGTCCAATCCAGCTACATGCTGATACCATGGTGAACCCCAAGCTACTCCAGAACTACTTTATCTAAGCTGAAATAATTAACAAACTATTGCCAGAACCCTCAAATACATATTTTGTTTTCTTTTTTCTTTTTTTCTGTTCAGTTGACCATGGTTTCCAAAGCAGGCCCTGCGCGCAGAAAAGCATCATTCCATATGCAGGTGTATTGTATTTCCAAAGGGCTTGAATTCACCTGGCTGGTGTTTTCTTTCACAGTAGCTTTGGCTTCTATGGTACTATGCCAGGAAAGACATTTTTGTTTGTGCCCTTCACTCTAAGTGGTGTCAGCAAATTACTGGCAACAGCACATATTAGTGTCTTCATCAGAGTGAGAATTTATGAGGTCACCACTAAATCCATCAGGGACATTACATCCTTATAATTCATAGCTGACTCTTGAACACATGAAAGGAATGGAAGTGTGCCAGCTAACAAAGAATAATTGCCCTACTTACCTTAGCCACGATAATTTGCTTGAATAATAAAAATACGCTGGTGCAACAAGAAGAAATTAATGCCCTGATAAACACAAAGGAGAAAAACACGTAAGTACTGAGCCACATATTAAATACTCATCTTTCTGGCATCATCATTTTCAATTTCTGATATTTTAAGCTGATGGAAGCTTTGATCAATATTTACACTTCACTCAGCCAAGAGGAATATGGCAGCATTATTTAAATTTCCTTTTATGGCCCAAAGGATGGTAGTAATTCATGTCTGGAAAAAAAAATGATACATGAAACAAGTTGCAGTAATTTCATATTTTTAATGCAAAATTAATTGACTGTGCCCGAGAAAGGATATTAAGGGAGTATTCTGGGAGCCTAATTAATTTGGAAAGGAAGCTGAGATCACTGATGAGAGGAATTGCTAAAAACAGGCCCCCCAGTAGAGATTTCTGGATTTTTCACTGCTCAAGTCAGGCTCATCTTTTCCTTGAACTTCTTCTCAGTGAGAAAAATACACTTGGTCCACAGTGGAGAATTAAGGCATAGATTTCTGTGGAACACAAAGCAGTCATCGAGGATCTACATACCCAGGTTTTTTCAATTTGGAAAGCATCCATTACTGAATCAAAATACCTTTGCTTTTTAGCAACAACAACAACAAAAAACCTCTCCCCCTCCTTCTCCACTCTTCACCCCGAAAACTCTCTTTAAAAATGTTTCCATTAAAATTCAGCTTTGATGGAACACTTTGAGCCAATACAAATGAGTGTGGTTTTGGTAAAACAGACTTCGGTAAAGCAAGATGAAGAGGAGCTGAAGACATTTGCAGTATTAACCCATACCTAATATATTAAATGCTGGAAAGCACTTTGTAGTCAAAAAGATTTGCTTTTCAAAACATCACACTTAAACTCAGAGGGAGGGAAGAGAGAGGGAAAAAGGAAGGGGAAGTTTGGTGCAAGAAATCATCTATAAAAGCTACGAAGGCTGCCAGACAAAATATTAGCCTTCTGCTAAATTATACAGCATGATATGAAGACACTTGCATTTCTAAAAGGCAACAAAAGAGACAAATAATGATGAGGAAACCGAATCCTCAAAGCCAAAGCCAGGGATGTTATTCTACGCTCCATGGTAATCCCCAGCTTATACCAGCTCTCTGTTTGGTCCCCAGTGCCAAGGGATGGTAAGCTCCACTGATTTCACCACCACTATCCTGCAGCCTATGAATCAGAGGCGTTGTATTACCGCCAGGAAAAAGGAACCTGTTGAAAGAGATGTGCTCTGTAACCATGGCAGTCATCAGGAGGGTTACGAATTTTAACCACATTAGTGAGTAAAGTAAAGCAAAGCAAACTGTCAGCATAAACCTGTGAAAGGGAAAAATCCAGAGGGAGGCAAACTACTGCAGTGATGATATTTCCGTGATTATGTGAGTCTGGAGAACAGTGCACACCTTGTTATACAACTTATGAAAGAAGTTATAATTTTTGCTCATTACATTTTGGTAGATGTGTACTAGCATAGTTAAGAAAAGTTGCCTATACTTAACTGCTGTAAGATGAACACGCAGCCAGACCAGACACTGCTAGTATCTTATCTAAAACTCACGAAGCACAGGTCTTCCTGCTACTTTTATTAGCCAGCCAGAAATATTAATATGATTGTTCTACAGTATGCCATGGGTTACCTGGAATACCTGAGTCACTTTGTATTCTACATACCTTTAGTTCTTTTAGTGTTCAGTCTGAATGTTATCATGTTGAGGTGGGATTTATTGCTATAAATATTTTTCTTATGACTCTTTCCTAGTGCTTGTTTGACAGTGATAAAAACTAAACTGACACATGTTCATTGTGTGGTAATGCACTTAATCCATGCCTTGTCTCTGGAGTCTTGTAATCTGTAGGCTGCCTTACATAAAGGAATGGCTTTTATAGTACTTCAGTCTTTATAAAGCAACCATTTGTGGATTAAGGGTGTCTTTCGCTACTGATACATGTTGGCACACCTACTTCTAATTTCCATTGTACAAGCCAAGAGAGAATTCTGCTTGGTAAGAACATGTAGGTGTATTGATGCAGGTGCACTACATCTCAAGGGTTACATGAGGCCATCTGAAAGCCAAATCTGCTCTTGAGCTTCTGGAAGGCTACAAGGTTGATGCAAGGGAAGACTTTCCTTTGGAGCATTTTAGTGCTTTATGTGCTCAGGCACTGCCAGCATTCGTTATCCACCTTCATGCCATGACAGGGTCAGGGTGCACATGAGGAGGTCAGGCCAAGCAGACCTGGAGAGATTTTTTGCAGGTTGTGTAAGAGGAGCTCAGGTGGACAGGAGGTGGGATTGTGTACTCACAGCTACAGATGTAGCTGTGGCATGTCTTGGCCAGAGAACACTGAGCACATGTACCTGTGGCTAGCTCAGTGAGGAAGTAAGATCTATGGCACCTTTATTTAAATAAAATGACTGGTGGAATTGGGACTGAATGACATCTTGTAGCACAAACATGAAACTACAGACACAGAGCGCATTCGCTCAAGTAGCTGAAGAAAATACTGTACCAAGGAATCATTTCCATTGCAGATGAGTGCTTTGGAATCTGAGGTATGACATATTACTCACTTGACCTGCTGTGTCAAAATGTATGTGTTTATGAATAACTCACCCCAAAAATGTGGCTTGTGTCAATACATCTGTCCTTAATATGGCATCAGATTCAAAACTCCCATGATCCTGGTTCTTGGATTTGATTCAGATGTGACCAGAAACATAAGTGAATTATTTCTATATTAGGAAGAATAATTTCTAAAGGTCCATGCATCACCTCTGCTGCATCCAACTGAGCTTCCCCTATTTGTGTGCACATTTTGAACCATGAAACAAACACAACCTACACCTTCACCTGTGTCTTCAACGTAACACGTTCATACCTAAGTACTCTTTTGTTGTCAGTCTTGCAAGAAGCCAAATAATTTATGTGTGGCATAAAATACATTTATGGTCTTTCACAGGGCAGCTTAAGCAACAAAAAAGGCAGCAACTTCCTCATAACCCACTGTGAGTAAAGAGGGTGGTGCCAGTTTAGGAGGTGGAGGTGCTCTTAAGAGCCTTTCAGCAACCTATTCAGGAGTCATCGGAAGGCAAGATCAAACCTGTTGATTTACGGGCCAAACGGTTCATAGCTGTGACACATGCTGCAAGTGGGAGATTGTTGCAGCACAACAGCTGTGGTCTCATGATCGCTGACTAGATCCCAGTGCTATCATTCTTGTCCCATATGGACTAGATAGGCTGCACACACTGTGTGGAGCAATGAGTCAAGGAGCCTGCAAGGCTTCTGAATAAAATAGGATGATGAGAGAATATCACACTTCATCTCTAGATGAAGTATCGTGTGGTGATCACCATGTGAGCCAGAGACCGGTTGATGAGGACTGTCTCTTCTGTGCCTCCAGTGCTCTTTCATCAAGCTGCAGCGAACAAGGGCAGAAGGAAGGCTGGGTGTGGTGTTGCAGAGGACAGATAATTACTACCTTAAACCTGAGCTTCCCCATGTTCAACAAGGGAATGAAGATCTATCTCTTTGTTCAGGCTTTTATCCAACTTCCCTCTCTGATAAAAATAACAGTGAATGGCAGTTTCAAGCAAACTGGCAAAACTTTCTACTTATCTTTCAAAGCTGAAGTGCTTCAGGAATTCACAAAGTGTTTGTTTGTCAAATCAGGGAATTTTTCTTTTTTCATTGAAGGTTTAGGAGTAGCTCAGATACTTGGAGTAAATAAAATAAAACAAACCAAAGAAGTGAGAAAAATGCCACTCTTTGCATTGAGGAATGCCACTGATCCCCAAGGCTGCTTTCAGCACGGTGGTGTCTGTCTGCCTGTTGCCTGCAGCACAGCCAGCTGTACCCCGAACCTGCAGCAAGTCTGTGCTGCTCAGAGGGCTTCCCAGAGAACTTGAAGAGACTGCATCCATGTGTTACATGCCTTTGTTCTCAAATACAGATAAATTAGTTGTGCTATTTTCCTACAAGAACCTGATTATCAGTCAAAATGGTGACATCAGTGCCTGTCCAGGTCTAACACATTGATCAGCAAAAAGTGTTATGTGGAGGGGGGGGGAGAGGAAGGAACACCTCTTTGAGTTTTCTTCATTTTAATGAAACAACAAACTCTGGAAAAGGTTTATATGCACGTTCCCACACCTTCACACATGTTTAGTTTATGTAGACAACATGTTGTAATCAGCATCTCTTCTACTCCTCCTCCCCCATCCTTTCTCTGCAAAGTTCCCAGAGGAGTACCTGCATTTCTAATTTTTCAGTATCCGGTTTCATTCACAAAAAGCACTGCTTCTTTCATACAGGAAGGCTGATTTGAAGGTACTTATGGAGCCTGTTTGCACTGGGCCGGATGTTCAACACACTGTTAGTTCCAAGTTTGGCAACAAAATCCTACTTTAGAGAAGGAATTGCAACTCACAATGACCGAAAGTGCAGTCGCACCTCACTGTTAAAAGGGCCCTTCTTTCTAGGTGACATTCCATAGAACTGAAAATTAGGTATATCTTTCTTTATGAGGGGGACTCTGTATTGTATAAAAGTACTCTCCTTGAGATATTTTCCAATATCTGCTTGATTATAATGTTCTATTTAAACAAACTACAAGCCTGTCAGAAATGGTACTTATTGCAGGGCAAGAGGCTTTTGACCTTCTGTGTGATTATTCCCAGCTCACCCTTGGAAGTCTGCATTACTCTAAACTGAATTTGTGGCATTGTGTGTTGCAAAAAGGAACTGAATTGTATCCATTAGTAAATTTGAACTGGAATGCACAGTAAATGTCAAGACTCTTAATTGCGCTTTCTATAATGGCTTCCAAGCTTACTAAGGAACAATCAAAAGCTATTAGTTATGACTAGGTAAACATTTTAAGGATTTTTTTTTCCAGAAGACTCTTTACTTCTATTTGATGAGTCTTTGTACATGACTGAATGTAAAGCTATGAAAGAATAGATGTGTTTGTGATAAAATTAGTCTGAGGACTTTTATGAGAACATCCAGGGCTAAACACTCATGGTTTCAAAGTGTTAACTGTAAATCTTTCTGCATTAGTCTATATTACAGCAAAGCCTTATTTTATGCTGAAGTACCTGAGATACATTCTTACCTATGAGTCTAGACTGTGCCAGACTTTTCTCCTGTCAGATATTATCTCTTTCCTGCTCAGCAGTATTAAGTTGACCATGGAAGCAATCTTCCTTTTTATGTGAAATCAGTGATAGACAATCTGCTGTTTTCTTTTCTAGAGCAAGATTTTCAAAGCTATACAACAGTCTTGTGAAAGATCTGGTCAAGAAGAACGTAAAGAAAATTTCTTCCTTTGTGAATCTCTTACCCAACATTTGGCTGAAAGCTAGGCGGAGGGCAAAGACTGTGGCTGCTTGCAACAGCTCCTCAAAAGCCAGTGTTATCTGACCGACAGTAACACATCCTTATCCAAGACTGAGAATCTGTTCAAAGCCAAAGATAAGTAGTTGGCTGCTGCAGCAAGATTGGTTAAGATACAATGCTTCTGCCGCCAGCAGCACAAAAGAGAACAATGTGTTTAGCGTTAGATCTAGGTCAGATCTCAGCTCACATAACCATGTACACATTTAAGTTGCACGGAGTGGAAGCAGCTTGCAGCAGAAGAATGAGATGGATAAAGTGCAGAGCAAGACTTGAAATCTTATCGGTGGAGCCCCAGTTCTGCCACCATTACCCACAACCTTATTTAGATATTCAGAAAAAGCATGTATGAAGCTATGTTCCATGGCACTTCAGGTAACTTCTGAACTCTGATACATAGCAACCAGCAGCAGCAGCAAAACAACAGCAAAAATAAACAAACCAAACCAACAAGAAAACCCTCAGAAAGAAGCAAAAAATCCCCAAGACAAACAAAGCAAATGAAACACCAACCAACCAACCAACAAGGCCGCTTGCTGAGAAGTAATTAAGTAACTTGAAAGGTGTTGGTACTTTTACATCTGGCCCAGACACTGAAAACTTAATCTACAGCCTCCTGTGCTTTGTGTGCCCTGTGTCCCTGCAGAGACAGGAGTGACCAAAGGGAAACACGAGGTGTAGGGAAGGAGATGTAATTTAGACTGCCTGAATTTAGGCTCAAGTGCTTTAAAGGACACCATGCTAAAAATTTCTTCATTCACTGTTCTTAACAACAGCTGCCTCTTAGTGATCATGAAATAAATTTATGCTGATTAACCATTAGAAAATTATGCAGATTTTAGTAGAAGATAAATATGAAATCATTAAGAGATAGTTGTTTGCAACTGATTCTTTTTTTCCCCCAAATGGAAGCATCTATTAAAGCTGTACAGTTCATCTGAACAGGGATTGCAAAATTAGAGATGTTGTCTAAGTGACTATGTGTGAGAACAAGGATGTTCTTAAGAATGCAGTGAAAGAGACATGAGAAACTTTCTGAGAAGAAATACAGACAGCAAGCTCTTCAAAAGCAGTTTTTGAAGAGGTTACTCAAGATAAAATGTCGAAACCACCTGACAGCCATTAAGAAGCTTATATTTCGAATCTTGATTTTTAAATATTCTCAAATAATAGTGTCATAGGAAACTGAAATATGTACTCAACAGGAAGTCATTATAAGAAATATTGGTTAAAAAGATGCTACCACTGCTCGTTGAAATATAGTTTGTTCACAAAATTAATTCAGGTTGTGGGTTTGTTGATATGAAGAGGTTAACTGAAAGTAGAGAGGAGGAAGGATGAAAGATAACCACAGTAAAGGAGAAGGGATAACTACCTCTATGCCACTAGAAAAGTGAGAAGACAGAGATAAACAAAAAGCAGTATGAGATGATACAAGTGATGACCTATTTCTTTTTCCAAAGAGAAATTTTGCCCCACTGATTCTTCTGCCAGTGCCATATCCATGTGATACCTGCCCCAGTGCTTTGCAATAGAGCTTATTTATCTTTCTGAGGAGGTGCTGCATTTGAGTGGGATTTGCCTGCCCCATCTCAGGTAGCTGGGCTGATTCAGTCACCCAAATATTTGTTCTTGGTTCATCTCATCCCTGTGCTACCACCACTCTTCTGGCTTCAAGTCCAGTAAGAGACTACCCCTTAATACTCTGACTGTGGTGGCAAACAGCCACATCTATAACTGACCAGTTGATTCTAAAAGGGAGGACTCATGCCCCCACAATGTTGTATTTATGAAAAACTCACAGTTTTAATTAAGATTTAAAAATAGTGGGAAATATGATAGAAGGATGAAGTGAACACACATTAAAAACCCACTGGACTTACATTGCCTAATGTGTGTCTATGGCTCCACTGAGCAGTATTCAGCTCTGAATATAGCTCCTCCACCTGATCTGGACCCTTTTTTGGTTTGGGATACTGTTTCCCCTGAGCAACAACCAAAGGATTAATCACCTCTCCACGTGGGACTGCAGATACCTACCTCCACAGTAAACCCTTGGTGTTTCACAGGGCTGCTGAAACCTGTTGATCATCACACTGGTGCCTCCTTTTTTCATAAAAAGAACTGACCACCTCCCAGTCAGAAACTTGACCATCAGGATTATGGCCAGGCATCACAGCTGTTCATCTCCCTTACCTGGGTGGGTAGTGAGTCTCACAGGGGCTGCTGGCCCGTCATACCCTCAGCAATGCATCAGGCTGGTGGGTAGGCTGCACACACGCTGCTTACAGAAAAGTGTGGGCTGCTGGGTGGCCTTCCTCTTCTGTACCTAGTCTGTCAGGAACTCACCCCATTAGGCCTGAGGTTTACAGGAATCCAGGGAATCACCTGCCCTACAGTGTTCATGAGACATGAGTATGGCTTGCAGGGAAAAAAAAAGAAAGGAGGTTGTAAATCCACAGAAATCAATCAAGCCTGTGAGGAATTTGGGGCTCGTTTACTGAATTCATCCTCCCTGCAAAGGAAAGAGTCAGCCTGATGAACCCAAGCGCTGAGCTGTCTGCTCTTGCTGCAGTCACACCTGTAAGTCAAGCAGTGGTGGGAAGCACTCACAAGCACTGCCATCACCTGTGCTTTTGTGCCATTGAGGCAGGCAAACAACAGCTGGGAATACTTGAGAATTTAGCATGGCCCACAGACCCTTCCCAACAGGCAGCTTGGATGCTGCTGTCCTGTTTTGGAGACTAGGAGAGTCAAACAGTGGGGACAAGAAGTGTCCCACGCCAGCTGGCATCGATGCCAGAAGGCGGTTTCAGGGTAGACTTTTAATGTATTAATGTGCTATTAGGTAGTAGGGAAACTTCTCGGTTCTTGGAGCTTGGTGGTGCATGATTTCAGCAGCAAGTTCATCCACATGTGTTTTTAGAAGTTGAGGCACTTCCTATTTTATCCCACTTCATTGAAAGCTGGGGGCCTGCTAAGGGCTGGGAGTCAGAGATTTAGGATATCATAGAATCATACAATATGCTGAATTGGAAGGGATGCACTAGGATCATCAAAGTCCGACTCCCGGCCCTGCACAAGACAGTCCAAGAATCACACCATGTGCCTGAGAGTGTTATGCAAATGCTTCTTGAACTCTGACAGGTTCAGTTCCCACTTTCCTGATTGAGCCTGTTCCAGTGCTCAATCATCTTATCTAAGTGAAAAACCATATATAAACCATATATTAGGACGTATATGGAAGGACTTACACAGCTATGAAGTGAGACAACAGAGGTAAGAGGTTTTATTTTCTTTTCCTGTGAAATTTTGAATTAAACTCATTATCTACTTGTGATGGGCAGAGAGCTGTGCATAGCGATCCATAGACTGGGTGATGTGCAGGTTGCCAGCAAGTGGTTGAGGGCAGTAGAAGGAATAAGATGTGTGTTTATCTAAATGTGCATATCTAGTATAACCAGAGATGTCCTAGGGTATTGCACCTGGCCTCTGCTGCCTCTTCATGAAGGCAAGGGTCACCCACAGGCCAGGCTTCACAGCCTCTGATCCCATGTGGATTGTCTACCTGCCTATGTTTAAAGTACTGGCTTGAATCTTCAAGGAATCTTTGCCTGGAGTAGCTGGAATATCTGCTGTCCTATCTGAGGAGGCCACTGAGGATGAAGACCTTGATATCTTGGTGGATGATAGTGGGTGTAGGGAAGAATTAACTGTCTCCTGCGGGCATCTTGTTTTGCAGCTAAGTGCCAACATTTAACTGGGAGAGGTGTCTACCTGTATTTTGGATGCATAGCTTAGGGCAGACAAATTTCAGTGAAGGAGTCTAATAAATTGCTTTGTCACAAGCAGCATAACCAAAGCAGTAATGGGCTCTGATTCAGTGGAGAGGGCAAAGTTCTGTGGGAAACAGCCAGTATAATTTAACGCTGGCTTTAGAAGTTCCTTAATGTTGTTTGCTAATGGTGCAATTTTACTTTTGGAAGGACTACGTGGAAGAGCAATCACACTGCCTTGCAAAGAAGCTGAAAACCAAAGTCATTTATAAATGATTCAGTGAAGAACTGAAAAATGGCCACACTACCCAGCCCTCGTGGCCATCTTCTCTCCTCTCCAGCAGAAGTGTGGGAGGGTAGATCTGGCAGATAGTGATGCTTCCTTCAGAGTTTAAAAGCCTGGGCTAAGGCTTCTCCCTGTTTTCCCTATACTAGTATCTAAAATTCGTTTAGGGGACTCTCAGACAGTCCCTCTTTAACTTTGAGCACACGGAAGCTTCAACACAGCAGTGTGTTGGTAGCAAGGAACCACAGTACTCCTTGAGGCAAGCAAGGATTTCCTGGCACAAAGTGCTTGAGCACCCGGTCCCTGAGAGGCCGTGGATGAATTGCTGCAGTTCCTGTGGCAGACTGGCTACCACAGAGGCACTGAATGCTTCAGGAAGGGAAAACTTTCCTCTCATAAAAACTGACCCTGGTGAATAAGATGGCACCTCCTCAAGTCCTCAGGAGAGCTCAAAATGCTTTCATTAGAGCCAGCTAAACCAAATTCAAGCAACTGTGTAGTATTATATAGCAAACACAGCCATCTTCAACACGTCATTTTTTCCCCCTGCAAACAGTTGGAAGAGATGGTGACTGGCAATTAGTTGAGCACTGTGACATAGGTTTTGAATTCATTCTATTACCTGGGTGACCTTATAAATAGCACAAGAAGTTATAAAAAAAATAAGTCCTATACATGTACACAGGGCAATCCCAGAGGATACTGCTGAATGAAACAAAGATAAATAATTTTAAAAACTGGATTTTAGTCATTTGGGCATATCAGGATAAACAAGGTGGAGAATGTATTGTGCAGAGCCTCAAAATTGCATCAGAGGAACAATACTTAGCCTTTTAATTATTTTCCTCTCTAACCAGCTTAGATCAGTAACAACTTTTCTGTTTGTTTTATTTGAATCCTTTTTGATTTTTTTTTTTTTTNACATTGCGTGACTGTGCAGGTACAGAAACAGAGAAAAGATCTTAAGGGTTTGGCAGGTGAAAGCTGCTGAAAGTTTCACATATGTGCCTCCCCTTCAGTGTTTCTGAAATAAAGAGGAGATTTGTGGTGTATATATTTTTGACAGGACAACAAAAAATCAGATCTGAGTAAACTAATCTGTGACTTGTTTCCACCTGCAAATAGGGCCTCCCCAGACTGAGCACACTGGAAGTGACTCACAATCAAGGAAAAATAAGGTTCTTATAAGAATTGCCTGTCTAATCATCAGGGATCTGAACTTGACAACCCAGGCCTGTTTTCCTAAAATAGGTTATATATGGCAAAATCAAGAGAGTGAAAACAGGAAAAAATAGAACCACCTAATAGATATTTTAGTGAGGCCTTCTCTTCCTCTCATCAGCTAGTTCCATTTTCCAGCCTGGTGGAAGCAGGCAATAGACCAGAAATTTCTGCTGTATGTCTCATTTTCCTACGGACTGAGGACATTTAAGTGGAAGATCAGGTTCTTCTCGGAGGGCCATGCATCCTGTTCATGTAAGTGACTTTGATTAAGCTTCATAAATTAAAAACAAAAGGAGAGAGAAGTCTAAGAAGGAAAAGGCTTTAGGTGCATCTGATCCAAAAGCAAACAGAAGCCTCACACTTGCTCAGCCTAACCTGATTGAGCTCACCAGACTTGCTGAACTGATTCGCTGTTTGACCTGAAAGTTGACATGCCCCAGCATGTCCCAAAACACTGATCTGAGTAGTTTCGGGGCTTAGCTCCAGTCTAAAACATGCTGAGATTGAGAGTCTGACGGAGCAGAATGTCCTGATCCAGAGGTTTCAAAGGGTGCTGCCACGCACAAATCTAAGACGTGTGTTGCAGACAGCAGGCACTCATTTTCTCATCACCTGGATGAGCATTTATGACTCCTAGACCGTGGTGCCTGCAGCTGGAGCATTCAAGAGCTACACTTGGAAGCATCATCTAGAACCTCAGCCAGACCTGTTCCACTGTGCCACTTATAAAATAATTATTTTATTTACAATACATACATATAGAAAATGTAAATTTTCAGCATCTGGGACATAGTGGCAATTTATTCAGGCAGCTGCAAGGAAATGAAAAAATGTCCAGACTTATTTTCTGCTCTATCAAAATATTTTAACTGTATGGAGGTGTCCCATTTTGCAACACTGTATGCAAAGTGCTCTTTCTTATATATGACTTCTGGCTGAAGAACAAGTGCAACAGGAAAAACAGCAGTGTAAACAATTCCATTTAACTACATTTATCTGGGCAAATGCACAGAAAAGTCTGGACAAGCTTTGGCTTTCAGAGAGATTCTCAAACTGAGGGCCAGAGCGCCAAGATTTCATTACTCTTATGCTGAAAGAGTTGTTGCTGTGCCCAAAGAAGTTGGAAACCCACATCCAAATAATGAAAATGAATTCGTACTTAGTACTACATTCCTCCACTGGCAAGGAGAGAATGAACTGGGTGATGTAATAACTGTTTTCCATCTCAAAGTTCCACTAGACAGTATATTTTCTTTGATATTTATTGTGATTTCTTTTAATGACTTGAAGAGGGCCTCGGGCTTTGGCAGAGAAGTGCCTTTTGTTAATAGCAGCAATATTACTTATAATAATTGCATATTTCAATAAATGTTTTATACTACGGCATATTTTGGTGAAATTTCCAGCAATTCCTATTTTAAAGTTGGTGAGAAACTGCTCAAGACTATGCATACCCAACATTTTGTAGAGACAAAAAACGGAAGTAAAATTTTGTTTCAAAACTTACATCATCTCAGAACACAGGGTGTCTGCTACTTGGAAAGTTCAGTTTTTGAAATTTCTTGCAAACTGAAAATTCCAGAAGAATAAATAAATGCATTATAACTAATTAACTA
Organism: Falcunculus frontatus; assembly: GCA_013398115.1. Taxonomy (NCBI): domain Eukaryota; kingdom Metazoa; phylum Chordata; class Aves; order Passeriformes; genus Falcunculus; species Falcunculus frontatus. The sequence continues at coordinate 477,216 of VZRV01007662.1, forward strand.
ATCAAAAAAACTTGCAAGATGTTTGGGGTTTTTCTTACTGTACTTTTTCCTCCTTGAGGGATCAAGTATGGACAAATGCAGAAATGTTGTCATAGTCTCCTCAAACAGGTCAGATACAGCTTTAGTGACTGGGTCTTGTTACACTGAGTTACAGGATGAAAGAATACCAGACTGAAAACTGTCTAATGACCTAAAGTATCTGCAATGACAATTAAGTAAGCGAGCAGGGAGGATTGTCATAAATATTGCAAGAAATAGGGGACACCTCATGCAAGCATCCAAAATTTAGTGGTAGTGCAACTTCCTTTGTACATCTCTGGTAGTTTCATTTAGAGCTTTTGATTGTGGATTGATATTTGCCAAACACGCAGTTCGAATTTAATAACTCCCTTCTGCTGTTTTATCAAGTGAAGTAGAAGGAAGCAGAAACTGTACCATGATTCTGCACTCGCCTTATGAGTAATCATAAGAAAAAACAGATCAACAGAGCAGGTATTATTCTGTTTCACTGCTGAATTGTAATACAGGATTTAATGAAACTTATGCCTTACGTGCCTGTTATGGGGAGATTTGTAACACAGCTCAGAAAAACCATAGAAAAGATTCCAAGGGTAAAGTTTTCCAGTGTGAGACAAGAGGTGCCAAGACAAGAAAATACATGTTTGTGAAAAGAAGAATCCCTGTATCAGATGTGATAGCTGTTTGCAGATAATGAAGCTGCAACTCATGGATGAAGTAGATTGGATGTGCTCAACAGCTGTTTTTCTTCGGTATTTGAAAAGAGGCTTTAGGTTGTGTCCATTACGTTCCATGTGGTGGATGGAACAGAGAAGTTACCATCTGTAACTGCAGAAGAGGGATGGCAGCATCTGCTGGAGAACTTGCACCTAGAAGTCATAAGTAAATTAGCCAAGATCTTTGAAGGCCCACAGTAAATTTTAGCAAAGCTTGGAAAACTGAAGGAATTCCTGAGGATTTAAAACCAGAACTCTTAGTAATGATTTGGTTTTTGAAAATGATGAAAGGAATGACTCAGGTAGCTATCCAATAATTACCCTGACAGTGTTGGTTAGAAAACACAGGGCCATGGGTTTTGGACTTCAGAACAAAAGGTTAGAAGCTGTAAGTATTTTGGAAGGTAGGTTTTGTTGTCTTTCATTCTAAGTCGGCAGACAATGGTAACTATACTGATGTCACATACTTGGATTTCTCCAAGGCATTTGACTTCCCATCAATTAAGAAATGTGAATTATATAGAATTAACACAGCATAACACATAACAAGTGTGTCATAAAATGACTCCTGGAGAGATCTCGGGCAGTTGTTACAATGGAAGAGCAGATCTGCTTCCAGCAGTGACTTCTAAGCTGGCACTGCTCAGTGTTTTCATTAACAACATTGATGAACATACAAAGTGTTTTCAAGTGGGGTTCTTAGGCAACACAAAGTTTATTGGGTTAAAAAAATATGGAAGATAGCATAATAAGGGCAGAATCAACATAACTGTCTGCTTAAATGGTCACAGTCCCATAAAATGTGTTTCAGAATGGACACGCACAAGACCTCTAGAAACAATTCCTTCCACAGAATGGTGGGTTCATTAATTTTTTATTATAAGTCTTTTATAAATCCTTTATTGTTTAGTCTTTTAGTCTTTTATAACCAACTTAGATGCAATCGGGAGGCCGTAGTTGGGGGGCATAAATCTAGATGAGATGTGTGCAGTTCTGGGCCCCACAATTTGAGTGGGATGGGAAGGTACTCAAGTGCATCCGTAGGAATGCACAGAAGAGGTGAACGGGCTGGAAGGAATGCCCTGTGAGGAGTGGCTGAAGACTTTGGGCTTGTCTAGTTTGGAGAAAAGGAGGCTGAGAGGTGACATCATTGCTCATTCTTAAGGAGGGGATGTGGAGATGGAGGTGACGATCTCTTCTCCCAGGGAACCAGTGACAGAACATGTGGGAATGGTTCAAAGCTGCACCAGAGCAGGACCAGATTGGACATTAGGAAGCATTTCTTTACTGAGAGGGTGACCAAATCCTGGAACAGGTTTCCTAGCGAGGTAGTCAATGTCCCAAGCTTGTCAATGGCTAAGATGCCTTTGGACAATGACCTTAATAATATGCTTTATCTTTCGGTTGGTCCTGAGTTGGTCAGGCAGTTGGACTAGATGATTGTTGCATGACCCTTTCAGCTGAAATGATTCTACCCTATTCTGCTCTATTCTATTCCATGCTGAGCTAAGTGACTAGTTTTCTTTTTTCCACTATGCTTCATAAAGGAAAGAAAGAGAAAACCACAACCTATAGGTCTGACACTTCTAGCCTCAGAAAGTCAACAGACTAACCCTCACACTTGAATCCAGTTTCAGATTGGACCACCTCCTTAGTAATATTTCTGACCCTATTTAAGGGACTCTAAATACACTCTCATCCTAGTTAAGCTTTTCTAGATTTTAACTTCTAGGAAAATGCATCTAATGTCAAGGCCAGTTTACCTAAATTGAACTTCAAATCATTACCTCTGGTCAAGCCTTTGGCACCAAGATTAGAAGGCATGCCATTGTCAGGACTCACACTAGCATATGGGATAAACAACCTCTCCTCTTCTTTTCAGTGAATTTAAAAAGTGTACATCTTAACTCTTAGGAGAGGTTTGTCTCCCAACCCTTAGGTCTCATTTATAGCCACACTGGTATTTCCACATTCTTCTTGAAATGGGGATTTCAGACAGGCTTGGTATCTGTATCACAATGACAGACTTCTCAAGGCCCTGTGGACAGCCTTGGCATTTCCCAGTCTTGATGGGATATTCTCCTTTTTGATGGGATATTCTCCTTTTTATTGCTTGCGGTCACTGGTGCTATTTTGTCATAGGAATATTCTGAGATTCAGTTTTTCAGAATTATTAAATGTTTTTCATAGCCACATTTTCTATGGAGAATGACCAAGACAATAGAGTAAAACAGAATCGAATCTAATTGAATCAAATAGAATAGAATAAATTCCAGTTGGAAGGGACCTACATCAATCATCTAGTTCAACTGCCTGACCACTTCAGGGCTGATCAAAAGCTAAAAGCCTGTTACTAAGTGCATTGTTCAGAATTTGAACTTGTTAAACTTAAATTAATCACAGCCCAATGCTCCAATCTATCTAGATCCCCCTGCAAGGCCTCTTGTCCCTTGGGAGAGTCCACACCACCTCCTGTGTTGTGGGGAGCTGCATTTTTGCTAACTTCCACTTTGTGACAGAGACTTGGAGTGTGTCTCACATGTTGCATTGTCAGTAGGTTGCTGAGGATGACTTCCCACTCTTCCTTTGCGTTCAATGTCCAGATACATTTGTATGCTCATGTATTTCTTCCTCTGAATCAGTGCAGCTTTATCCCAGCTGGAGGAACGGCCATGCATCAATGTTCTCAGGGGGTGCAGATGCCAGCTTGGTCTCTCCTGCTCACATGCTCAGGACAAAACTAAGCACCAGGTTTGAGTCATTGCAGGCATCACTGGGGCTTTCCTGCTCCATACCTGTGGCATCTCTACCCCTGCTTTGATTCAACCCTAGCACATTTAAAATAATATTTATTTATTTATTTTTGTCCCTTATTTTGGGACAGGACATGAGGACTGGGGTCTTTAATAAAAACAGCTTGAACAAAATTGGCAACAAATTGATACCATTGCTCTGTAATCATCTGCCATGCTGTCTGCCAGCTACGTCCAATTAAGAATATTTCAAAGTCACAAATTATGATGAAGTAAGGAGTACAGCTGCAGTCTGACTAATATAGGCCTGTTCTGCTATGCTGTTTCAGCTATGAAAAGCTGAATAAAGAACAGAGACCCACTGGTAGTGGTGGAAGTAAGTGAATTATTTCCTCTTGTGATTTAGAGGGCAAAATCTTCAATGTGCTAATGCTGTAGTCCTCTGAATGTCACTTTAGTAAATGCATACTGTCAGTATGAGTGATTTTTGGCTCTCGTGTTTTGTGAGGTAATGGTCTACTTAATGGTTACACATGAGCAATCATGATAAAGAAAAACACTTAATACATCATCTTGCGTTGCCCACAATCTAAGACTGAACATTAAATCATCTCATCCAATCTGATGCACCTGGGACACTGAATTACTATGAGCTTGAGTATTTTGGAAGCACCAAAAGATCTGCTCTCTGAGCTTGCACAGTACTTTGAATTCTCTCCTCCACACACGGCATTGTCCAAACTTCATACAATTCAGCTATTATTGGAAAGTGAAACAGATTTTAAATGAAGAACAGCATTGGCACAAAGTGAAGATCAAGAGGTTTAATACAGGTATCTCCTGGCTATCACGAAATACTTACTTCAATTTCAAAAATACTGGGCAAGAAACTGGCAGCAGTGAAAAGACCAGCTACCCCAGCTCCACTTAACTGAATTCTGGAATAATGCGTTTATTTATTTTTTATTTTTTAGTTGTTATTTATATTAAATATGGACTTGGGATGTGAAAGAGCTTACGTCTTCTGAAGTCAGGTGAGCCCCTGCAGGCTGCATCGACAGAGGAACTGGTAGAAGGACAACAGGGACAATCTTTCTGAGAGACACCAGATGCTGTTCAAGCAGCAAGTTCCTTTGCTGTGAGTTGCTCTGAGTGTGACAGTAAAGCTGGGACAGGCTTTGTGTTAAAGCCTGGAGTGTTCCATACAAGAGTGTAACATTTTCTGTAATGGTGGCTTGTAAAGTTTTATTTTCCACAAAATATATCAGCTCAGTTCAATTGCATGAGTTTCCCCCCTTATTATTTATTAAAGCCATGTCCACCTGCTGGATTATTTTGCCTGGTATTGAAATCAGGATGACACATCTATAATTATCAAGTCACTCCAATTACCCTTTTGAAGTGTTGGCAGAATGCTTGATTGGGTGGGGGAGAGTGTTATTAATTCTGTTGCTGTTAAATTGTGACAGATGTTTCTGACTGCTCCTCATCTTTTCGTTTTACTACTGTATTGTTCAAGAGATGTATGTCTGTAAATTAAGAAATTACATTTGTTACTTATATGGTAGAAAGCACGTCCTCTTCAGAGGATTATATGATGATATAATGGAAGAAGATTTAATGACTTATTCTATATTTTTGTGCATTAGGAAAAAGTTACATGTATGATTTTCAGATGTTTCTGTAAGATATAGTTGTTACAAATCTACTGGAAAGACAGAAATCTTAAAAGTTTACTCCCCTCCTATTTTTATTCTGTATTCTCAGTGGTTATCCAAGTCGTGGGGTTAACAGTAGCCCAAAAGATAGCATGTCAGCATTAGATGTTAAGTGAGGATGTACACTATCTTGAGTGATGATAGATCGTCTCAGGGCAATTTTAGAAAGTGTTAAAATCAATTCATATTTCACCTTCAGTCTTTCAAAATGGCTGGGTTATAGCTACAATGCTTAACATCTCTTCCCTATCATTACCAGTCATTAGCAAATATCACCTGTCACGTTTTCCAGTTCCTGCATTACAACATGCATTTCTGCTTCTCGATGACTGCGAATTGCCCCTGTTCAATCCTGAACTGTTGAGACAGCTGGTGGGAACATCCAAGATGTCAATTATCTCATATGTTTGGCAGATGGACAAGACCTTTTCCAGAAGACCTTTCTGACAGACTCTTACTGAAGCTGTCATATCCCCCACCTGACCCTCATCTTACTACATTTGCTTCTGTCAGAGGACTTTGCTATGTGTTTTCCACAACTTATCATATAACTCATATTCTTAGCGATGAACTGTGAAATGTAACAGATGGGATTGCAAACCCCCAAAATACCAGGAAGCAGACATTTTCTGTGGTTGCTATATAATCATGCAGGGATGTTAGTGACATGTGAAATTGCTTGAGACTTTCAAATCTTTCAAGAACACATGCAAAAGGGGTGCTGATTTTTTGTTTATAAAGTAACATTCATCTCAATAACTGTTACCCATATTGGGCTGTAAATTCAACCCTTTGACTTAAAAAAATTACCTTAGGGAGAATTGTCCACCAGAAAATTTCTGAGTCATGTAAGGCACAAACTTGAAACAAAAAAAAGTGCCTACAATAAAAGTTGGTAATGGTTCTGCTTTGGTTTTTACACTCAATGAGAAGACATAATCAAGTCCTACCACTCTAGAGTATTATACTTTTTCTTGCACAGGTGCCAGCTTTGTACCCTTCTGCTGGGCATGCCCCAGTAATAATGAGCATGACTGACTGCACAGAAATGTCACCTTTTTGAAAAGCTCTCCTTTGCACCAAATATTTTAGATGTGCGTGGTACCTGTGCTTCACTTTAACTCTGTGTGAACTATTCCAGGCATCTAGAGAAGGTACATACATTTGGGACTGGTTTTAAAAACTCATTAGAACAATATCCAATTCCTACTTTTAAGAAGAATGTTTACCTGAGGCTCCTGGCTAAATTCCAATCCCACTAATTATGTTTTACTGAAATGTGTTATCACTTGAAATTTTACTTGGATGGAGTATAGTTTTTTGGTTGTTGCTCCTTTTACAGAACAGTTTACTTTCAGGTAAATAGATTTGCTTTGAGGTGTTAGCCCTTGCTGTATTTCATTGATGGGTTTAAATCAGGGATTTTTTTTGTAGAGAATACAGACCAGGATGCCTCAGGCCTTTATCATATCTGGATAGGATACTCAGGCTGTTTTTCAGGTGAGGAGGTGGAAAAGTTCCCCTGGGGATCGACTCTGGCCACATTGTGCTTAGCAAGTTAAAGCCCTGGTCGAAAATCATGTTTGGCTTTGCAGATTTTTGGACATACTCAACTTCTGCTTAGAACCTGCTCCTGATGGCAATTATGTGTGGAATCACTTTTATATACATGTTTCCTCCTGTTAACTAAGTGAAATTAATCACATGCCTGGGATTGAAGTATGGGCTTCTATATTTCTAAAGTGACTTGGAATGCATTTTTTGTACTTCTGGTTTTTAGCATAAATAGTATAAAAATCATACTTCTTCAGGAATACTTTAATGCCTCTTAGAAATCTGTAAGGATTTTTTTTCCATTGCAGAAAACAGTTTTTGCTATGGTTTCTGAAGACCAAACCTAAACATGTATTTAATTTCACTTACAAATTCACGTCCCAAGCACTATAAAACTGTAGAAAAATCAGTAAGAAAATATTTCTACCCACATTCCGGCTGTACAACACAAATATTTTGTCATCATTAACATTCTGTGGCAGGTTAAAAATCAAATTGCATACAATATATTTATTTCCAAAGTGCTGAATATATTCCTTTTCAAAATATTTTCAGATACATTATAATTATTAGGCTGAATCACAGAATTCCTTTGCTTTTTGGGCTAGCCAGAAGTACTATATTTATTCTCTCTTGTTTATACTGGTAATCAAATTTTTGGCTGTTCTCCAGAAATGTTCATTAGCCTGCAGAGAGCAGTGAACAGACAGCAGAAAATTGGCATCTTGGAGTATTCCTGCTGGAAGCTTATGGCCAGGTATGGCTATGAGCCAGTCCAGAATCTCTGTGGCCCTCCCAGCAGCCCCGGGCAACATCTGAGGCAGCCCATGCTCCCTGTGACCCAGTGCTGTGCTAATACAGCTCCTGTAATGCGTGAATTTAGAGGCTGTTCCTCACCAGCTTAGGGCAGAGTATAGCTGTTCTTTCTGCACCTACCTGGAGGGAAGCCCCTCCAGGCCTCCTGTAGCCAAAAGGGAGCTTGTCTCATTTATCCCAAAGTGTCTCCTTTACCATAACTTCCAAATGCAATGATAGTATTCTAAATGAAGCAGTCGTAAGATACACTTAGGAATATTTTGGACTTTATGTCAGGGCATGGGGGTTTTGCTGCTACCCTCCTGGTGGTTCTGGGCAAGACATGCCTCATTTTGTGCCTTGGATTCTTTGGCTTTGTACTGAGGCTATTTACACTTCATGTTTGCTCTCGTTACACTCTTTGGCCAGCAAGTCAAATAGAGCAGTGTTAAGTGTGAGGAAGTCCTTGGAAAGCCTACTGTGGGGATTGATGCCATCCTTGTGCCTATGATGAAGCTCCTCTGCATACCACAGCTGTGTCTTTGCCACCTCCAATGAGCTGTGTGTGATTGTTACCCACAACAGATCCAAACCATTTTCTGAGAACTCATTATTTTCCATAGTCTGCCACCCATTAGAACCTAGTTGCAGTAGGGAGTAGGATAAAAGCATCCTAAACCCTTTAGCTTAGCTTGTTATTGCTCAAACCTCAGTCTGATCTAAGATGAAAGATCAACTTGCTTGCTTTTCAAAACTGCTTAATATTGTATGTTCTTAAGTTTTCTAGATTTCTCCCTATTTACCTGAAAGGTGCCAAGGCATTTAGATTTAGTCACCTACATGTGGTCAGGATCATCTGTTCCTGGTAAATTACTTCTACCTGTAGGTAAACAGGTATCTTAATGCTGTTGGTATTCCCTGAAAAAAGTCTCCAGTCTCACTTGTGGTAAAAACTGTAGCCAGTGTCATTAGGAAGGGTTGTTTGTATATATGTCAGGTAGTTCCACCTTTTTGCGAGATTTCTTCCTCCCCTTTACGAGGAGGGAGATATTTTAGTTTTAAGCATACAAGAAGATTTAGGCTTCATGAGTAAGTTCCTGAGGCTCGCAGACAATAAGATATTCTTTCTGAGCCCAGTACCTGGTTTTCTACTTCCGCACTGAAGCCAGGTCACTGCAAAATCAGGCATCCAAGAATTCTGGAGCCATGAAAGCAGCTATGTCAGAGCCTACTTCTAGTCTAGAGACTCAGTTGCTCAGCTGATGCCGCTAGAGATTTGTTCTTGAAGTTTCTTAGAAGTTACTGTTCCTTTCCAAGCAAGACTTTGTTCTTTGACCAGTATCTTTTGTGACAAGCAGATACATGCAAGGGACTTGGAGAGGAGCTCTGGCTCTGCAGCACATATGTTGCTTTTAAACATAGAGAGCTTTTCTTAAGAAAAGTGTCTGCACAAGCACTTTGAGCAGGGGTATCTGGGTTCACCACGATTGATGCCATCATTGTGCTGCTGCTGCTCTTCCTTCCCAGAGTTCTAGAGAAAAAATCGGAGCAGCAAGAAACTATCATAATCAATAAAGATGGCAGAGAAGCCCTGGAGGATACAAGCACAAGAGTAATAAATTTCAGGCGACTCTCAGTTGTCTGCACATGTTGTATCCAGATTAAGGATTATGTGGGCCAAGACCACAGGGTCATATAAGCTGATTCAAGGTCAAGTCTTCTTTAGTAGCTCAATATTGACAGTCCCTGAACACAAATATGTTGCATCTTAGGGATGGCTCATGTGCAGAAGCATCATAACCACTTCAGTGTGTCCCATAACACAGACCAACAAAACTTGCCAAACACGTACTAATTCAGGGCAGAACCAGCTTAGCTGCCCCTGCTTCATATTCCTGGGATCCAAACAAGTAAAAAATATGACACATGCTACACCACCAGCTCATGCCTAGCAGGGTTTATTAGCCTTGCCTGACGTGAGTTACCTTCATATAGTCATTCTGCAGCCAGTTAAAGAATCTCTCCTGGTCCTCAGGGTGCTGGAAAACATGGATACAGAGTCACCAGAGAGGATTCTACAGCAGTTTTTTGGGTTGTGTTAGTGCTTTGGCTAGTGCTTCTATACTCTGATGGAGCCAAGTCGGTTGAGTTTGGCTGGACATTAATACCTTGTATTCAGGCATTGTGCTATCCAAGTTCTTCTTTCATCCTCAGTAGCTCAAATAGTGAGGAGGTGCTGGTACAATTCTTACAAAATCATGTTTGAGATAATCTACAGATTGATGTTCCTACAGCTGTTATACATCATGTTGAAAATACAAACTGTAACAAAGAGCAACTGCTCTCAGGACAGGCTGAGACTTGAAGCTTCACACCAGAGGGAGCCAGTTGTGGAGGGTCTTCATCTGGAGTGCCCCAGCTCTGGATTTCTGACAGCAAGAAAGATTACCTGGTCCTCAGAGCCCTTTAAAAGCAGACTGAAAAAAAAAAAATCTTAGTTTGCACAGTCTCACTGTTGGAAAGCCCTCAGCTGACTTCTTGAGGGCAATTTTCTTTCTTTCTTTTTCTTTTCATGTATGCTTCTTTGAAGTGTTTTGCATGAAGGTGTTATTGTATGCTTTGGGAAGTGTTATTGTCCCTGTGTATTTTCTTCCAATGTAACTATAAATTTCTATCCAAATTTGCTCAGAAGCTGTTCACTGTCAGAACATGAAATCAGCTAGTAGATAAGGATACATAAAGGTGGTTATTTCCATAGACAAATCAAAGGCACAAAACAGATGAACAACATTCTTTGAGTCTAAACACAAGCAGCTATATGGGTGGCAGAAAAGGTGGTTTTGCCTTTTAAAGTGTGTTTCCTTAAGCATGAGTGTGAGTTTTGATGTCCCCAAAATTAATTTGCATCTCAGTATTGATGTTCTTATCTTTTTTTTCATAAGAGTTTGCTCATGAAACTCCATCTCACATCTCAAACTGGGACAGATCATTAATTTCACCTCCCTCAAAATTAGACAGGTACTATAAAGTAGGTAATTTACCTGATTTGATAGCCCATTCAGGAAGAGAAGCAGCTCCCAAAGGTCCTCATCTCATACCTTAAATATGTGATATCCCATATCCCATATCAGTCTTAAAATTCAAAGAGCTGAAAGCACTGACCTGGTGAATAAAGCAAGACTGGAAACCAGCTAGCTTGGATTAAGAGCATGACTTTCAGATGGCTAAAATTAAATACATTAAATGCTCTCCAAAAAACTTAGTTGTCTAACTGAGACCACGTTTATACCAATAAGTAATTCACCACAACAGGACAGATCAGTGCTTAACAGCAAAGGCCTTACAGCTATGCTTACTTCAGGCAGTGCTCTGGACTGAACATCCCTGCAAGTCTAGCAGTTCAAAGCTGTGTGAAGGGCCAGTCATTGGGTTTAGCCTTTACATCCTTCCTCGGGGGCAGAGAACATCGGGGTGCAGCTGGAGCAGAGTCTCTGGTTTAGTTTCCTTTGGAAGGAATTTAGTTTATCTCCCCTCAAAACTGCTTTGCAATGGTGCCAACACACTGGGCCACCACTACAGGCCAAGGTGCTTGAGTACAACCTCAATTTTTCATTCATGTCCGCTAACAGAGAGTGCTGTTGGCCATTAAATCTCAGTGAAATCAATGAGACTCAGCAGGGACTGAAAAGTTTCCATGGGCAGATCACTCTCCCAGCTGCAAACTGCTACAAACATACTGATAAGAGTTCTCCATTATAAACCTATTGATAAAGGTTTTATACAAAAATGAGTCCTTAGGCAAGATTGTGACCTAAAGGAGAACTCACAAGCAAATCACAGGACAATAGATTAACCAAACAATTTAAGTCACCAATGTAAGGACAGCCCAAAATCTTCTTTGATTTTTCAGTACTAATTTTCTACATACTTGTTTATATTTAAGAAGAAATTTCCCCAATCATTTATAAAATGCAGGTGTTGATGAGCTGCTACTGCGATAGTTTTTCTATGCAGCAATTCACAGAATCACAGAATTGGTAAGGTTGGAAGAGACCAGTGGGCCATTTGTTCCAACCTCTCTTCTTTTGCCTTATCCCTCCCGCCTCACGATTTTTGAAAGATGGTGGGTTTCTAGAACTGCAGCAACAAAGACCAGAAGAAATAGTTTACCTCATTTCAAAAAGAAAGGAGAGACTTCTGGAGCTGATTCATCTGCCTGAGATCTGGAGTTCCTTTTGGACATGACACAGTTCAATTCAGTATCAGGATTTTAATGACTGGCAGTTGTAGTTACCCTCTGTTATCAGGTTGTCTTCTGCACACCTGTTCCGTGTGATAAATCAGTTGCTTTATAGTCAACGTCCATATTACTTGAATAGAGTCCTGCTGTTGCTTTGACGTGGTATTCCACTAGTTAACAGACTGAATAAAAAGAGTAAACACTACATGAATCAAATACTGAGAAGGCAGAAGAGAAATATTTGGCTCCCGCCAGCAGCAAAAGAATCCATCTGGGAGGAACTCAAAGTGGTATGGTAGAGGCATGACCTGTATATAAAGGAAAGTCAATAGAAAATTTTATTATGGCAAATTTACTAGTGGTTTGGAACTGACTACACTGGTAGAATAATTGGGGAATGCACATTGAATAATATTCAATGAGCTTTTGGCTCACTTTGTGTTTTTGAAGTTATCCATAAGCTATTAGAAAAATTAAAGATGCATTATTTAATCAACAGGATTTCATGCAGGGTTGAGAAGATAATGAGGAAATGTGGGGGAAAACTGACCCATTCTAACTCCAGAGCAAGTGGGTGAGATCTCTGAAAGTCTTCCAAACAACTTTCAGTGTTTGTATGAGTGTATGTACCTCATCACATAGTGAATGTGTAAAAGACTGTCATCTAATTTTCCTTACTGATACAAGAAGAACGGACTTCTGGCTCCTGCTAACGTAGCCATGAAATATTTCTACATTTCATTTTGGATTTCAAAATGCATTTTTGATTAACATTCTAGAAGTATACAGTTTCAGTGACCTTCCTGCACTGAAATCACTTACTGTTCTTTTGTCAGAGGCGAGTGGAACACTTACAAAATTTACATTTTGTTTTGCATGCTGGTAGGCTGTTTTTGCAAAATATCCTCAGGGCTAATTGCTTAATTATTAAATTAATAGAAGAACATTATATAAAGTCAGGCAGAACATGTCAGTACATAATTAAACTGTGGTCAATATTTTGGATCATGTTCTCAACTGCTCTAAGGCACAGGGGATATGCAAGTGTATTTCTGTTTTTATTACAGAGCCTGGACCTTTATATTCTTCAGCAATTCTGAGTCACCAGGCACAAAATCCTGTTCTCTCTGCAGAACTGTGCTCCAGATTATCAGATATGTCTTGGACACTGAAATACATGAAATAAGTGAAAGTTCTGCTGAATAATTGGTCTGATAAGAGCAAGGAATGTTTTAAGAAGAAAATGCTCATAGCTGGAATTGCAATCATTGCAGTTACTGTGAGCTGGTCTTAAAGCAGATAGATTGAACTTTAATCAATCGGTATGTTTTTTCCAGATGGCCATAAGTATGTGTTTTACAATCTGCATTTTAAGAAGTGTTTGTTTCTTAACTCCCGAGGTAAGAGTAAATTAAGATATAACACTGAAATCAGTTTAAAGAATACCACAGACACTATAGCCTATTTTCTTTCCAATATATAAATAAGATATGGCTGAGAGATAGTGACAGCCTGCTTTTCTCTGTTTCTCTCACAAGGACATGTATTGAACACTGTGCTGCCAACGCCTTCATTACTTATTCATATGCAGAAAAGCCACGAGTCTCTCAGGTCCAAAGTTAATCAGCGTTGCTCCAGACTTTTGCCTTTATGTCTTGGATGCTAGACAAGAAAACCAAAAATTGTAAGAGCTCTGGCTTGGACTTCAGGGATCTCTGCTTGCCCTCACTCTACCACTAACCCAACTTTCGGTAAATCCTGTCTATGCCACCGGTGGATTTCTGTGATCTGTATTTCCAGACTTGCTCAATCTAGAAAGCCCCTTGAGATCCCATAAAACCTCCTTCCTTGGAAACAAGCTCATCTAGGGGCCAGCTCGGCACCTAGCTTTACTTTCTACCGGGGCAGAGTTCTTCCACGTAGTCCTTCCTTCTCTAAAACTTTGGTAATGCTCAGTTGGCCTCAGAGCATTGCTGGTAGCCCAGTCTGCCTTCCTGGTCTCCTCCCAGAGCAGATTGCTCCAGAGGGTGGATCTCAGCTGCAAACTTCAGGATCAGGCCCCAGCTGAAGCAGGCAGACGGCAGCCCAGACCTGGCAAAATGCACGTCCCTCTCAGCAACTTGTATTATCCGCCCTTAGGAAGGAGCAGATCTGGAGGGAGCCTCAGTTGTATAACACCAGTATTAGCAGCAGGATCAGAAATGCCCTAATTCCTGGAGTAATTTGGGGTTGTATAATGCGGCGAATGAGCTTTGCTTTAGCAAATGCTCTGGAGCAGGAAGGAGGCACTTGGGGAAACAGGATGAAATACATTGTGACTCGAATGGATGCAGTGGATTAAATGAGATTTTAAAACAACACAAGCATTAGATGTAGTAGCAGCACAGCCTACCAGAAGGTGCTGCTTCTCCTTCTCTGTGAGAAAGAGAAATAGAGCAAAAATACACCACAAGGTTGCAGGACAGTGGGAATCTTCAGAGCACTGAGAACAAAGCGTTCAAGGTTTACAAAGCCTGCAAACTTCTTTTTAAGAAGGTTGAGCCTTTCAACCACTACCACTAAGTGTCTTATCCCCAATGACTCCCCCACTAAATTAGTGTACTGCTTAACATTTTATTATTTAGTATCTCAATAAGTGAAGATATTTTCTTTATGCCCTGCTTTCTAGGGGAAACAATAGACTCAAAAAGCAGGGAAGCAAAGAAAATGGTACAAAGGAAATCTTAAAAAGAAGCCTTTTTCCCAATATGAATTTAGAACATCCATCAGAGTGCCCTTCAAACACAAAGAAAAAATGAAATTAGCTTATCCTCAATATGACAGAAGCTCTTCTTGGGACAATTCAGATTCAGACCTTCAGAGTCTTCTGGAAATTCGTCCCTCTCTACCAGCTGTACAAAGAGGGCAAGATAGGTCTGCTCCTCACACAGGCTTTTGTTTAGGGACCTAGAGTAAGGTGGGATGAATCTGCAGCTGGATGATTATGTGTTCACCCGGGTGAACCCCATGCAATTTGCCTCTGAGGACTACAAAACAAAAGCAGCGCAGCAGGTCAAGACGTGGCTACAACTGTAGCTACAATTCTCTGAGAGCTCTTTATGTTTTTCTTATTTGGCAATAAATGTGTGGGAACAATTTGCTTTTTTTCTCCCTCTGCAGTTCCACCTTTTGATTTTCTTTTCTTCAAAGCACAGTCAAAAGATGTTCCTTCAGGACAGATCTTCATCACAGGCACCACTATGGGTGGAAAAATAATAAGATCTACATGGAATTAAAAATTTGATTTGAAAACAGCCTACCAGACACATATTTCAAACTCTGCTTGCTAGATTCTTGGAGAATACATCCTGAGAGTTTCAGTGTATACGGAAAGGCTCAATATTATTTTTTGTTTGTTCTGGGGTTTGTTTTTAAGATCTCTAAGAAATGTATAAAACATTGACTTATCTACTGGGCTGTCAATACACAAACCCCACACAATACAGCACTTAGGACAGAAACGTCCCTGTAACGTTCACGCAATATAACTGATATTGTTTCCTTCCTCTAAGTTGCTATGGAAAATCTTCATGAGTGAGCAAATTCTTCCTCAGACCACCACATTCTGAAGCCCAGTATTAGAGAAATGCAAAGGCCGTGAATGGGAATGAGACTTGTTTGCTGTATTTAATGTCCTGCATCATGTGGCTACTCACATACATTTGTGAAAGAATATTTGTATGCACAGAAATAGCACCACAGGGAATCTTGGCAGTGCTCTTGAAGGTTTTTTAAGCTTAGATATATATATATATATATAGATAGATAGATAGATAGATAGATAGATAGATGCACACACACACATACATATATTTGTTTCTTTCTTCTTTAAATTGCTGCCAAGTTGAACTAGAAATGACTTTTGTCCACTTTCCTCCTTCTCAACTCTTTCTGGGTATATTATTACCTCATCTGGTTTATTATTGTACCTCGTGTTCTTTTTCTTCTTCATTACAGTCTGTAAAAAGCTTTTGGGCTTATTGTTAATTTTCTCTCTCTCTCCTTTATTTTTTTCCTCCAGTCTTAATTGTATATCTCTGAAAATGTGTTTCTGAGGTTTTAGCTTTGGCTGCAAGCATAGCAGTTATATTTATGGGTCTACCATCAGTTTGCCACAGTTCAAGTAATTTTCTGCTTTCTGCTTGTTATGTTTTTGCCTGGACTTGATATACTTTATGAGTTTTTCCGCGATATTGGCTTGTATATCTGGCATAGATAATATTTTGCCTTGCTCTTAATATCCTATCAGAGACCCAAAGAGTAGTAATTTTTTCTTCCTGTGTAATGTTGGGAGATTATTTTTTTAAATGAGCTGGAAAGCTTTATTAGTTTACCAGAAATGAAAGCTTGTAATGAATCCACATGGAATTCTTTAATCATATCTTTGCTATTTTATAACTGTACCTTCAAGTGGAATGTGTTTATATTTGCAGAGGAAAAAAAAAGCTCTCTTGTTTAGCATTTCGGCATTATGCAGGAATTTTCAGTGCATGAGGTTGCTCATCATCTTTTCCTAAGTACAAAAAGTACTCAGAAGGGAGAGAGGAGAGAGGTGAGAGGTGTTTTTCCAGCCTGAGAAAGGTGAAAGAACTGCTCCTCTTTGCCATCAGAGATTAAACTTCTGGCAGGCTGATTTGTGTGCTGTCATGTAGAGCTGGGCTGTGATGTTATGGATGAGACAAACAGCTTAATATTGTACTGAGGGTTTTGGTGAGTAGTTCTGCTTTACTGAATTTTCTCTCCGTGATAAAATTCCAAGGGAATTTTTGGGCTAAAAGATTTTTACCTCCAAAAATCCACACTTTTATAGAGTGTTTTGACATGCACAGCATTTCAAACGAATGAACATAATAGAAAAACACACACATTTGTTTGTACCTGAGAGATCTCCTGTGGAGACTTTGTGAAGTCAAATGTGAACTGAGTCCAGCCATGCTTGGAGCTTCAACTCAGACTGACCTGACTGTAGCCCAGGACGCTCTGGGTGGTGAGTACCAGGCTGTAAGGTCTGCTGGATGAATCTGCTCTCTACAGATGGGCTGTAGGCACTCTCAGGGAAGGATGCTCATCACCTACTGCTGGGCTGCTTCTTCTGTGTGCCCTCCATGAAAGCTTGCTGACTGCACAGCCTTTACTAGAGACAGGTGTTTTTGAAGACTATGAAGATACTCAATGCAGTGTGAAGGAAGAAATATCTTCGAGACTGTGTAGAAAAGCAGCTTAAAGTGGCACAACACAATGATAGGGGAAAAGGTCCTCTGAGGGGTCGGGGAAATTTCAGTTCTAAACGTTAGACATTGTTATTTAAATACTGGATCCTAACAGATGGCAAATCTGGTTACAGGAAGGTGAGCAATAGGCCTGGAGTTTTTCAGCTGATAGCTGCCTTTCATAACAAAGCATTAACGACTTAGCAGAAGATCTGGAGGCTGTCTGGTTAAAAAAATCTAGGCTAAACAACCTGAATCTTGCCATTTTCTGATGTGCAGAGGAGGTTCCCCTTCTACCACACTGCCTTAAGCTGCCTTGCAATTGCTTAACACAGGAAGCAGCGTTAGGAGCATCATATTGTTATGAATTTTCATGCTTACTGTCACAAAAAAGATACATTTATTTTTGAAAGCCACATAAGGCTTTCAGAGTCCTACTGATTTCCAAATTGCCCAGATTGCTTTCTTAGATTATGGAGAGATTGCTGTGTCTCTTTCTAATGTCAACTGTCTTTTCTCCAATTGTTATATGACACTCTCATCATTGCCTTTCATTTGTTCTGAATTATTTTCTTCCTTCCTAATGCAGTCATACCTACATTGCTTCAGTTTACAATTTTTTTTTTTATAATTTAAATGGCATAATTCTACTGTAATTCTCTTTGTTTCTGAAAAACATTTATATAAAACATCATAAATTAAGTAAAAAAAAAAAAAAAGTTAAGACTGAAGTGGAGAGAGAGAGAAAAGAAGCATCAACTCCCTGAAAACTCTTGTGTATTCCTCTGTTTACCCACGCTTCAGACATCTTCCCAGGAAGGCTTGGTGTAGAAAGCACGCAACTGGTAATAGAAGGGAAGGAGGGAAGGAGGGAGGGTGGTGTGGGACTGAAACAGCAGATATGCCATGGAGAGCAAGCCAAGTGCCAAGGGCAGCCCTGCACTGGAACGGTTGCCAGAAGACGATGCCGGCAGTTCACAGAGGTTCTCATGCTCTGTGGTTTGCTTCTGGGGGAGAGCTCTGGTGTCTTTTTCTGTGTAGGAGGAAGCAAACAACAAAAAAATCCATCAGAGACCACCTGCAGGTGAGTGAGGGCATCTCATGATGGAGGTAAGTTGTGAAGCTCTGCTCCACTCTGAGCAGAGCTGAGGCTTTAATCCTAAAGCCCAGCCAAGTGCTGCAAGGCTTTTGCAGAGTCAGTCTTGCTCCTTAAGCTCCTCAACATTCACCCCTTCCTACAAGCAACACAGATACAGCAAGAGGCAATTGCCATAAGATCTTGCTTTAGATAAGGCTTCATATAGGGATGGGGTTGATCCATATTTAAGCTTTCCTTGGTTTCTGTCACATTTCCACATCACCAGGGCACGGCTAGTCCCTCTTGTATCTATCTGGAGCTTGAGCAATGGTGCTGAAAACAGAGTTTGTTATAGAGAAAATGTCTCAACCAGCTCAACCGAGCTCCTAATTTGGTCTAATACACACCCTGGGGTCTCTTCAACATGTATTAAATACGTATGTAAATGTCTTTTCATTTTTCTGACTTCTATGTCACATTGCACAAGCTGTCTCGAAAAAAAACCGAGAAGTGCAAGTGTTTAGTAGGAGCTGCTGACACACTTCAGAATTCCAAATAAAGTGTTTCTTCAGAGAAGTGTGAGAAGCGTGACTTCTGCCCTCCTTGGCGTCTCAGCACTCGGTCAGAGACAGTTTTAAAGGACCTTGATTTTCAGGAAGTGCTTTTAGCACCAAGATCTTTTATGCTAGCTACTTGAGCAACCTGAAACAGTTAACAATCCCTTTATATATTTGAAAATTTAAATCAGGATTTGATTTTTTGATGCCTCTTCTTAGTCAAAATGTGTTCTTTATTTCATCTCTTTACCAGAGACGGATAGTGCATTCACACTATGTCTAAATCTTGCATGGATTTTTAGATTGACCTCCCTGTGGATGTGTTTTTTCGCTTATATTGAAAGATTTAATTTATCATGTCACTTGCAGTACCAAGCTTTTTGCACCACGCTACTCGGGGAGAATTCAGTGTCTTAGTAAAAATGGTACGCTACATCTGAGATTTCTCCATGTGAAAAGAAAAAAGTCAGATGACACTGGATCAAAATGAAGCTTTACTTTTGAAATTTAAAAAATACTATAACTCTTAAAAGGCGCAAATTCTAGTGCTGGTATGCGGTATTTGAAAGGAGAAAAGAGACAGGACAAGTCATAACACAGTGTGACAAAGAGAAGGAATTTTATGTCCACTTTTGGAAGTACACTTAGGCCACACTAAGAACTTTTTATTCCCCAGGGTCTCTCCATTTCCCTATGTGTTTTAATACTTGATTAAACATGAAGAGATGAACATAGGCTGGAGGGATACAAATACTAGGCTATGAAAATGAGGGAAAGCCAAGATGAGATTAACAGATGGCTAGGCATGAGGTCCCGTTTTAAGACACATAACATCACATTAAGCTACTGTCCTTCTGGAAATGTATGTGCAGTCAAAGAAAGAATAATGCTCCCTTGTAAATTTTTCTTCACTATGTATATGCAAAGCCTTTTTATTTCCTTTTCCACTTCGGTTTTACTTTCGTTGTAAAATAAGTGTTGGAGATAGCTGGGTAACTGTCCTCTGGAGATGCCAATCTATTTTTATTATTTCTGTCCACTCATACAGCCTACAAAATCCTTAGAACTCATGTCTTTATATATCAACACAACAGAGAGAAAGAGAAAAGGGATTTAAGGGTTGTGACATGAATTTGCTACCAAAGATATGTGACACATGGCTTTTACACCTAATTTTTCTTTTTCCAGCATTTCTGACTTCTTCATTTCCCTTTCTGTTGTCCTGTCTGTGAGGTCATAAATTCTTCCTCAGTTTCTCTCGGCTTTTTATTTTCACCTTCCTCTGCCTACAACCCCATCTCACTTCTGTGTTTTGCTCTCTGAACTCCAGCTTCCCAATCTTCCTCTTCTCCAGAATCAACACATTTCCTACTTTTTCCAAGAATGGAAAATGGGGCTACCTTGATGAGAGAAGAGGACCCCACCTTGCCCCCTTCCCTGGGCAGGTTTTGTGCTCTGCTCAAAGATAAGAGAAAGCAACCATAAGAAGAACCTCCTGACTGGCCATACGCCACCAGTCCTTCAGAGGCCTTCTTCTCATCCACTGAACTGGCCATTTGTACCTGCCTTACTTCCCACCCTCCCTCAGGACATGGGGGAGCAAGGCCATACCTGGGGAGCTGTGGCCTCGAGATGGTCTCCTCTGTTCTCTACTCACTGTCTCTTTCCCTTGCTGTCAGAAAAAGAAAACAGATGGAAGCTGTTACCTCTTCAAGGCCCATTAGAAAACCAGAAAGGAGTGTTCTTCTTATGCCTGCAGCCTTGCCTTAGATGGCACCCACAACAAAGAGGCAGTGTCCAGACCTTTTTCTTGGTCCCTTAAAGGAGGGTGAGACGGAAAGAAGCAAGAGTTCCAAATCTGTCCATGAAATCCCCTCACCATTATGGAAACGGATATTTGGAGGTCTGCTTCAGGCTTAGCAGTTCACGTTTCAAAAACCCCAGCAATCTGACTCAAAAGATGTCTTTGCTGCGAGGTGAGGCCTGATTTCTGTACATGAATTGGCTATTATAAGCAGTTGGACAGTAAGATGCATTGTACATGTGTAGTTTCCCAGCACAATCCCACTGCACTTTTCCTTTACAAGCAGCCAACTAACCTGTGGATATAGATGTCTGCAAATGCTGTCTTTTCCCTACCCCTTCTGTGAGGCTCAGCACACCTGGGAATGGAGTACAAGGATACACAGTGCTGGGGCTGTGTCCATGCCATGAAAGTCTCCAGACCAAACCCTGTGTCACAGCTTGGTTCCTCTGTGTGCTGCTTAGTGCTGGATCCCGTGAGCAAATTTCCTTGGGATGAGATAGCTGGAGTGCTCCAAACCAAATCCAGGGAATAAGCTATTCCCTGTGAGGAGCTGAAACATCAGGAAACCCATGCTAGACCTCAGTCCCTGGCCTCCTTGTTTTTAGCAGTGTCAACATGCCATAAAAAATCAGTCCTGCACATAATTATTTGTGTAGGAGCCATTTAGCCCAGAGAAGATCAGAGACAGTGTATTCCAGACAGCCCAATATGCCACAGTCCCAAAAGAGTCTCCCCAGGGATGGGGACTCTGCAGAATCAAATCCCCCACCACTTTGCAATTCCGCAGTCATTTTAAGTCTGGTAATCAACTTTTTTTTTCACAGATTTCCCTTCAAATGCACCTCTAATGGTTCTGCACATATTTGTTTCTTCGTAATTGTCGGTTTCTATAAAGCTTAATGTCTCCTCTCTAATTTTTCAGCTAGAAATATGTGGAGATCTGACATGGGTAGGGCTAGTAATTTTATAAACTCAGCCTTTAATTTTCACACAGTAATCTGTGAGGTAAGCAGTGTCTATTAAAAAAGAAAAAGGGAAGAAAACCGGGAGCCTCTAGTGTTCTTTCAGGAATTGTTCTGTGCATTTGTAGCTAGAATATTGCCATCATAAAGTCCTCCTTTCATAGCAGGTTAAAGAGACTTTGATGTGTTTCAAATCACCAAATAAGGTGATTTATCATTAATAAGTACAGAAGTAAAAAATTCCATAGATATTCAAATGGAATTTAATCATGGAATTAAATGCAGAGTTGATCCAAAGTTTACCTTAGGTTGGCTGATTCATGAATTTGTTTGCTTTTTTCCTCTCTCTATGAACTGCTGAAATGTTTACTGCTAGTAATAGTTCAGTACAATCAACCAAAACTGTGTTTCTTGAACAGTAGATCTTTATGTAATGAAATAAGGTAAATTTCCAGTATGTAAAAAAATTATTTTCCTTCCTTACGATTTTTATTTTTTTAAAATTGAAATAGCCTTTTATTAGATGTCCTAAGACACACACTATTCATAATTACAAAAACTAGTTTTCTGTTGTTCTTCTTGAAAGTGCATTTTAATATAATATTCCTCTGATGTGTACAAATATCAACATACCCTAAAATGGTACTCAGTGATTATAAATCTGATAAGCAATCTAAATATTGTCAAAGTGGAAATTCTATTTAAGAACCTGAATGAAAAGAAACAGTGTAGTACAGAAACCTCCACGCATTTAGGAAGACAAGAAAAGCCAAGTCCCCAGAGACAGTACCTGAAACATTCTTCCATGCAACAGAGAGTACAGAAAAATAACTGCAAATTCTAGAGAAAACTGCAGGGTTGACAAGGTGGCTGTTAGTAATTCTGAAACATTTACAGTAAAATGGAGGCAGAAGTAGTGGAGAAGCTGTAACACACACAGACTGCAGTAATACAAAAAATGCAATACTATGAAGATCTGATCACCCCGATAGACCCCTAAACACACCAAATTGATGATATCTGAAGAGGCATTTCTTCAGCACTAGCAATGGCAAGACCTGCAGCAAGCCAAAAGTACAGACTGTACTAAAAAAGCAGGAGCTGAAGTGACACTATTTCTACAGAAAGTAAGAGACATGGAAAAATGTGACTGTGGTGGGAATGATTGCTGTCACCTGTTCCTGCCTAATGGAGATGGTCAGAAAGGAGGGAGGAACTTAACAGTTTAAAAACACTTTTACCCGAACCCACAAGGCATGCCTAACACAGAATATAATGAAACTTTAATATCAAAGGACACCTATCCAGCAGGTAGAATCTGGGAATTTTAAGTACTGTGTCTCTTCCCATCAAAACAGTGCAGGTATTTTTCAAGCTATAATAAGGCATCAATATTTGCTGAAACCTGGTAAATTGTAGAATTTTCTCCAGATTCATAGAGATTTCTCAAACTTACAGCACATACAGAAAATGGTAGCTCAGTACCTGTACTGGTGTTTCAGGTGCGGATCCAGAACCGTGTAAAAGAGTATCAGTGGTCATTGTTTACAGGGTCTGATTCAGAATACCATTTTCCACTTCCTTTGCTGTCTCACTGCTGAAAACTGACATGTCATACTGCAAACCCATTTTAATTTTAAGCCCCTGACCACACATTTCAGTAAACATTATATGAAGTTAATAAAAATAAGTTTTTCTTACTGAATTTTATTTTCTACACAGGAAATAGGAAATATTTCCCTGATATCAAGGTATCTGGATCCATTCTGTTTCGTAAACTAGAGTAAATTTCAAGCAATCCTCATCTCCTTTTCTTGTTTCTATAAGCCCTGCATTGAGTAATTCTTATTTCTCTCTTGGATCACATCAGCAGGCATGACATGATGTACTGTTCATGTCAAATGCATTTAATTTGTTCACGCATTCCGTGGGTGGATGAGAAACAAGCACATTCCAGGACCTTGAAAATCCTTCTTGTTCTGCAGAATGGGAGGGTATTTTTTGTATTATTTTTTTACAAATAATTTTTAGTTATCATATAGTATTCACACTGAAGGACAAGAAGGATCTTAAAGGGACAAGAGACTAAATCAGCCAAATGCAAAGAAGGAAAGAAAAAATCCAGCTCCACCCACTGTTTGAATGATATGCTCGTCTCCTGAGATATACAGAACAGGTTAAAAACAGGAAAGCAGTTGTGCTGGCACAGGGAAGAGGCACATGCATGTTCTAGTCATTACAGTTTTGCCAGCAAAATACCACATAATTCTATAGCTGATGCTTCACATTCAGCTTAATCTGCAATACCTTTTTTTAGCCACAGAATCAGCTGCCTTGGTCACACAAGGTTAGGACTATAAGTAGCTCGAATGAACTGTGGAATGTATTTTCCAGTAACAACATCTGGCTATTGAAAACTCCACTGACAGCTGCATTGGTGGCTGTGAGAGGCTATCTTCAGGTCAAACTGCTGTAGGGCTGGCTGAGCCCTCGGTTTCACCAACGAGATTTACTCTTTCCGTCCTTTTCCCTTTGACTCTGGATGATATCAAGCTTTCAACCCTTCCTCGGACTCAAGAAAAACACACTCATCACATTAATCTATGAACTGATGTAAGGATATAGTTGAGCAATAACATAGTTGTGCTTGAACAGTTGAATTCAGTTGAGCTCCCCCCAAAAGATTTTTGCAAGCTTTCCCTTGCAAAAATAGTCCAAAAGCCATGTGCATACTATCTTATTAATCAGGTAAAGCAGCTTGTCCTGCTATCCCACCAGTAGATCCTGTAATAATGTTGTCTCACCTGAGAATTCCTCATTTCTCCCTCTTCCAGGAGAAAAAAGTTATCTCAGTGCGTTGAGAAGTGAGGTTTAGTCTCAGTATGTTTGTCCCCAGAACACAAGGAGGGGCTAACCCATGTATTTCTGAGCTTCCCACCTTCTTCCTCTACCCCACTACTTGTGGCAAGGTGCCTTATATGTGTTGCCCTTGCTCTTCTCCCCACAGTAGTCACAGCAGAAGAGAACCCAAGAGTGGAAGAGTCAGGCCAGCCTCACTCCAAGCCACAGCTGGAGACTGGATATGACAATGAAGTCTCTGAAGTCATCTGAAAGAAAGTGGCTGCTTACTGGCTGGTTTGGTTGGTTGTTTGGTGGGGGTTTTGTCAGTTGACTTTTACTGATTTCAGGTGTCCCTTACTTGTTACTTCTCTAACCTGGTAGAAATTGCTGAGTTTTGCTAAGCTCAAGCCGCAGACAATAAAGCTCATGTCAAAGGTGAGAAGGATGTGCAGGCAGATAGAGCACATACACTCCAGCCAGTTTTTCAAAAGTGAAGGTGCTACTGGGACACCAGTTGGTGTGTATGGAGAGTCCAGCTATATCTGAAATAGTTATTTCTCTGATGTGTTTAAAATGAGAATGCTGATCAATGCCTAGAAAGATGTCAGTCCTTTTCCAAGAATTTGATTTGCTCTGACTTTGGCAAAGTCAGCCTGGAAAAATGTTTCATGTCTTTCTGTTTATTTAGTTGTGTTTATTTCTAAACTTCTAATTGCTCTGAGGTAATCACCTCATTAGACATGATTTCCAGAGAATGCAAACTGAACTGCTAGGTAGCACTGTAAGATTCTTTCCAACAGGAATTAGGAAAGATCATTGGAAATATTAGTGGCTGTGTTTATAGGGCTTAGACAACTTTTTTCCAGTCGGCTTTCAGGTATGATTAAATTGTTTTGCATAGCCAAGAACTGCAGGAAGACTGCTGCTTGTGAATAGTTTACTAGGAAATTGTTTTAGCTAGAACATTATTTTTGAAAATGTTCATTTGCCACTTATTCTGGAAATGTTCACGCCCAGCCCTCAGTGGGTTTCAGTGTTTGCAAAGGGCTCAATCAAACTTCTACTGAAATTAATGGAAAAATATGAGTAGTGGAAAAGTTTCTAAATATAATCAAGTATATCCTAGTCTGCTTGCTCAGAAGACTTAACCACCATGATTCATTAGTGAACGACAGAGAAGGAGTGCAACAGATAAAATCCTGTCCTATCTGAACAGAACTGGGCTGTCAGCTAAAAGGCAGAGATGACACCGCCAATGTAGCCTTTACTTGCTTCCCCTTTATTCTTCTCTACTTCTG
Organism: Falcunculus frontatus; assembly: GCA_013398115.1. Lineage (NCBI taxonomy): Eukaryota > Metazoa > Chordata > Aves > Passeriformes > Falcunculus > Falcunculus frontatus. The sequence continues at coordinate 502,802 of VZRV01007662.1, forward strand.
TCATCCTTCCCAAAACTAATATGCATTGCAAATTAGATTTTAACTCTGAGTAATAACTCAGCATTATCAAGGCCTAATTATAATCTCACTTTATATTTACTATTGATTTTGTGTAATCTTGATATACAGACAGATAAGCATTAGATCATTTTGCCCTGCTTAGATATTCTACTGTTGAAATCAGTGGGAGCAGGAGTTGGCCCTAATCCAAAGCCCGTTGAAGGAAACTGGGATCTTTTCATTCATTTGGACAGGTTTCATTTCAGATTCTTGTGGAGGACCAAAGGGAAACTGTTGCTGAGGTACAAAAAGTTTTTCCCCCTTTCTGGATTAACATTAAAACTCTATTTGTGAAAAGACTTACTTTTTTTCTTCCCTTTAAACTCAACAAGGTCTTTTAAAAATACAGTGAAATTTAATATTTCCATTGATAATCTCTTTCATACAAATAAAAATAGTCATGTTGTATAAATGACCTTGGGTTATTAAGGAAAGATGACTGCAAATGAAAAAAAAATTGCATTTGCAATACTGAATGTAGGCAGCATGTGTATCTGGCAAAAGCATTTTGTATGCTACTATATTGTCTTTGAACTTATTTCCCATGGGAGTAGCTGTTGCTCAAGAAAACAGGTGTTTCAGTATAATACCTGGAGGGCATCATTTAAGTAAGTTAAAACATTATTTGTTTAAGGAACCCACTCAAGGTTTCTTGCACTTAGTTTTGACACAGTTCAGCAGAAGATATTTATTAGGATTTAGAGTCCATGGTTCCTAAATGCAAATGCCTATGACTGCTACATAAATCTGTTTAGATCTGCTAACAATGGAAAAGTGAACCAGGACATCTCATTTTGCATGGTCTAGCTTTGTCTCAAAACGCTGGAAAAAAAGGCCATTAAGCCTTTGGTTTATCCTGTCTGTAATGTCAGACCGAGACCGCTGCAGTCACGTTGGCTGATGTCCTGATGCTGACTCCCGTGACCTGTGCCCATGCTGTGGAAGGTGCTCACAATCTCACCCTTGGGGGATCAGGTTTCTCTTACCTAATGCCAGCATCTCCAAATTAGACAGAAGTCTAAGGTAATGTCACTGCAGTTCCCTTAGATAATAAAAAAGGAGGACATTTTCGAAAGGACACTCATCACCCTATCATCTGGTGTGAGGAATTTCCAGTTGAGCTGCCCAGCTCTTGGTTGCTGACAGAGAGAGCCTCTGCACCCAGCAGGCTTTCTGCAGCCAGCTTTTTATGTGGATGGTGTTAAGGGAATTAATCCCAGAGATGTGACTAATGATTTACAGAGCGTGCCTGCACAGGTGGGTACAGACAACCCTGAGTTCATTCCATCCGCACTCCTGCTCAGTCAGCTAGCTCCAAGGAAAGGCAAAATGAGCTCAAGTCTGCCTGCACCTGCCTGGGTAAATCATGCCCTTGCAAGATGAGGTGTAAGTAGCCAGTTACTGCTTTCAGCTGCACCCATAAAGATCTGCTGGTCATTCCTGGGGGGAAAAAAAATAAAAAATCAATAAGAAAAGATAACTGAATGATGTCCAAAAATGCCTTCTTTCTGACCTTGAGTGTGAAAACAAGAAATGGAGAAGAGAGGAGCTGTGTCTCACGAGATAGAGTTAATGAATATGTGAGACTAGGATTTCTTTTTAAAGTCCATTAAGCTCTAATTGCTCTAAAAGGAGACAAGTTCCCTAACAGCAGCCTCTGCACACTAGCAAGTGCTCTCCTTCCCGTGCGCAGGCCGCTCTTCTCTAAGTGTAGAGCAGATTCAGAGGTGTCTGGGGCATGAGTTAAAACACTTATTTTTGAAGCTCTCTTCATCTTCTCTGAGTGCTGGGAGTTCTATTTTTATGGTGAAAGTAAGCACAGTAACATATGAGTGCTACTTTTTAAATGGCACACTTGATGCACTTTAACAAGTTAAGCATATTGAATGTGTCTGGTGGTGAAATTTGTGAAGAAAAATACAGAAAATATTTTTTTTGTTTGTGCCTAAATATATGGTTTTAAAGCTGGCATGTGTGCTGTTTTAAAATGTTAAGCTTTGCTTTTGAGTATGGAACTTCTGCTTTTTTTCCATTGGAGATTAGATGAAGACAAATTCTGGAGACAGATCTCTTGTTATTAGGCTGTCTATCATTAGGGCTCTGGTTCTCCTGACAGAGAAAATCATTCTCTGGGTTAAGTAAATCTTGATATTTATTCCCACCTACTTCTTTTAATATTGTCACTTAATTGAATGGTTAACACTAATGAGGTCACAGATGCAAGAAAAATCTGTTGGGTCATCTGTTGCAAAACTATTTAGGAATATAGAAGTCGATTCTAAACTCTCTGTTGATAAATATGACTTTTTATTTTTAGTCCAAATATGCAGTCTGAAAGCTAAACATTGCTGATGTCCATCAAGAACTCTGATTAAAAATAATTTTATTTTGAAATTTTCACCTTGTTGTTTACCTATATGTTTTTGGAGTGCCTGGAGTTTGGTATCTCATCTATTTTTCTCTCTTTTCTTTGCATATCTATAGATTTATGTGTCTGTTTCTAGGACAGAACTTACTACAGTATGCAGTCAGAAATCAATATATGGTTAATCTTGGCTGAGTTCTCTTCAGTCACTCTTCTAATTTGTCAATCTTCTTGTGTCATCATCAGATAGAGATGTCAATGCAAAATTTGTCCTGTTTGTCTAGCTTACACATCTAACATGCTACTAATTTTAGTTTCTTAGGGAATTTATTCTATAAAAGTAGGTGCTTATATAGTCAACAGAAAAATGTAGGTGCTTTCCAAGTCATCCCAAAAGAATTACCGCCCATTTAGTTTTAGATATCTAAGTCAGGCACCTACTTTTCTCTTCTACTATGCAGAGAACTTTGGTGCTTGCTGTAATGATTCCCTAGGTCCCTGAAAATTAGTTGCCTAAGCTAGACAGTGGCAATCCCTTGTAGAATTCATACGACCTGTCCTGAAGTATCTGCATTTGAACTAGTTATATTTTTATACATCTGACCTTTTTCAGAAATCTTCCTCAAGCATTGCATAATAGGATATTTTCAGTGATTATAAAGGATTATTATCTCAGAAGTAGGTACCAACAGAGTGTAGGCATTGAAATTTGGAAAGATTAATACCACTGTTTGTAACAGTTGCCTCTGTAGGAAAGGCTTCTGAAAAAGCCTGTTCATTAAATTAGGAATCATCCCCTCTCAAGTTTTGTGAGAGACTGTGTGCGAAAAAAAAGTACAGCTTAAGACATACTTAAATGTTTGAAATGCACATGCCAAATCCAGTAAAGGGTTCGAGCCAAAAACTTCTGTGGGATCCATAATGATTTCCACCTGCATTTATATCCTTGCTAGTTACAGGGGTCTTATTAGATTATTATTCACTGTATGTGAATAATACAATTCATCTTATGTTACCTGAAGGAATCTGGTTTTGTAGAATAAGGAAAAAGCTGAAGAATATTCTTCAGTTTTATGGAAGATGAAAGTACTCCAAGCACATGCGGGATCTTACCAGGTAAGTCCACAATGAGAAAGAGGCTCTTTGTGTCTTTATCATAAATCACAACAAATACTTAGAAATAACATAGGAGATACTCAGCTTCATGTGACTTCAAATTCTGTGTTACTAATTAACATTACTAAGAATAAAGGCCATTTGAAGAGCATATCCCAACATCATGCACCGTTCCTTGTTATCATGAGCAAACAGACTGTAGAATGCTTGTCATAAACTGATCAAAACCTTTTCTAAGTGGTTAGGTTTCTTCCTCCCATAACTTTTCTTGTAAGACTCACAACTTTTTTCATGGAATCTTAGAGTCATAGAATGGGTTGGAACGGACTTTAAAGTTCGTCTCATTCCAGCCCCGCTGCTGTGGACAGGGACACCTTCCCCTAGACTAGGTTGCTCAAAGCCCTCTCCAGCCTAGCCTTGAACGCTTCTAAGGAAGAGTCATTTGTTTCTTAGAATCCTTCTTTTATTTTCTACTCTGAACCCTGTTTGTTACTTATTTGTAACTATCTGCTCTATTCCAACATGATAATTTAGGTTAAAAGAATTATTTTGCCTTCTTATTTTTGTCCCCTGGGTTTATGGAGAGACCGTCCATTTATCCTCAAAGACTTCAGTCTGCCTAGTTAAGGAACTGAAGACTGGTTCCACACTGGGGGACTTAGCACGTTAAGGCCACACAAATTTTTGATCTTTGAATGCGAGAGTGGAAATCCCATGTGATGCATTTAAATTCTTTGTCCAAGGATTTGGTACAGCCTGTTGCTCATGAATGACATTCACTCATGAGAGCCAACATGCCGACCCCTAAACTAACCCCAAAAGGCATGGCAGAGTGAGGAGTGTGTCTGAGATTCTCACCATGGTCTGTACCATGATATTTGTATTTCTGGTTTTACTTTTACTTAAAATATCTTGTCTGGTACACCCTAAGAATAACACACTAACCCATTGTCTTCAGAGATCTGAGTTCCTATTCGATACAGAATCCAGACAAGACATACTGGAGCATTTATGCACACAGCAGAAGTTCAGACTTGAAATGGCAAATATGAATTTATGTGACTGGTAGAACCATCCCTGAAATTGTTCACAATGGCTGTGGATTATTTTGAGATATGGTGGGGTATTCATGTCAACTAAAATCTCAGCTTTAACACCACCAAAAAAATGAAAACATTAAGAGAGTTAACACCATCAATGTTCCATTATTTTAATAGTATTATGTCCTTACAATTAGTTGTTTAGGAAGAAGGATTTAGAATGTCTTTATTTAAAAAGCAAAAGTATGGAGAATTATCACCTTCGTAAATTTTACACAAAAGCATCAGAGCACATTAGGAAAGCCTACAAAAGTAAAACAGACAAAAAGTGACATAAAATGTCATACATAGAAATTCTGATTTTAGAAAAGTTTACTTTCATACAGACGAGGTGTTTGCAAAAATTATTTTGTTAATCTATCAGAACAGTAAATCTTTCAGCTTTTCTTAAGTCTTTCTCTTTCAGTCTGAGTCATATTTCCAGGCCACTGAGAGAACATACCTAGATTTTTGCACAAAGGGTGAAGGCTGTTGTCATCCTGATTTTGAAACTACGTGAAATCATAATTGCAATTATAAAACCAAATATAACCTTGCTATTAAGCAAATAAATAGTTCAAGCCTCCCTGAAATCTCCTCCACCCAACAGTGTAGGATATATGAAGTTTTTCACATTCTTTGTCAGATTTATTTGGTTGTCAGTTCAGTTACTGATGCAATTAAAAGGCGCTAGTAAGTATTATATTTGTGGCAGAAAAAACCCCCCTATTTGTGGACTTCACTCATTCATCACTTTTTTAGAGACACTTTTTGGAGCGTGGTTGCATAGCAACATTCCATTCAAACTTCCCCAGAAGCAAATTTGTTACAGTTGCCAAAAATGTATCATTCAGCAGTCAGGGTGGCAGTTAGATTGGGTATTCTGGTGAAATAATTTTGTTTCAGTGTTCTAAACATTTGTGCACATGCTAATGCTAAATTTAAGATCTTCAGTTACTGGAAAATTAATATAAGATGTCTTTATCAGTATTCTTGTCAAATTTTTTTCATTAAAAAGAAAATATTTTTTCGCATTGCAAGGACCCATTTGGTATCTATGGATATCCAAATAATACTGGTATGGATCAGCAGAGATTGCATTTAATTGTGTTAAAATAATTGCATAGGAATAGAAGAAAAGAGAATGAATCCTTTAATAATTAGTCAAGACATCTTTATTTTTTCTTTTGAAAGTGATGTACAAGCAATGTCAATTTATCTTACCTGTCTCCAGGGCACCAACTCAGTATATGAGTCTAGTGCCATCTTGGATTCCTTAGATTCACCACGCCTTCAGCAGTCTTGTCAGAAGAGTGCAAGATATTTGTATTCTCTTCAATGTCAGGTCAACACAGATTTTTTAGACTATTTAAGATATTAGTGGTGACACTGGATGTCTGTGTTCATGCAACTGACTAGAGACCCAGACAGTTAAATTATCTTTTGGGCTGAGATTCAGACATGAGCATGTGTCTTCACATAGGCGTACCCTTTAACATGTGAAAGCAATTTGAGCTTTAGTCAATTCAGTGAATTCAGCTGACCAAATCTAGGCCTCTACTCTAGATGGAGTTGAATAGCTCTCCAGACCTTATTGGTTCTACTACGAGTCAGCTCGGCTATGCAAATGTAGAAATTCTGTTCCATATAAGCTTATTATAGGATATTCTGACTGGCTGCCAGCTGCCAGTCCAGAAGGGTTTGGAGTTCTCATATACATGTTCTGCCAGTCCCAAACTATGTCCCAGGTACCCAGAATAATCTCCTCAGCACTCCTGAAAAGATAGATGAATCAACCCTTGAATCACTCTTTACTAAAATGAGAACTCACACACCTATCTCATATGTAGGTACTTACACTTGTTCACAATAAATGTCTACAACCTGACTGGTTCCTGACATGATCAGCCAAGCCTAACCTTGTTGCCCAGTATGTCTCTAGAACCAGCAACTGCAACAGGTACCTCCAGTGTGAGATTCAGACTGAAGATGAGATGCCTGCTTCTCTCCCTCAGCAATCCTTCCCAATTCGCGCGGAGAGCCGAAGACCTGTGTTATACACGAATGGTATGGGCATTGTAGATGAACAAAGGTGATGCTGAGGTGAGGGCTTGTGTGTGGCCTACGGACAGAAGAACTTGTTCAGAATTGTCTTTAAGATTCCAGGAAAAAGCCAGCAATAATATGTTCCACTAGGGCTTAGTGGCAAGAATTTAAAAATCAGGATTCAGATGGAAGTAACAAAAAATTAATTACTTAGGGGTCACACTTCTGAATTTTTGTATCTCAGATATTATCAATGTCAGGGGCAGGAGAAGGGGTGAGTGTGTTGGTATTTGATTTTATGCCTGTGTCATAAGTTCAAAGATATGTGAAACTTTAGTCAGATATTTTATTTTGCTTTCATCTAGTCAATGAATGAATAAGGCACAATTACAAAAGAATCCATAATCCTAGCATAGAACTGAATTTAGATGTATGTTTTGCAAAGAAAGAAAAGAAAGACACTGGGAATTCACATTTTGCGAGCTTCCTTCTGTGTGGGCTGAACAATACAAAACAGATAGTTTCCTTTCATTACTGTGTAGGACCGTCATTTAAGGCACAGTCTGAATGGATAAGGAGCAGCTCTTCTTTAGTTCTCCAGACTTGAAACTGACAGCTAAAATTCAGTAAATCAAGAGCTCCAACAAAGTTAGGAAAAGGCTCCTTGTGCTTAGTGCTTTTACTAGGGCTAGCAGTTCATAAAAGGGTATCATGCCTCTGCCCAATGTACAAGGAGATGCAGAGTCAAAGCTTTGATTTAGGATGATAGTTTCATGGGTCTTTGTTCCTCATAAAAAGCTTAAAAGTTCTTAACCCATTATTGGCAACCCTGTCCAAATTAATCTGAGGTTACCAACATAGTACAATTTAAATAGATTATCTTCTTTTATCAAAACCAGAAAGACAATAGTAATTCACAACTCTTCGACTGGATATCAGCTGACACTTTGGATTTTTGAGATAGTGGGAGCTAGCTCAGGTCAGAACACTGGAGAATTAATGATTCTCTGGGATCCACATCTCTGGATCCTTTGATTCCTTTACTATACAATCCTTTTAAGTCACCCGTTTGTTTTCTTCTATAGATCTAAAGACTTTCCTACCTATTCTTTATGTCTCATCTTGAAGTGGAATTAATAAGATTATTTCTTTATGCATGGCTGTGCCTTAAACCAAACAGTCACTCCATCTTCATCCAGACACATCTGACCATTAAGTCCCGTCAGTGTTTTAGCAATTATGAGTTATAACTATTATATTGCCTAATTTTGACACAGATGCTTCCTGAAGAAAAAAGGATCTGAAGAGACTAAGATCTTAATTGCAGCAAGTGTGAATTTTTAGACCACTAAAATGGTTTCAAGGAGAGTACATTTTCAAGTAATAAATACATTGAATCCATTTTTAATTACATATAATATTTGTATTTATAAAACACGTGAGGAAATTCTAATAAAATTCTCCTGCCTGTGTCATCTTTTCCAATGCCTCTAAACTGTGCTTGCTGCAGCTGTGGATGAATATGTGTGACACTTGTTTTCCTCAACGAAGTGGGCCATCTCATCTGCTTTTGTTGTAATGTCCTATAACACTGACAGGAATCGCACAAACACAAAACATCCGAGCCAGGATGCACTGCAAAACCTCCCAATTCCAGTCACTACTTCAATGAAGATTTTTACATCAGCAGATGTAAAAAGGAGACTTTGGGATCCAAAATATCATCCTTTGGACTAAGTTAGAGCCAACTGGTCTTAAATTCAATGCATAATCTGCTGAAAACATAGAAATCAGCTTAGTTCTTTCCATATAGGTCTATTTGGTAGGGTAGGTAGGTGCCTATATTCACATGGCATATAAGCATATCTGGGCAGGATTTTTAATTAATAACTATTTAATTTGCAAAGAATGTTACCATTATTAAATACATGTTAATACCAATGGATAAGCTGGTTGATCTCCTTTTATAAACTGCCAACATGTAGTGATATTTTATGGTGTTTTTTTATGAGTTTCATCACAATGAAATGCTGGTTCTTCTTTATAATTCAATCTGTTTTACTGACTCACAAAGGGTGGAGCAAAATGTCAAAGTCTTTTGGTCCTTCACTTAGAACTGTTTGTAATACTGAGAGATTATACATTTATCTGCTTATTAACATCAAGTACAACATTATGTGAACTCATGATCCACAATTACTATTGCAAAACTAACTTTAAAGTACAACAGGACAACCTTGACATGTAAGGAGACAGAGAATCCCCTGGATCCGAGGATATACAAAAGAACTCTAGCCTGTCATAAAAAAGTGTGTGTGAGGGGAACCCCAACCGTCATGTCAAGAAGAATAGAATTTGGCCAGAGGTCAAAGGCTCTGTGTAGCAACTGCTAAATATTTCCTGTCTGCTGTAATACAGGAGTACTTGTATTAACTGTTTTGGGATAGAGAGGAAAGGGATCACGTGTGTATGCAAGTCTGCTTTCTCCCCCATTAATTCATGGAAGTGAGGAGTTTCAGTTTAAATGTTAAAACTGGGCCAGTTGGATTAACAATCCACATTGTTTTCTTTTCTGGTCCAAAAAAAAAACCACAAAAAAAAAACAATAGAAAAAAGATGTGTATAGATAAACTGTGTTTCATGGGGTTTTTGGACATTCGTGTCAGGTAGGGAGGAGACAAAGTTTTGTGAAAGCCTCTCATGGGAGTCTGTGCTATGTGCCTATGCCTTGAGGACTACAGGAAAACCCCAAAGCTCCTATACAGGTCTTTCCAAAGATCTAAGAAATTGTTCTTATTTTTTGTAGGAATGAAACAGAAGACTTTCACAATCAATAAATAAAAAATGAGAAAGCCCTGCTTCCAAAGAGGCTGGTTATCACTTAGCTTTCAAGAACTTTCCTGTCCTGTCATCTCATATATCCCTGGTAAGGACCCTTACCACCAAGTCATTACTCAGTTTTTTAGGATGAACCTTCTCCATTACTCCTTATGCAATTCATAGTAGTAAACTTATGTTAGCATCTAAGTATTAATTGGACAAGAGACCTCAGTGAGGTCTGTGGTAATTATTCATCTTATTCATCTGTGGTAATTGTAGTGAGCATTGGACCAAAACTAGGGTAATATTTTATTTGATTTTTCTCACTTGAAGCAAGTGAATTAAAAATCTCAATTGCAGCAGGGTAGGGAGGGAAAGAACAGAGAAAGGAAGAAAAAACCAGAAATTCAGATCCTCTGATATTCCAAATTTTGGCAAGGAAAACTGTCACAAACCTTTCTAAGTGACTTAGGAGCCCAAACCTTGTGGTTCAAAGAGGCAGATTTTTAAAGACAGCTACATAGCCAAAGATAGAGACATGAGGTGAAGATTTGTTTAAGCATTAATCACCCAGCAGAATATAATTATTGAAATCAGTAGGAGTTTGTTCTGGAAATAATGCATTGTTTAAAAATGAGCCAGAGCTGGGATGTCCAAGTCCACAGAGCTTTTTGATTGTCCATGTTCTGATTGACCAACACAATACAGCAGCAAGCTCCAATGACTTGTGCCCAGCCATTTTTGAGGTGCAATCTTCAAACTTAGAGTAATTGTTTTTCCATAACACATTTTGAAATTATTCCAGAGAAACTAAAATAGCCCAGATGAGAAAAAATGAGACCTATTCTGTCAGAATAGCTGTTATCTTGGCACTAAGATACTCTTTTGGGACGTCAAAGTGAGTTAAACACTGATGGTAAGACCCAAACATAACTCATTCTGAGGGGTCTGGTAATTTAACCACTATGTTATGGACTGAAACTGCAAAATCTTTCTGGATTTCTCAGATTTCTTGGTCTTCTTTTCTCCTTATGCAGGGGGCTTGATATTGTGAAAAACTCTCGTGACCTGCAGCTGCCAGATGAGGTAAGTGGGGAACAATGTAGGTTGTCCTAGCTTTTGCTCTCTAGTGTGCCTATATGCAAACTAGGTATCTAAATTTATAATAGGTAAAAACTTAGTGGAGTTTTGGAAACAGTTAAGCTGACCAGATGAGCATTGTCACGTTGTCTTCTTGAGAGTAACCCACACTATGTCCCAGCAAGATTGTAGAACCATTTGTGTAGACTCCTACTCTCTACGTCCTCTATTTCAGGCCCTGTGCTTTGAGAAGAGCAATACTGTTTCGTCTCAAGTAAATGCAAACCCACCCTATGTTCAGCAAATCTAAACTGTTTCTGAGTGTGTAACACTTTGAATACCTAGGCCTGCTATCAGTGAAAAGAAAGGACAGCTTAATTCTGGAGTGAGACAAATCTCCCTCCGGAGATGTGTGTCTCCTTTGACAAGAAGGGACGCTACATTGAATAGGCATCTGAGTAGTATGAAACCAGCCTTTCCAGTCTGGAGCTGCTATGTTGTGGCACGCTTTTGACGAACTCTTCTTAATGGTTACCTTTGGCTCAAGGGATCTGTGCTTATACTTCTGTGTTGCTGCGTACATACAGTATGTACACGTGTGTGGATGGGTATAAAATACAAACGTGCTGTTGGTGAGTCTATCAGCTTCAGAAAGAATAACTACCAAGAAAAAAGAAACTTCTTATCTGAATTACATAGCTTTTACAAATATAATTAGTGGGACTGAAATGACAGCTCTAGCCATTGTTGTTAACAACTATGAAGACCTAGATTTATGGTCATGATGTATCAATTGTGAAAGGGACATACTCCATGATTCAGAAGAGGGTCTATCCATGGTCACAATTAATAAACATCAGGTCCAACACCTGTTTGAACTCTAACCACTCTCTTACCCAGACTTCCAGAATAAACTTTCTAGTCTGCTTAGCCCGAACTCTTATGACTACAAACAAACCTGAAAACTTCATACGATCACCACAGAAACAGAGATAAACAGTCTAAATTCTTCAAGAGAGCATGAATACAGAATGAAACTTTTAATGAGGAGGTCAAAATTTCCAACTGTGCCAACTTGAAGAGGACACTGGGTAAGCCTACATAGTAATTAAGAGCAGTCTTGAAAAACCAGGATGTGTGATCCTTCCATTTATGTTATTCCCTCAAGGACTGAATGGACTGGCCCTGCCTGAATTCCTAATGTGGAGGAACCTGGGTGAGAGGAGGGAGAAGTCACCACAGCAGGCATGGGGAGGCATACTTGCCCTGGCAGATCTGGGAGGTCATGGTTTGTTCAAGCCCCAGGCTACTACCACATGCCTGAAAAATGGACAGAAGATGAGTCTGGTTTTCAGGGTGACTACATGGAGATAGATACCTTGCTGTAAGCAAATTTAAAGATGTTTCTTGGAAGACTTTAAAATCAAGGTTGAGACCTACTATTAGGATCACAGCATTTCTGTCTCACATGACAAGTTGCCTATTTGATGTTTCATTAAAGTTCAAGTTCTGAGACAAATGGTTATCTAAAGATCTCTCTTTTTTTAATGAGAATTTAAGACACATTGCCCTTTCTGTATACAGTAGATGCAGAGAGACACCTCCAGAAGGTGATTCATCTCATCATAAGATAGGCATCCAAGATAGGTCATACAATTTGCCTCCAGTGGTGTTTATTTTCTCCTACACTAACTATAAAAGAAGCCTTGGTTGAATAGGTCATACTTGGATGTCCAATACTCAGACAGCTGGAAGCCATCTGAAGGCACTGAGAGCCTCAGTAACAAGACCAGTTAGCCTGGGCTTTGCATTGTGTTAATGGGATGCACATGGGTTTTGACTTCCTTGAAGACTGGGCAGAGCACTCAATGACTGAAAAAGACTGTATAGGCACACCCTGTAAGAGATTATTGGAGGGAATTCCCTGAGGAGAGAGAATGTTTTATCCTACCTGCAGCAAACCTTGAGCAATAGTGGCAAAAATGCTGTAAAGTGCTTGGGAGAAGTGATGAATACATGAAGAAAACCAGAAAGATATCTCCCAAGGAACAGAAGAATTTCTTTATCTGTCCTGACCTCAGTATGAGGAATAGCCACAGGGAACATGAATTCCTCCAATGCATCTACCACCCTGAATAACGTGAAACCAATGACAATGAAATATCTGCAATTTCCAGGCACACTTGGCCTAGGGGTTCAAGTGGTCACAGCAGGTTTCCTTCAGCACTCCAGTTTTTACAACATGCATAACAGACCTTTATTCTTCCACTTCAGTTTATGGCTTCTTGCACAAGACAATAAATACTAATTGTTGGCCACGTTTATGACAGCAGTGTCCCCAGCAATTCGCCAGATGAACAGACCATCATCTCGGACTTCACAAGCCACTTTCACGTTTCATGGTATTGACAGCTAAGATTTATGACTTTCGGGATTAACTCAAAGATGCACCTGCTTTCCCAGGATTTGACTGAACAGAGAAAGAGTGGATGGACTAAGTGAATGATGGCTTTTGGGTGGACTCATGAGGAGACGTCAAAAAATTCTCTAGTGGACACTGTGCAGCATAACTGGATAGCTTAGTGGTCATTGTGCTGTGCAGAAAGACTTGGTCTGGATGATCCAATGCACTTTAAATCACTGTTTTCATATTTCAGTCCGTAACTTATTCAATATGTGCAGTCTAAGAGGTAACCACAATAAAAAACTAGACAAAAAAAAAATACTGTGAAATAACCTTGTAATCATCAGTCTGAAAAAGATAAGCTTCCTTGACTGGTCAAGCATGAGTGGAAAAAATGGTCTGGCATTTCTGTTCAGCTGCTCATTTGGGATCTCAAAACCCAACTTGATACTGCTGTCATATGAAGTAAGAGTTGCTGGGAAGACACACACCACATAATTAGCTAAACTATTAGATCTATGTGTAGCATAAGGAAATGAGTGCCTTATCCATGTTCCTCATGTACAAGGAAAACATGCACTGCTTTGTGCATAACCATTCAGCACAGTTTCACTCAGTGGTCATTCAGTGCAGACCAGAGATGCTGGGTCAGCATTGCACCCTGAAGTATGTCTGGAGTATGTACACACCATGCACTGTCACTCTGGCAGGTCTGATAGATTGAATTTAGTGCTTCAGAGCAACATGCACACTTAGTACCCAGATGCCCAGAGCCCTTCAAACAGTCCTGCCTAATTCTCGCAGGAGCTATAATGAGATTTTCTTCACAATGTTCTTTGACTAATTGTAGCCCAAATTAAGCCTGAAGTAATTTTAAAGGCATCTGAGACAGATGCACTAGAGGTATATGTGACCTAAACAGTCAATAAGGAGAACCAGACACTTCTCAGAATGCTGAATCATCTTCCAGAGGTGTCTTACTTTCTTTGTTGACTCCCTGGGGGCCTGGAGCAATGAAGTTTCTGGCTTGCATGCTTCAGCTAAAGGTGTCTGGGGGAGGAATTCAGGCCATAGGATCCCTGGTAGAGGAGCACAGAACAGGCCAGATTGCATTCCCTTGAGCAGCTTTCTCATGGAGCCCCACGGGGCCTGGCTACGTGGTCTTCACCAACAAATAAAAGAGATCTGGGACCTGGTCCCAGGTCAAGTGACGCTAATTGTCTCGCATCCCCTCTGCTCTGGGCTGGTTGCCTCTACAGCTGGTTCCTCTGGGCAAAAGCAACTGGAGCAGCCCAAGCAGAGACCAGTAGCAATTAAACTGTGAACCATTAATGCTCAAGCTTGGTCTATGGCCTTAGCTGACTTTTCCTGTCTTATTATTGCCCTATACACTAGCATTTAGATTTTTGAGAAGTTCTAAAAATAGCATTCCATTAGTCTCCGCCAATATTAGTCAAGGATGCATTCACACCAACAAGGATTTGTGCTTCAGGTTCTTTAGCAAAATACCTATCAAGACTTCCCATTCACTCCTTAGCTACTAGTGCAGATAATTAGTCTAATTTTGAAAATTATTGTAGATTTGGACAACATGCTTTTACATGCTGCCTCCAGCTGGTCATCTGAACAACCCTAGCACAGGAAGGTACTTAATTCCCCCACCTCAGTCTTTATGACTGTTTTAGTTACTATTTTGGCTGTATATATCTCTGCATTAATTGTAAATTTTAAAATGTTTTTAGAATTCTTTGGAAAAAAGGACAAGTTTGGCATAAAAAAGGCAGCCGGGAAACCATTTTGAGAAAACCTGCCCTTATGCTGTAGCCCAGTGTTACTCATTCTACTGTCACTGGCAGATGGTTCATGAAATATTTATTGAGAAATAATAAATAATAACAACAAAATTGACAACAACAGCTTATTTATACACATCTTCCCACAAGCTATTGAATGAAAACCTTTTCCCCTGTGAGGACAATCAGACAGGGTGCAAGCTGTCCAAAGATTTTTTGCAGTATCTGTCCTTGGAAGTGTTTGAGACTCGGCTGACCGTGGGCCTGAGCAACCTGGTCTGGCCACAGAGCTGCCTCTGCTTTGAGCAGTAGGTTGGGCTGGAGGGGTCCTCCAGTGTTATCCTTTAAAACCAGTGAGAGTGAGAATATATAACAAAGAATATCTCTCCTGACATTTAGTCCAATATTGATTTGATTGTAAATGAAAAATACCGTAACAGCACAAGATGGTTCCTGTGTCTAATTGAAGAGATTAGGTGGTTAGCAAAGGAAAAAAAAATTTTGCAGAAAATCTAATCTTAGTAGTTAATTTACTGGATTTTTTTTTTTTTGGTCTAACTCATGCATTTGCATACTTTGAGGGCTGTTTGCAAATTGGTAAGAATTCTTGTCAGAATCTTCCCAAAAGTAAAGCAGCTTTGTCTGGATACATACGTTTGTTGCTGATTTCAGTAACTCCATTACAGCAAGGTTCAGTCAACTTCAGTTTATTTCCACAGACAAGTTATCTATATTCCTTTATTTTCAACACAAGACCACGGCCTGTGTCACATAAATGTTTGTATTTCACAGTTTACTTATAGACATATTGCACTGAAGTGCTTCTGTGTTTTGTTCTGTAGTTCAGTGCTCGAGTCATTAGAAATGGTCCATTTGTTTCTGATTTTTTAGCATATTATTTAACTAGAAATTGATCTGACACATTTTTGCATATTTTTTCTGAGACTGGATAATATTTCAATGGGAATAATCACAGGCCCGTCTTGGACTCATTTACATATAGATAAGAATCAGACGTTCAAAATGCTACAGATAGTGAACATGACTGTTACAGCTAAACATGCTGTTTTGAGATCAAAGGTGAAGAATGTATGTCACCAGGAAGAGACTGTTTTATAATTGCGTGGATAAAGACTCTTGAAAGGAATCCTGCTTATACTGGTATACTGTTATTGATCTCTTTCACTGTAAATGAGTTCTTTGGGGATAGGCAAATAACCCAGGAACATGGGAGAAGAACCATGCTTCCTTTATCTCTTTGTCTTTATCTCTTTTACTTGTGCAACTGATAAAAAGTAATCCCTGATCCACGGAGCCTAGCAAATCAAGCAACCTACAGGATCAGTGTCAGCTCAGTTCCCTGAGCACAGCATAGGGAGATATTCTGAATGCCAAGATTTTGTAAACATCAGGAAAAATTAAAAGTTGCTTAATCACATGCTGCCTGCCTGTATTCACTAATGTCAGGGACGGAAATCTCTGTCCTTTCTCTTTCTGTGCTGAGCTGCTGCGTGGTGCTGCTATCACACACCAGAAGTGTTTTGACCCAGAGGTATTTCCAGATGGTTTGATATCAGAAGCAGAATGTCTGAAACTCACACAGAGCTTTGTGACTGTTGTGTTCAGTAGCAAATCTGTGTTTATGGAGATACTGTCAATCACCTTACCTTGCTGGCCCAGATCGTCAAATTCACGGAGGCTGAGGGTGGAGCAGGAACTCTCAGTATCCCACTCCATCTTTAAATGCCTCACATCAGGACCTTGGACTGTAAGTAGCCCTTCAGTGTGCTGCCCATGCAGGATTAGGAGGATTAGCATCACAGAAAATCATACCATAGCAATTGAAATGTTTTCATATAATTTCGAGTATTTTCCATGGTGTATGGGATTCAGAGAAATCTGGAATTTAAACTGACACTGGCAACAAAGAGATCCAGTCAGCAATTTCTACTCACTTCTCAATTTGATAAAAATCATCATTGTTCAGTCTGAGTGAAGAGTGAACAAAAAGCCTTGAGTCATCCCCTGCAGTGTTAGCTGTCAAACCATCAATGAAATATTTCAGTCTATGTCTCTGCCTCTTAACCACTTGTGAACTAACAGTTCAAATACTTCTTTTATTTCTCATGGGCCAATTTTCCTTATCCCTTACCTAAGGTCTAGTTGGAAAAAAATAGTGAAAAGGAGTTTGAACTTGTACAATCAAGTTGGTTTTGCATTACAAGTCGGCCAAAGTGACTTGTACTTGTAACAGTGAGAAGTGTATTAGATAATCACTGCTGGTGTGCAGTTCGAAAATGACTTGGTAAATACCTTTACAAATTCTTCCAAAAGTAAGCAAAAAACTTTCCAAAGTCAAGAAAAAAATGTTTACTTCTTTGATGTCTGTCTAATAAAGGTAAAAATTAAGAGGCAGGAATCTAACAAGCGCTGAATAGAAAAAAAATCGTATTTCAAGAGTCTGTTTGTGACCTCAGTGTGTGGTTCTCCTTTGAAAAATGATTCTCTAAAGTTTTTCCAGTTCCCATCCTGCACTCCAAGCTCTGTCCCTCTCTTTGCTCATTATTCCCAGTTTTAAAGATTGCGTGGGCTAACTTAAAAAAATTAAAGAAATCTTTTTTAAATAGGCTTTTTTTTTTTCCTGATTGTAGTCCCATGGAAAACAACTATAGGTCTCCCCAGTTGGTTTCCCAGCTCCAGAAACATGTTTGCCAATTTGCAGTTTATGTAATTTGCACTTCAAAATGTGGGCACATAACCTCAATGCTCTCAGAGTTGTGGGAATAAACAGAATTTCTCCACAAATCTTCAGGGGAACTTTTAATCAAAAGTCTGCCTGGGGCCGGATGTTATCATGCAACATGAAGAAGCAGGATTGTGATAGATCTACTCCCAGAAAGGTTTAATCAAATCTGTTCAGTCAGAGTGCTCTACTCTTGAGTCACTGATGGGCATAGACAATGCAGGAGTGTTGCAAGAATGTCCTTAAAGAAGCACGGCACCCTCGTGTCCCTCACATTAAATGTGGACAGCATCTAACACCAAGCCCTGCCAGCTTCTTGCTCCTGGGGTGATGGGTGATGTGTGCTCGCTCCCCTTTCTAGCTCCAGAATAAACAAGGTGGAATGAATTCAATATCCTTTAAAGTCACATGCATTTGCATGTGCCTCTGGACAGTGTTTTCAAAACTCATTGCTCCACAAATGAAGAATAATAAAAATATTTACCCTCATCAAAAGAGCAACCCTGAGGAAAAATCCATCAGAAATGGGACACCAGCAGTACAACTTATTTATTTATAAGTTTGTAGAGCTGCATATGAATTTGATATTTTGAGTATTTAACTAAACATTTATTAATACTACCAAGATCTAATTTGAATCTCAGTTATGCTGATGTTACTCTGGTATAACTCCACCAAGTTAATGTTTTTGAATCCAGCAATCCACTAACACCTTCAGTCTGGAATTTGCCCAAGCTTACACTTTTTTATCTGAGATTGTGGAATGAAGGCTCATGTCTGGAAGAGACACTAAAACAACCATTAGCAATTTGCTTAGAATGCCAAGGCATCAGAAAGAGATTAATAGTGAAAAGTGGCATAAGAATTTACTTCTCACAGCAAAGACAGTGGGACAACTTATCTGTGGTACTGAAAAACACAGATACATGTATAGTTTTTCCCCCAGGTATCTGGGTTCAGAAATGAAGGAGCATTTTATGTAAGGTGGTAAGTCGCAAGAGTGAGGCACAAAACCTCTGTCACCAGGTTCACCTGGAGCTGCATTAGCCCTGTGCAGTAGAACTCGTGGTATTGATCACACCATGCTCTCGTTCAGCAGGACCAAATTGCCCTAAAATTAATAGGAAGTTCATTTTCACCACCTGGTTGTAAAATTAATTAAGTGCACTGGTTGGGCAATGATTGGAACAATATTTATTTTAACATTTCCCACTATTTCTTAAACCAAAACATCTTCTGCTTAAAATACATGGGACACTGAACTTTTCATAAATATGACTGTGTTGGAATGTGGTTACACTGCTTCATGTGTATAAGGTAGGGGATTATTTTAAAGAAATAAGAGGACTCAAGGTATTACAAATGATTTCTCAGTTCAGTAAAGGAAAACATAACTTTTAGGAAAATGATTCACAGTAACTCAGGTTTTGGTTTTTCTCCTACAGGAAAAGTACAGGGTAAGTAGGGATAGAGCTGAGTAGGAATTTTCAACAATTCAGACTTTCAGTTGAAAATAACTATTAAGTCAAGGGAAACCTTAGCTTGGAAAAGATTGGGTTTTAACAGGTTTTTTCCTACCCACAGGCTTTTAGGAATTATTTTCCAAATGTGTTTTTCAGTTGCTAATAACTTTGGAAACAGTAGTAAAGAAAAACTTACTTTTAAAAGAAGAAAAAGTTAATCCACAACAATTTCCAGAATATGACTGTTCTATAGGAAAGCTGCTAAGAACTGAGTATCTTCTTGTTGACACTACATGTATTTATTTTTAAACAGTTTTTCAGATATAGATGAGTAATTTTAGAGTCCTTTGGAATACCAGGAGTGTTGGTATGATCCCCACTGCCCCCTTGGCACAAAAAAGCCTCACTAACAGTAGGAAGCACTTGATGCAGGGAAAAGGGAGCTATCCCAAGCTGTACAGTGCAACCACCAGAGCCACCAAAGGTTCAGGCCTTTACCTCTCTGTGCTCAGACATGGAGCCCCTCCAGAGAGCCTGTAAAAAGGCAGAGGGGAGACAGTTTCACCTGCAGCATTTTAAATCATTCTGAGAGGGATAGATTTACCGTACCCCTTCAGGCTAGTGTAAAGGAGATGTACTATCCTGCAAACAGGGACTAGAGATGTTTTACAAATTGTAAAAACAGGGAGACAAAGCCAGAGCAAAGCCAGAAGTGAAATCTAGCCAATCTTGCAAATTGCTTGATTATTCAGTCCCAGAGTAGGAGACTTCATCCCCCGAGTGAGCAACCTTTGAACCCATCTTATGCTAAGTTTCAGACTGCATTGATGATGGCTGTAAGTGTAAGGAGTACAGGTTTCATCAAAAGTCTGTGAGCACACATGAAAGCACAGCAATTAGAGGACAGGAATGAAGGGAAAAGCATCGACTTGCTGTGTGAATGTGAAACCGATCTTGTATCTTTCATAAATATTTACAAAGTAATTAGGAAAAAGAAAAGAAAATACACATCAACAAATGAGACACATCAAAACACTGTCACTAAAGCTTGCATTTCAAAAAAGTTTGGGAGAAAAGCAGCTGTAGTCTATAGAAAACTTCATTAATGTTTTCAAATCACTCATAGGATTTAGGTGCTGAAAGGCATGCTAAATTGGGATTTATACATAATCAGATCATTGAAAAACGTACAAATGGCTGCCAGGGAAAAGTACAATGTTCACTTTTGAAATTACAAAAAATCCTTTGTTTCAAAGAGTGAATTGACTAAAGTTTAGTTTCAGTGAAGCATGTTTTTGCTTTGGGTGTCATTATTTAGTTTGGCCTCCTTGCCAGAGAAACCTTTTTACTGACTACAGTTCCTTCAACTGTTGTTTTTATTCTCCAGCAACTAAAAAAAAAAGAAAAAAAAAAAAAAAGAAAAAATCAAGGCTGCATCAGATGCTTCAAATTTAAATGAGAGCTGCTCTGTTTACCTTTAATTTTGAGATGGCAGTGGGGGTGAATTGCATGGGGCTTGATTGCTCGCCAGGATTTCTCAAACAGATGTATTTGAACCTCCTCACTTAAATAATCTGGAAAATCAGGTTGGACTGGTTGAATCAAAATGCTGGCAAGTGGGTAAAGAAAACATCCATCCATCTCTCCATCCAGGCACCTCTATCGCTCCCATCGCCATGGTATCTGCGCACCTTCAGCAGCAATGTCATGCAGCAGCCTCAGATTCCACACACCACCAAACATGCCCTTGGCAAAAGCCCAGCAGCTTTGCCAGAGATAAAGGATTATGGATGTTATGCCTGTGTATACTAAAGAAAGGATTTTTTCACTTTAATAGCAGTTTCTGAGGTTTCTAAGGCTAAGATATTCAAGCACACACATATCCTAAATCTTAGGACTTAGCAATGATGAATAGCTCTGAATGTGCTCTTGTAGTACATTCATTGAAGCCTTGTGATGAGAGAATGAATAAAACACAAATTTCCTTTTATAGACAGATAGAGGTAGGAGGTAGTTTTTCAAATGGTTACTAGGTAAACTTGTTTGTCATCATTTTGTTTACTTCTCTCTCTCTCTCTCGCGGTCTTTTTTTTTTTTTTTTATT
>VZRV01007662.1:523942-664773 GCA_013398115.1 Falcunculus frontatus
CCAGGGGGGGGGGGGGGGGAAATGGGGGCAGAACTGAACTCTGTGTTTGGACATCCACCCTCGCTGAAGGTAGTTCCCATGGATACAATAGAAAAATACATTTCTCCGCAAAGAATGAAGTTCCGGTAAATAAGGGGCAGAATATGTCCTGTACAGTGAGAAAAAACTGTGATCCTCCTGAGCTGCACAGTCCATAAAAATATTTGAGAACAATACAGAGGGCAACCACAACCTGTATCCAAGAGTAGCATGATGTGAAAAGGTCTGAAAAAGGACCCTGAATAATTTGTCCCCGTCCCCAGCCCAAACTAGGCATATTGGCATTAAGCTAGTTTATAGGTACACAAACAAACAGGTAGGATACTTCATGGGATTTTATATTGCATGTACTTTGTAATGATTTAAGAATCAATTTGTTGACAAGAATCAGAGTAGGAAAGAAAAGAGTATCTAACTTTTTGGTATTACATGTTTGTAGAGATGTACACGGTCTGAAGGGTTGGTCCTTTGCATCGGTGCACTCCGAGCAACCACTACTGGTCTCCCAGCTCCCATCTTCCTTGTGTTCTACCGGGTCAAGAGTCTACTTCTTTCTTCTGTTCTATATAGTTAAGCTCTGGAAGTCCTTCCCACAAGATGCTGCAGGTGTGGGATCTTAAATGTGTTCACACAAGATTGATGGAACACACAATACGCAAACACACTGAAGGCTATTGAACACAAAGCTACCACCACTGACTCGGGAAACACCTCCTGCCTCCATTAGGAAGGCAGGAGATGTCCTTGCAGCCACTGGTGGAGGAAAGGTATGGGAAGAAGGACTTTGGTCTGACCACTAGAGAAGTTCCTACCCTCTGCCCTGTCTCATGGCTTTGCAGAGCCACAACACATGACAGCTCTCCTAAATTTAAACACTTAACTGAGATTCTCCAGGTAGGAAAGGAGATACACCAAGGTGCACTCACACAGCCCCTGGAGAAGGGCTGAGAGGGAGGCACCCACTACACCGCACCTAAAACCTGAATCGCCCTCTAGAAATACCTCTCTTTCCATTGCCAGAGACTGATGGGCAGCCAGTGTTCTCAATTCCCTCATTGTCTAAAGGCTTAAATTTAGGTAGGATAAATCTAGGCCTGTATTTTCATGTGAGCATTTACACAGGAAACGCTCACCACGTAATTGTTGGGAATGGACGTATAGAAGCTGTCTACAATAATAAATGTGTACCATAGAGGAACCAGATTTGTTCCAAACTGTGGAACCCAATCCTGCAAATCTAGCTGGAAAATTCTGACTTCTGAAAATTTAGGTTTAATATGTTTAATACATTTTTCATTCGTGAAATAATACATTTTTAATTTCATTTGTGTCTTCGAGTAACTGTAAAGCTGAAAAGTGTTTTCAAAAATGTATTTCAAGAGAAAATAGCAATTTTTTTTCTTTTGAAAGTTCCCAAAGGTCACTAGGGAAGAGCTTTCATTTGCAAATTTCCACAAAGAGTGTATGTTGCGTGCTCCTTGGTGTGGCCTGACAGGGGGTGGGTGGTGTTTAAGGACATAGAGGATGGTGGAGGCAGCCCAGTGTCATTTAATGTAGTTAAACTGTTTCTGGAGCAAATTATCCCAGGCCAGGCTTTATTTCAATGGAGATTCAGGACCCAGGAGCACCCTGGAGAGTTAAGCAGTTTGGTAGAGTAGCTATAGCCCCTGCTGCTTGCCAGACACAAAGCCCTAGTCTGGGAGGATGCCCTGCCTAGTTCCAGCCTCCCCCTCTACCCAGCAAGCTCTAAAGACACCTGACATGAGGCACTGTGCAGCTGCCAGGCTGAAGGGGACACAAGGCCAAGAGCTCAGAGTGCCACACTCCACTGTTAGCAGCCATGGAGAAGCCTTAACTGACACACACTGGTCCCTAAAGAGTTAAATGACTTGCTTTCCCCTCCACTTTTTTTTTCTTTCCCCCAAAAATGTCTCCATTTTTTTCCTAAACCTATCTGGTTTTAAGGGTACTCTCTTCACCTGCCTCTTTGTGCTGAAGATCTGTGGCTGATGTGTGGACTGCTGTGTCTGAACAGCTCCCAGCCATCTTGTTACCGAGATTTAGGTCACAAACCTTGAAACTAAATGGAGGAAAAATATAAAGGGTTAGTTCAAAACTAAATGTGTTTCCTTATTGTCTCAATTTTGTTCTGTAAAAAGGTGTATGTTTTAATGTCCCTGGTTACAGACTCCAATGTTTTGTAAGTCAGATACTGTGTCAAAATATGTATTTGTGTCTCATCTCTGTTAGAAACAAAATAGCCAATGAAACAAGAAATTCTATATGAAAAACAAAAGATTCAGATTCTAAAGTACTAAAGCCTAAGAGCCACTGTTACAGCAAGAATAACAGCCCCATAAAGGTAGGAAGAATGGTTTTACCCAGTGCCAGATGTGATCCAGTCATTAAACTGTTTCTTATGCTCAATACAGTAGAATAAGTAATGGACAGGACATTCTTTATCTCACACTGGTGGATACATGAAAGGTTGGATGAAGAGGCTGCCTGCAAGTGTTTGTTTCTTTACCCTGACAAAAAAGGGAGTATAGAGCAATGCAGATGTCTATATTATAATGTTTGAAGTTAGGTGTAAACAAAATATTTACTTCTGGACTAGAATGTCTTGGTGCCATAAATGCTCAAAACTCTTCTTTCATACCTGCTAATAATTATGAACTTGGCCGAAATATCAAAGATATTTAGAGATGAAACATATTTTAAACTATTTTTTTTCTAATTTACCTTCTGTGTTGTGGGGGGATCAGCCTTCAAGGCACATTTCAGTCACATATTTAAACTCTCCCTTATAATCCAGGCAAAGCTGAAGTCTAAAAGTCTCATGTAACCAAATTACTCTGGAAAGTCAGGTTTCACTATTCCTCTTACCTTTGCTAAGATTTATGACTGGGTTTATAATGAAAGAATTTAAAAGGTTTTTTCTAGAAAAATGTATGCAGCTTCTCTGAAAAGATTAAAACTCCTGTGTCTCTTTTTCACAGAGAGTACTGTGAGATGAATAATTTCAGAACAAAAAGGTTGTTGCACAGCTACAAAGACTTACACAATGTATTGCTTTTTGAATGGCACGTAGTCACTGTGGGTCGTGTCTGAAGAAAATGTTGCTAGGTGGCTGATAAATAAAAACAAAGTGGGTTGGATCCGTAGCTGAGTCTGAACATGAATTTTTAGAACTAGCAAATGAATATGCCATGAACAAAGGAGCCAGCATGGAAACAAGGAAAAGTTTCAGAGTAAAGCCAGAGTTACTTGCATTGCTTTCCCGAGGTAATTAGGCACAGTCAGGTGCAGCAGCCGCCACTGTTATGTGGCTGCAAAAATTAAGACAATCAAGTCAAAAGCAAGTTAAATTTAAGGTGGAACTAAGGCAGATTTCTAACACAGAACTGCAGATTCAGCCAGTGCAAGTGGTGGCCTTGGAATAGGCAGAAGAATTAACTTAGGTAAGGGATGAAACCAGGTGCAAGCACAGCAAGAAAGAACATTTGAAATTATTTATTCTGAGATAAGTGCAGTCTAACCCTATACACTTAAATGACACGAGATATATGCATACTCTTTTAAAGTGATAACCTGCAAAATGCAGTCAGTTTGGGAGATCTTACACATGTAGAACTTGAATTCACACGTTTAGCAAACTGAGGTGTTTTTTTATTTTTTCATAGAATATAATTAAAAGTTGGTAACTATCACCTCAAACTTATTATTTCATTACTCTAACCACAATTCCATATTATTTTCCTGTAGTGGGACCCCAAAAGTGGGATCAGGCAATCCCTCCAATATAATAACTATAATTTGTTTGTATTGAGAATTTTCCAATTTATTTTTTTCAACCACAGTTTCGCACAACATACCTACAGACCTCACACATGGACAGATTTTCTCTCTTAAAACAGCGACTAACTCTCTGACTTTTGAATTTCACTGATCTAACAGTACAGCACTATCCATTTTAAAGTGAGTGAAAAACATTTCCTTCTTTTCCTTGGAATTGAAATTTCCCCTCACAGTGATGGCAGAGAAAAAGGGTTGTTCAGAATAGGTGACATTCAGCCGTACGGAGGGGTGAATTTTAAAGGCACCTTATGAAAAATGTGTTCAATAACTATTTTTTTTTTTAATGTACAGCTCTGCAGAGCTAGAAGCAAGAACTTCATATTCATGCTTATAGTTGAAGAGGTCCTTCAATAAATATTTGCCCCCAGAATTGTGACACTTTTATCCTTGGGAGTAGAGATTTTTGAAGATTTTTATGGTTCTTGACCCTTGAAAAATCGGATTGATGGTAGGTAGGGCATGTGATTTTCAAGGCTACATACCGTAGTCTCAGTAAAAACAGGCAAAACTTCCTCACTGCTCTGATGGTTACAAACCTCCTTCTAATTTCCAGCTTCAATTTATTCATGGTGAGTTTATACCATTTGTTCTTGTGCCAACCTTATCCTTTATTTTTAATAGCTTTTCAACCTCCCTGTATTTACCTGTTTAATGTATTTATAGAGAACGATCACAAATCCTCTCAGATCTTTGCTTACTTTTTCAGTGTCCTCTGGTAAAATACATTTAAAAGATTCTTCTCTTACATACACTGCACATTCAGAATACATATTACGGTATAATTTTTCCTGCCACTTAGACAGAATGATCTCCACAGTTTAACCATAGGTTTCTACTGATGAACACAGCAGTCACCCCAGCTTGGGTGTTTATTTCCTTACTAAAATAGTCTCCTTTACATCCACAAACATGTATACTATGTAACTTATTCTTCAAGGAATTACATTTTGCTCATGCTGTAGGTGAATGACTATAGGAATATACAGTTTATTATTGTTAATTAATCGTCTATGCTGCCTTTGACCTGAAAGCAATACATATTTCAAGGGCTCAGCACGAAGTAAACTGAGGTAACACACAGTCATCCCATGCAAATGGGTAGAGTGTTGATGAGACTGTATAAGCACTCAAAATTTATAAACCAGACTCCCAAGCTAGCCATAAAACCCACGAAATTCAGAAAAAATCTTGAGGTTTTCATGCAGCTTTTGGCAGTTTAAATTTTCATGAACCAAACCTCTCTCTGCAACTTGGAAGGATTATGTATCAGCGTCATAAAAAAAATGAGATAGAATTTTCTTGTAATTAGCTGACTTCAATGGAGGTTTAGATAAAAAATACAAAATATTATGAGACCTGTGATAAAATCTTAGTAGTCAGCACTGCTGAGTTATAGAAACAGAGACCTGTAGGTGGTAGGAGCCAAGGGAACAAAACAGGCATCACTTGGCTGTTGATGGGTTACCTGGAGGTCCAGAGAAGAACATTAGGAAAAGAAGACTTTAGGAAAAACAGGGGATTTAAAAGAAAAAAATGGCCATCTAAACAGTGTTCACACTACAGTTTTGAGAATTGCTGTGAAGAGGATCCCTTCTCATGAAAACTTACTTTGCACAGCACCTATCGTAGCTCTGTGTCAGGAAAGAGGCTTTTGGCTTCTTAACATGTCATCATCTGCGTACTTAGAAGACCTGTGGCTGTTTAAAAGTGTGCTGGAGAGTAGCCTCTCTCGAAGGGGAATTGCACAGCAGAGATCACTGGAGAACAGTTTGCTCTGGTCACAGCTGCTCCAGCTGGGACAGTGGTCAGCTGCATGCTTCAGGCAGTTTTTCAGCCTCTTCTGTAGCTGGGAGTGGATCCAGCCCAAATGTATTAGGTCCAATAGGTTTGAGCAAGTGCCTGAAAAGTCTGTAAAGCCAGGGGAGTTATTTTGAACTGGATCTTGAAACCAAAAAGGAACTATTACAGTTGCTTCAGTGTCGGGGTGATGCTCTTCTCTGTGCTTGGGAAAAGGTGCCAGCAGCACTCCACACACAGTTCTAGTCAGGAGGTCTGGGACTTCTGAAGGCCAAAGAGAAGCAATTGCATTGATGCCAGTAAAAAGTATATGGTATGCTGAATTTTAGTTCAAAAGCAATATGACTAGCACACCTTCCAAGGGTAAAAATAACCACAAAAAAGAAAATCAAATAATGGAAATTGTTTAAAGAAGAAAACTCACATTTAATTGTGAATTGCTTCATGTGAGGCAAGGGAGCCAAACCCACTGAGTGTTTCAGCTATGCTTGATTTATTGAGCACAGTGGGCTTGTCTCTATCACCTGACACAGTAATTTTAAACTATCTTTGAATTATCTTTTTTAATTAAATTTCTGTGGGATGATTGGATTTTCTGTTTGAGTGATTATTTGTTTGCTTAGAAAACACACTAGACATCTTGCTGTTTGACCTTTATTTTACTTCGGATGAGGGCTTAGAAACACTGAATAGCTGGGCACTATGTTATCAGCCAACCGACTGTAGCTCCAAAGCAGGAACAGCCTTCCCTAGCACAAGTCCCTCCACCACACCAGCATTATCTGCTAACACGCAGGTGGCAGCCTGCGTGCTTCCCACCAGCTTTTGCTGCTCACGTATGATATTTCATGTCTGTCTGTTCCTTGTCAGCCACACGGAACAGCCCTGTAGCCTTTTCTGTGGCTGCACCTTGGCCGCAGCTGAGAGTACCGGAGGAGGTGTTGAAGAAACTTTAACATGTTCTGCGTACCCGTGACAGGTGCAGAGGAGGAGAAGACAGGTGGTGGGGGATGAGGCTGCGGATGAAGCTCAGCCTCAGCCACTGGTTTGTATCACTGTAGCAATAGTAATTGTTACACCTAGAAACAAACAGAACCAGTTAATGTTCTACAGATCAGAGTACAGCCAGAAATGGACATTTCACTGTCATTTCAGTAGAGTTAAGCAAACCTGAATGTTTCTGACTAGCCCCATCCTGCATCTCATATCACAGAATCAGAGGCGCCGTATCACCAGTGGTTTTCGGTTGGTAAAAACTAAAGAGGGGATTAAGCTACTTGGCTACATTATCACTAGAAAAGCACATCCTAATAGAGACTGAACAGGCAGCAATCATTCTAATGTGAATGCTGGAATAAGCCCAGAAACAAATTTTAAGAGAATGACCTTTCCAACCACTCATAGCCACAGTTAACCCTGGAATTAAGGTCCAGCTCAGATTAACACTGATCTATGGAGTCCTTAGATTTTATCCCAAAAACTGCATGAATTATCAAAACAGTGACAATTGTAGTGTTCTGGGTTTTTTCCTTCCTTTGAGGGAAAGATAAACGTTATTACTATTGTTAATTACTAATATTAATACTAATAAAAAGGCTTACATGCAGACCTGATTCCTCTGACTGTTTGCCACACTCAGTTCCCTCTTTTTAAAGAAGCTCCTAAGCAAATTTCTCAAAGTTGCATAGGGGTCTGGTGAGCCATTTGGGAAAGGAGACTTGTCACCTAATTTTGCCCTTGTACCATGTAGACATCTATATCTGATCCAGTCATGCTAGTTATTGCTGATGAAAGGAACAAGCACACAGGACACATTTCATCTGGCTTTATGTCTCTATTATGATAAACACACATCACACACTACAAGCACCTTTTTCACTCTGGTGACTGTTGAGGAGAACCATGTTGATTAACTCAGATGTGAATGTCTGTAGGTAATGTGTAGATATTTGCATGCAGTTAATATACTCCACCCTTTCTTACCCTTATGACATAACATCACACGTGATCCTAAGTCTTTCTGTTTTGCCTGCTTAACTGTTGTTGGCTTGTTTGTTTACAGTGCATGGAATATTTGTGTGTTATCACCTTTGTACACACCACAACTTTTTCATATAGGCACACCAAATTTCTGACCACACAAGGTCTGAAACATTCATTCATTTTGGCACCTACAAACATACAAGTGCTTGCTCATGCCCAAGTAGAAATATTATGGGAGTTGATCTCATAATACCAACAAAAAATCATGATTGTTCTGTGCTAAATGACCTCAGTCATGACCTGCAGATTATCTGCGGATGATCTGTCCTCTGTGACTTCCTGACTGTTTCTCAGGCTGTTCTGCTTCACAGTTATGACTGGCTGTGATGAACTGAGCCAATGACTCAATTTCTTAGTATCTCTGATTAAAATGTTATGCTCTCAAAACCAGTTAAACAGTTTTCATTTAATTCTAAAATTAAGTTTTGTTTCTGATGGGAAAAAAGATTTGCTTTATTTAGGATTTTCCTTTTTAATGTTTCTGTCTCTCCCTGTTGTTTCAGGGGTGGATTTTTATGCTCTTTGTTCACTGGAAAAACCATCAGAGATTTTTTTGAATGATTGGAGAACATATTTTTCAACTTTTGAATCCTTTGAAACTTTATTCCAGAAAAGGTCTTGTTACAGGAATACTATTCAGTCTGTTCAGTCTCTTTCCCCTTGCATTCTTCATGTTTTCACTGGGAGAAAATGCAGGAAAAGAGGAAAAGACAATAACTGAAATCTGATGCATTACTGAAAGAAGAAGGCTGTATTCTCTGTTTTAACATCCTTTGAAAAATTAAGTATTTGATCAAAAGAATTTTTTCACAATTCTTTGGGTCTTTTTTTTTTTAAATCCATTTCCTCAAGAAAATGACAATAAATTATAATTAGTAACTCGGAGTCTCTTAAGGTAGACTCATATTTCCTTATAGTGCCAAAAGCAAAAAAAAAAAGGACCTTTTCTGCTTTAAAAAATGAAAAATGGCTTATTTCTTGAGCATTTTTGGCTAGCCAACAGAGATATGTCATCCAGCTCCTGTGTTTACTTTCCATTTTCAAGCAACCTAAATTTACATTCCCACTATAAAAGTTTTTGACCATTAATACTATTCCCAGAAGAGAAGGTTTCAACTGCTACACCCAGACAGCCAGACACTACTGTTCCAGAGGGAAGGAAAGCAAAAAGTCTCTGCAGGTATTTATACTCCACCAGACTTCTTAAGCTCTTCACGCAAAAGGTTTTAACTAGATTTATATGAAAAGTACCCTTCCGTCCTGTTTCTCCTTCCAAACACTAGCTTACTCCACCAGCATTGTATCCAAAATCACTGAGGACACAGTGACAAAAGAGCCCATGAAGGCTTCTGGAAAGTTTCTGTAAGTTTCAGCCAGCTCCCGACTTCCCCGCTGACCCCCAGGAGATACACAAGGGAGCATAATGAGCCTGAATGATGAGCTGCTCTTTGTCACGAGCCGCCTTTCCAGTCTCTGTCTGCAGAGAAAGAGCTTAGCAGCAGATAACCTTTGCATTGTCCATTCTGCTCCAAATGGGCAGATGAGAAGAAAATTGCTCTCAGGAGATGTAAAGCTAGAGGATAGTCAAACAGAAAAGAAAGAAACTAGAGCTCTGGAAAATCTCTGGGAGCATAGTGAGGAGTTTGGGACATCTGTGCAGCGAGGAAAGGCTCTTGGTGAATTATTTGTCTACGTGACTTGATTTTTGAGACCGACTTTCATGTGGCTTTAACATGATTGTGAGATGGTCCTTCTCATAATTTTTATTCTCCTCTACTATGGTGTGAAGCAACAGGGTACAAACCAAGGAATTTAACTTGCCCAGCAATGTGAGCTGAGGTACTGAAACCCAAGTTTTTAGCAAGCTACCTGCTTTTACATGAGTACACAAGTTGTGCTACGTGCACACCATTTCAGAATTTAGACTGAGACAGAGTCTACATATAGTGAAGACAAAAGAAGAGGGAGAATAAAGAGTTAAGCTTTTTTCCAGCATTCACTGAATGAAAGTAAAACATCCAGTTTGATACGTGTTTTTAAATATTTCTCACGGAGATGAAAATAAGCTATTGTTTTATCTTAATTTTTGCTATGAAGTGTCAAAGCAGTGTTAATGTGTTGTTATTTGGCACAACAAGAGTATTGCTGAGAAACAAAAGTCTCAAGCCCTTGATTTTAAAGGTGTTAAAAGGTATGAATTAATGGATTTTCCAAAGGTAAGTATTTAAGTGCTTACCCATTTAAGTCCTTACCCATCTTTAATCCCATTAAAGAGCTCTCTGCATCTGACATTTCTTACCGGCTGTTTTAAGGACTGACCATCTGTTTTAAAGAAGAGTTTCTGTACAGTCGTCTTGAAACCACTTGTATTCCTCTTCTTTTATAAAAATGTCAGTAATTCTATGAGGTAGCAGACATTAATGTATCACACAACTAGGCAAACACCATAGTTTCTAGCAGAATCTGAGGTGTGTGCAGTTTAAGCTGTTTATGAAAAACCTATATGCTCAAACTAACTTATGTGGAGCTTTTTCAGAAATATTTCAGAGATATTTAACAAAGAGAGAAAAAGACTAATTATTTTTTACTATTTTACCAACTCTACAAGACAATAGTAAGAGTTATCAAAATCAGGTTTGGGTTTGGGGGGCTTTTTTGGGTTGGTTTTAGTTTATTTGCTCGCTTTTTAACACAAGCTTTCTTCTCCCCAAAGTTACCTCCTGTATTTTGCAAAAATAAAGCATGTAAATGCCTACTTTAGAAACTGGAACAGGGAATTAAAATGATATTCAAAAGGAGCTGAATTCATCTAAAACTAAAGTACATTGTCAACCACCTCCACTTGCTCCAGGCACTGATGCCATGATTAGCTATGCAAGAAGCTACCTGCTGGTTTAGAATTATATGAAGTCACCTCAGGGTATCTACAAGCTTCTCACGCACAAGATACTGACAGTTTCTTTACTTGGCTTGAAACACAGTTGTTGCTACATCCAAGTACTATATCATAGATTGTTATTTCACAAGCTGTCATTAAAGTAGCTTGCCTTATTCTCACCAAACAATTAGTCTGCAAACAGTAATGGTTTGTTCCAAATACCCTCAAAGACTACAAGACCTCTAGCATTTTTCAGGTAACAGCTTCTCATCTGAAGTATGAATGCGTGCTGTTTTTTTAATAATAGAGAATTAGGGGGGCAAAGAGTTTTATAATCTACTTTTACAAAGCAACTTGAACTGGGGAGTGGTGGCAGGAAAGAGGAGACTTATCATTGTACAAAGATGCCTGGCAACAAAGGTATCCATGAACCTGAACAACAATATGTATGTACAAGAGTTTGGAGCTAAATTGTTTCTACCTGAACTGGTCAACTTTCTTTGGAGAACCAATATATTGTTTTAATTGTTTATTGTCAGTTACTGTGTACATGAAAAGCAAATCTGGACAGTGCTGGGAATTAGATATAAGAACATATATAGTTGAGCTGTCTCAAGATCAGCAGCAGAAATGTTTATTCTGTTTAAAGTCAGTGGTAATACTTCATTCAGAAGGGGTTTGACCTGCATTGACTGGTGTTTTTGCACATTTTGATGATTCCTGGTTATCACCGACTCACACCACACAAGGAAAGGACAAGCAGTTTCAATTAGATCAGATGTTTTGTACCTGTCCTTCTGCAAATGCATCAATAAAACTCGATATGGACAATCAGCTTCGTCCTTCAGTGTTAAGGTTTCTCCTAGGCTGAAGTCAAAACTACTGCATTTTGCAGCTCTCCTCTGACATGAACACACATTCCCTTAAAAAGGTGCTTTGGTAACTGCACACCCCATTATTCAAGATTTAGTTTGGACCAAGTGACTCATTTTTACTTGTCTAACCAGATCTTCAATGCTATAAAAAAATCTAACAATCAGTCTTCACTCTGATCTTCCCAGCTTCTGTGCTTACTTACTCATTCCCCCTGAAGTGCATCCATACAACCTTCCTCATCCTGGTCCTTTTACATTTGTCAGATGGCACTCATGATATTTACATGTGTTTGCATGTCAGGAATCCCTGCTTGGCACAGCAGGGCACGAAGGTGCCTGCTAATAATTCTAGCAGGGAAGATGGGAATAGATGCTGTCAGCACCAGTCAGGAGTAATCTGCACCTTTGAAAATGAAACCATTTATATTTAGACACATAAATATAGACTGAAGAATCTAAATTTAATTCTTAGGCTGAAAATGTTGACCTCAATGAACAAACCCCTCTGGTAAGAGCTACAGAAGAATGGCATTACTAAACAGTTGAAGAGGATGATCTGAACTCTTCACTGCATTAATCTCCTGGTACAACTCCATGGCCCTTAAGCAAACACTTCCTTGAAAATTATCTTGATCTTAGCTATCATGTAGGACTCACATTTTATTGTAACTGGCATTCAAACAAAATGCAGGCGCTGATCAATAAAACCCCCATATTTTTGTAACTGAAGAACAGTAGGACACACTGTCACTGGGACCACGTATCTGGGCTTTGAGAAATTCAGGAGTGTGCAAAGGACTCAGAACCAATGAGATGTCCCATAAAGAAACACAGGTACACAGACACACATATGTATGTGTATACATAAATAGACAGTCTTCTTGTCTCGAAGATCTTATACTGTAATCACCAACAAGGCACAGCATCAGAAAACCACAAAAATAGGAAGTAGAGGGAAAGAGGAAAAATGGAAAATAGTCGCTCTAATGCTAATGTATTTACTGCTTCAGCTGAGATTTCACACTCTGTGTTATTCAAAAACATACTCATTAGTGACTTCAAAGCACACGGAAGTTGACATAAAGGCTCCTATTTGTCTACCATAGACCTTTAAGCAGGCGTTTGAAAACACATGGCTACCTGCTTTGTGTCAGGTGGTGTTAACCAATGCAGAATGTCACTCACCAACACAAACCATCCGCATGAATACCTTTCCTGTTTCTTCCACATTTTGCTGTCAGCTTGTCATACACGAGTTGCTTCACAATAATAAACAGACCATGGCAGATTGGATTAATATCAGTTTTTATTATAGCGGTTGCAACCATTAATTATCTGGCTGACTAGTGATGAGATGTGGTTCTTATCTAATAGGTAAGGGTATCAAGTTCATTAAAGTTCATCAAATATAAAACTAAAAAATTTGGCTGCTGCAACTTCTCTAGAAGTCTCGCAAGAGAAAAATCCTCAAGCATACACAGTCATATGACTTTTGCTTTTCTCATTGTTGTATAGAACTCAGGCTTGTATTAAACAAGAGCAAATGAAAATTATTTGGAAGAGTATTTCAAATTGCTCCCATCTTAAAATCATTTGTTCTTCCCAAAAAAATATTTAGTAGCTTCCTTAGTGGGTGTTTTCTGTTATGATTTAAAATTATATCTTATAAATCCCTTGAAGAATTATCCTAAAAACACAGGGTGAAACTCAGGGCTATTGAAGTCAATGCCAAAACTCCCATTGACTGCAGCTGAGCCAGGATTCCACCCACAAAAAGATTCAAAACAAGAAATTACAGAATGTCCTTTTTTTTTGTAAATGCTTAAACCCATTGTTCAGTGCCCTGTTCTTTGGTGGTTTTAGTCTTCATTTTTACCTAGTCTTTGAATAAGGTTTTTGAGTCCTAACTCAACTTGCAAACTACCTTTAAGCATGTTTTTTCATGAATTCATGTTGATATTTATAGAAATATTCACTATGGGCTTATACAATATCTAGAAAGAAAGAAAGTATGTGCACTTATTTCTTGCTTTTGTGTATCCAAACATTTTGAAGCTTCAATTTGCATGTATATTAAAAAGCTTGATTAAGGCAACCAAAAATATCTACTTGTAAATTACTTCAGGGATAACAGTTTGCCTTAAAGAAAAAGCACAATTTCTGTAACACAAGATAAGAGTCTTTCTTAAACGCATTACATCTTGAATTTTAAGTGTTTGGCATCCAGATGACATTTTAAGAATTTAATGTTGTTATCCAGGAAATAATAAAGTGATTATAATTTATACACAGAAATCTTGCTTGTGAAGCTCACGAGGCTGCTACATATGCAATGTATCCAAACCAAGGCTAAAAAGCAAGGAAATGAAACTGTAAGCTACATGAAAGCATGCAGATTCTACTTTTCCTTTCAAAACTTGTTTATTACTGCCAGAGCACAAGCTGCCTGACTCCTAATGGAATTTCCTTGAGAGCACCAAACTCCTGCCATCATTTTGACCACTTTTCCCAAACAGTCATTTAACAAGACTTTGCACTCAGTGTGAAAGCCATGGGATGAATACAGGGAGTCACTTGCATTGAGAGACAGTCACCCGGCAAACACAAATTCAGACCAGGAGGGAGCAGGAACCTCACGTGAACAAAGCAGATGTGTGGACACAGCAGGATGGGCATATCTGTCTCTTGCAGTACCCTGTGCAAAGAAGTCCAGGCAGCCTGAACCAGGCTGTTCCTCCTTCCGGAGACATTTGGATTCAAGGGTCTGACCTCCATTAATGAGAAACAAATAACCGATGTTGCCATGCAATTCAGTCAGTATGAGAAAGGTTTAATGAAATTAAGAATCACACTGAAAATGTGTAATTAATCCACTATTTTCATTCTAGGTCTTTGCATTTGCTTGCCAGATGAAAATGATAACAGGATGATATGGTCTCTCAAGCAAGAACCTAATTGCCTCTGGCTTCAGGGTATTAGATGACTTATTCTCACAAAAGGAGATATTAATAGTACTCATTAAAAACAGACCGACTTTCTCTCTATAGACTTATAATAACTCAGAAAGGCAAGAAGTGTCTATTTTAGTAGGGCCTGGGCAGTGCTTATCAGCACACTCAAAACATGTGTTGATGAGGCTGAATTTTTTGGGTAGAAAAAGGAACCCTGAAGAGCTCTGATGTGGTTCTGTGATTCTGGGGAAGCATGACAAGTGAAGCAGCTTGTCAGCAACTTCAGCGCGACATTCGTCAGAGCGAAAATGACTTGATGTCACCCAGGAGTATATTGCCTGCCGCTGGTCTAAATTTTGCAAGAAACAAAGGCAGCATAATTGCGTTCAGTTCTAGGTGACATCATGTTCTGAGTTAACATAAGTTCTGAATTCTACATCTGACCAATCTTCACTCCTCCAGATGAATTCAGGAAGGTGGTAACTTTCTAGAGAGCTGCAAAACTCTCTACCCTTTACAGCCATCTCACCCACCATGTTCCATACTGCCCTTCTCCCGTCAATTATGAGAATCACCATTGCTCTGTGTCCTCAAGGTGTCACAGAGGCAACAGTGCATTCCCTGCAGAAGCCTCACAGGACTAGAAATAACTTGCTCCTATGACCTCTCAGAGCCAAGCCTACTGATATTTTCGAAGGTGGAGCAGACTCCTTATAAATTGTAGCATTTCCTCCATGTAGACCTGTAATCACAACTTCCTTGTTTCAGACTGACAGTATTGCTTCTGATCTACAAACTCCTGAAAGGCTTGACATGTGTTTACTTCAAGAACCACCTCCTCTCCTGCTCTGTGCCACTGCTGCTGAGAAAAGGCAGCTGAGACAGTGCTCCAAGAAAACAAGAAGCTCTTGGTTTATCATGGAGATGAAACAAGTTTAGTTGAATATCTGGAGGACAAAGGATATTACTTTGCTGTTATGGTGAACTGGACTGCATTTTCAAGGATCTTTAGGGGATACCTGCACTCCATTACAATGAAGTGATACATTTATGGTACCACTGTCAGATTCATTGACTCCAGTGCAATGCAGAATGAGGAGCACAGAAAACATGCAGCAAAAATGCCCTGGATCTCATGCACTGCTGATTCCTCAGGAGAACATTACAGAGCCTTTCAGTAGATTCACACAAAAACTTGGTCCCTTCTGCTGCTCTCTTCCAGGAGCAAAGTATCATGGCCTTTTTATGCAGCCTGGCATTTCCAACTCTATGCCTACAGCCTGGGAGTCACAGCAAGTTTCTTGCTGATCCACAAGTATTTTTGAGGGTATACCTTTACAGTTGGATAACTCTGGCTCAACTGTGCCTGGAAGAAAGCATCACCAAGACTGCTTCAGTCCCTTCTTTCCTTCTCTGGATATTTGGTCACATGAAAACATGGCAGCCAGCATGAAGGCAGCTACAGATACATGTAAGATAGCTTTAGCCTCTCTCTCTGTAGGAGACAATTTAACTCGCTTCTCTCTGATGGGAGTAGTCTAGACCCTTTCCCGAGAACTATTTGGAACAGGTGCTGTGGAGCTTGGACTGGCACTTCCAGTAGTGTGTGGAGAATCTCACAGGTATTTCAAGCATCCCTACACTCACTAGTCTGTAGGCATGTAAGATCCTACAGACCCTGTCATGGTGAGATAGTAGCTTCTCTCATCTGAAATCACTTAAAGGATTAATTGATAAGAATATGCTTTCATGTCAAAGCTCTGATTGCTTCTTCTCACATAATGAGACTGTCAAGAGAAATGGATTGTTTCAGGTAAACCTATGAGGACTGCATGGTACCTGGTGATGGGGCTGCTGTACAGGGATATAAAGGCAGTGCACAGATAGGCTAATTTTAGTCTAATGAGGTTCACCACTCCTTCTGAACAGGTTCAGGGCACTTAAAGCTAGGCTTCTGCTTTGCTTTATCTACAAAGGCAGACTGTCGAGACTGTCCTCCACATCCTGATGTCCACCTTTGAAAGCACAAGCTGGAAAACAATTTGGGCTTTTCAGAGCAAGTGCTTACAGCAGCCATGGTCCCAGCATCTGGGAACAGAGAAGGCTGTTGGGGACAGGGAACTCATCTGTCAGCACCCATCTGAGCTGCCTGCCTGCCAGGGACCCTGTGCATTAAAAAAGGAATTGATAAAGCAAGGAAGGGACAGACACACAGAGGATAAGTCTCAGGGGATAAAGCTCAGGTAAACATACCAGAGCTGCTCATTAGTTCAGGCAAAGCTAAAAATGTAGCTGTGACAACAGAGAACTTTGGGCAAGGAGCAAAGGCTGATCAAAAAGCTGACAAAATACTTGGGTAGTTAGCTCATGCATGTGTTACGTGCTATCGGTACCTGGGGAAGGAGGCACGGGTTGAGGATGACAGAGGAACAACTGCAGAAGCTGAAGTTATTGCATGAGGCTACACAAGGCTACAAGCTCCCTGTCAGAGATGCAGTGTGGGGATGGAGCAACTCAGTTACCAGATGTTACTTTTACCTTATTCACTGTAGACACAGATGTCCTTCATACTCAGCAGAAGAGTATCTAAGAGATAGCATTATTGTACAAGTGCTTGCATGTTAAAATTATTTGTGTCCTTCAACCAGGGACTTTGTTCCGCTAGACTTTTCCTCTTGGCTTTCTGGAAAGTGAGAAAAGGTAAGTGTACTTGTCAGGCCTCATTTTGTCTGCCAGTACTACGCATGGGGGTCAGAAACCCCCTTACATCATCTTACACGCTCATTGCCTTCAGAGGAATGCTCCTGCCTCTAAGGAAAGCTCAGATGTGTAGACCATGACCAGACCGATTGTGTTTCACAACACAGTTCAAGTTGGAGGGAAAACAAAGCAAAGTACATGTGCTCCTGTCCTACCCGCTGCCTCTGACAGGGGTGGTGTTTTAGAAACCCAGTAAAAATACCAACACTTCCAAAGAGTGATAAGTGCTGTTGGGCCCTAAAGCTGTATTCTGGCATCCACATGGCATAATTGGCTTTAAGATCAGAACTGGTGAGGGCTCACAGCCCACATTAAGAGAGAGGCTGTTAAAGGGCTATCTGTAAATCAGTACAGTGGCCTCAGGCCTACCTTCGGAATAAAAAGCTCCACTTTTACAGCAGCAAAGCCCAGATCCTCAAAGACATTCAGATGCTAAATTCCCATTGACCTTTCTTTAAGGTTTCAGGCTTCAAATTTCAGCATTTTGGAACCAAGTACACAAACAAGTTTCTCAGGTCTCTCTAAAATCAACATTAACCTTCCATTTGTTTCCAGCTTACAATTTATATCAAACAGTGATGACAGAATTCAAGGCAGAGTATTTGACAGGTAATAATAACATCACATCTGCTTTGTGTTTCTGGGTGAATATCCAACAGGAACAACTAACACCAAATTCTTTCACTGTAATGTACTCTTTACTCCTATGACTACTGAAGCAAATTGCACCTACAAATGCTAAAGGCATATGTGGACTACACGTCACAAGTAAATTTAAATTGGAAGTGACAGGATGGCCTAAGACTAGCACTTCCACAATATGGAAATGTTGAAAAGTCAAAAAACCGTTAAAAAATAATTTATTTTGATGACTTGTAAAAATGTACAATAGATCATAGAATCCTGCAATGTATATTATTAAAAAAAAAAAAGAAAACAAAGTGATATAATGCTTTGAACAATTTGAAGTTGTATTTAATGTTACAAATAATTTATAATAATTTTAAAGGTATTTCAAAAGTGATGGAGATACTTAATTTGAAAAGCTTGTAGAGATATAATGGTGAAGAGTACCTCAGAACTTAAAATGTCTTGTTATGCTGATCTTGTCAGTACATATACACTGGTCATGTGGATGGGTATAAAATTACATGTAATGGAGAATGAGAAATTTGCTGAAATCCAGGCTTGAGGAGGGATGGAACACCAATTTTCAAGAAGTGCCTGGTAAATATTGGCTATGAATGACTGAAATACTACTTGAAAAGGAAGAAATGCTGTCAAATTCAAAAAAAAATCGTGACTCCTGGCTGAACCAAAATTATAGTCTTTAAATGGAAGCTCACCAAAAACTTTTTCCTTGCCCACTGGCCAACAAGTTGTCCATGAATATTTTTGGCATTAAGTAGTTTAAATTAAAACCACAGTGCTCTATTTCATCACGATTTTTTTGATACCCAATGCCAGACACTATAAGGTTTGAATGACAGAGCCACATCGCAGTTTTTAATTCCAAGTGTAACCTGTGGAGAGGCGCGAGCATTCCAACTGTGTCTAGAGTATCTGGATTGCCAGACTTCAAATCCCCTGTAAACAGCCTGTTGCAAGCCTAAAAATAGCTGGACATGTGTAGGACCTGATGCAGCAGCTTTTAGAAGGAAGATTCCCCAGCCGACGAACAAGCAGAAGGCATTAGGAGTTCAACGACTTATTATAGCTGATTTTCATTTTAGGTTTTTCTCCCTTTCTGTCTACCTCATTATCATGCTATAAATAATACTCCGAGTCAGGATATCATTTAGAGGACTCTGGAACATATTTTCTTCAGCCTTTTCCAGATGCAAGGTGTAATTTAATTTTAATTGGTTTTCATTCCCACTTAAATGTTAGCAGAACTGCCACTATAGAGAGGATTTACACATGTGGACCTTGGTTTTTGACAGCTGAACTCCAGTTATTTCAGGACTAGGAGTATTTAATCTTCTTCCCCTCATCCTTGTGAACTGATCTTTTGGCATCTAAAAACACCTAAGTGTCAGAGTCTCCAGAAATTGTCCCCTGAATTTTCACGAATTCTCTTAGCATATATGGAATTAATTTGTGCTATTGATGTGCCTTGGGTTGCATGAAAGTCTTCCAGAAAAAAAGCAAACTGCCACAGGCCATCTTAATTGTTTTCTCACAACAGCTGGCCTAAGTGTATGGCATACATGGCTTTGATCAGACGTGGAAGTAAAACTGGTGTCCTTTAGTCATGATCTGGCTTGCAAGGGAAATGTTGGGAGCACTGCTAGCAATATCCATGAAGGATGTGCACCTTTAAGAACCCATTCTGAGAAAAGCTGGAGGCGCCCTTAAGAAATGCTTTTCCATAGCACTACACTTCCTCGGTAAAGATCTTGGTATCAGCAGGTCTTTCCCCTCAGTACTGCAACACAATGTAATAATTAGCACAAATGGATAAAAAGAGGAATAGCAAAATACTCACTCACTGGTCCGGGAGGAAAGTGCAAACAATTGCAGCTCTGTTAAACTTACATGCAGGTATGGTTTATCAAATAAGTGCATTTGAAATATGATTTATGTATAAAGCTCATGATGTTCTTTTCTGACGATTACTTTGCTGGAATGACAATGTAAACATGTTATATAAAATGTTTTGAAGTCTTAAAATAAAAAAGCCCTGGCACTTGTTATGTATTGCAAATATACATGCATGCTGAAATAGGCATATTTCAGTGTCTTATAGAACTTTATATATGCAGTTCACCCTTTCCAAAGAATTTCATTGCATGGATGTTTTGAGCAGTTCTCTATTTATATTCATCCTGCAGCAAAGTACATTCAGAACTACTTCCCTGACTTCAGTACCTATTTTGAAAGACCTCTGTTCTGGTGTATTTATGTCTTACATATATCCTTAAATGTGGTATAACAAGTGCAGGCAGCTACCGTAAGGGTGTGTATTCCAGAAAAATTATGCACTACCTAGACAGACTCCATCAGCCGTTTCTCCCCACACAGAGCCAGAGGAGCTTTACCATTACTGTATGATACAGACAAAGGAGCATCTTTAGCATATCATAGAATCACAGAATCACAGAATTGTAGAATGCTTTGGGTTGGAAGGGACTTTTAAAATCATCTCTAGCTCCAACCTTGCCCACCATGGGCAAGGGAAGCTACCTACTAGAGCAGGTTGCTCTGGGCCTCATCCAACTTGGCCCTGAACACTTCCAGGGATGGAAGTAATTTTTATGTCACAAAAAGTTTAGTATGTTCATATGTGATTAAGAAGCATAAAAATTCACACCCAATTTTCAAACATGCAAAATCTCAAACCAAAGCAGAAGCAATATTATTTTATTTCTTGTAGGGAAAAGTAAATCAGTAGTTCTTTGCACTGAAGAAAATCAAGTTGCTACAAATAGCATAACCAACATTCTCACAATGGCTCCTTCCTACATGATAATCCATTTCTTAGCATTTACATATGTGAATATATTTTCCTTTTAAATTTATGTGACTGTAAAGACAATAGACAAATTTCAGTACCCTTTGATACTATCATTTTCTCTTTGTATGTCACAAATACTCCATTTTTCTATTTTGAATTGAAATGTGCCCTGAAGCATAAAATTGTGTCACTTCTCAGGGTGGGTCAAATGCAAAGACTCAAACACAGTCTTACTGAAATTTGCAAGAACTTCAATGGATTCCACAACCATTGGAATTGGAATTTTGAACCATTGTGTTTGAAAGCCAAGTTGCCATTCAGATGGATATCAAATCTCATCAGAATGAGACTCCTAACCTTTTGTTAACTTTTCCATCATGCCTATACTTGAAACTTCACTATAACTGGGTTAAGAACCTAATCTATTCCATATGGATTTGACAGTAATTTTAATGGGTTGTTTTGTGGACTTTTTTCCCAGTCATCTGCTTTACTGAGGGTAAGTACAGGAAAGAAGCACACTAGGAAGCTAATGTGTACTGAAGCTTAGGATGTGATTCAAGCAAGTCATAATGAAAATAAATACAGGGAAGTTGTGAAATATGGCACAGAACTGTGCTGTTAATTAGCAAATAGCACTTTTCTTCAGGAACCAAAATAATAATAAGCAAATGGAATGTCTCCTCCCTTTTGCCTCCCCGTATATATCTCCGCACTCGAGCAACTTGCTGTCTGACATTCAATCCATGCTGTGCCTGGAATTACATAGCGTCCATACTGAACATATATTCCATGCACCGACAGGCA
Source organism: Falcunculus frontatus (assembly GCA_013398115.1). Classification (NCBI taxonomy): domain Eukaryota; kingdom Metazoa; phylum Chordata; class Aves; order Passeriformes; genus Falcunculus; species Falcunculus frontatus. The sequence goes on from VZRV01007662.1 coordinate 545,408, forward strand.
CAAGTGACACAGGAGCCACAGCACCCACAGGGGCAAGGAAGTCCAGAAGGTGGGGGGGGGGAGGGGGAAATGGACCTTCTCTCGAGTGACTCTGGGGTTGACTGAAAACCAAACAGCTCTAGGCATTCACCTAGGAGGCTGCTGTAGCAGGATTTAGAGTATTGCCTAGGCAGGAAACTGGGACCCAGTGCATGCTTGCCGCAAGTCCCAGCTGAGGCACCTACACAGAATCATTAAGGTTGGAAAAGACCTCTAAGATCATTGAGGTCTTGAGGACTTCTGCCAGGAACTGCATGGAAGAATGATGATGGACCCAGGCCTTGCAAAGGCTTTGGCTAGCACCCTAACCACCAGACAGTCTTTCCTCTTGTTGTTCTTTATCATTCAAATGTCGAAGAATGGTCTTGCGGTTTAGCCCCAGTCGGGATCACAAAACATGGAGCCAAGCACCCCAGGCGTAGGCAGGAGCAACATGAATCGTAATCACTTGGAGGCACACCCACCCTAAATCAAAGTACATTTGCTTCCTGGCTCCTGTTCCTGGCTTGGACCATGTGCAAGTCACTTGAACTGTTGGTGCTTCTCTTTCCTCTCCTGTAATTTTAGGATAACAAAACTGGCCTTCCTTCCAAGGCTGTTGTGGGGATCCATCAATGCAGACTCCTAAAGGACAGTGAGATTTTGTGTCAGGAAGCTGTGTCTGAATGCATTGCACAGTTATCATAAATGTTACTTGCAGAGGACTCAGATATGTAACCACACATGCACACAATCATTTAGCTTTATTGCTTCACTATGTTCCAGTGAACTAACTGCAGATTACTGTGTCAGTAGTCTTAAATAATACCCTTTCCAGAGTTAGTGATTTGCTCAGTCACGTGTCAAAATCTGGCTGAATATCTTTAAATAATTTGGGTCATTTTTGGCTTCATATGAGTGGCTGTGGTTTTACAAAGCTGAGAACCTGATTCCCAAATTTTTATTGGGTACGGTTTCAATCCCTGCTGTTGGCCATCACAAAATGCTCTGAAGAATTTGTGAAAGTCAATAATTTGCACTGTTAGCCATATCCCTTCTTCTGCTCCAGAGCTGCCCATGTGGCATTCCTGGTCAGAGGCTGGGCGGGTGTAAGGGTGAGCGTGTGTTGGGTAAGTAGTAGGGCTGCAGTCTGGGTCCCCTCCCACCAGCAGTTCTTAGGCATTCCTGGTGCAGCCCAGACTGCTGCTGCATCACTGGTGGCACCAGCCCAGCTTTAGATGGGGCTGTGCAGCTTGTTGCAGCTTTGCTGAGCAGCCAATATATTCCTGAGGAGCTCAGTCGGGAGGAAAGTGAGAAATGTTAGTAGCGTAAAAGTCAGCCAGTTCTTCAGAAAAGGCATTTGTTTCCTTTGCCAAAAGTCAAAGTCTACTATATACAAAGGAGGCATTATAGCTTCTCATAAAAAGGTCACAATAATCTTTTGTAATGGAAAGTGGAGTGCAGCCTAAATATAGGATCTCTCCCAGAATTCCTATAGTGTGTAGATGAAATTCTGTTTATTACTGATGTGTGGATTGCTGCTATGTTGTGCTGTACAAAACTCAGTAGTTGAAAGAGAAGAAACCCAATCTATTTTGTGTGTAGCTATGGAACTGGAAAGAGATGTTGTTATATATATTTTAAAGCAGAGGAACTTTAATTCATCTGTAGAATATTCCAAGATGAGTCACTGATCTCCACCTTCTTATGGAAAATGCATCTGGTTTTCTTTGTCTTCCTTCCTTCATCAGAAGTGTAACTTGTGCAATGTGCATTTGCACAAGTGAGAATAATTTTATGTGAGCTTTCAAAATATATCATAAAAATGCATATTATGAGGAGTTCCTGGACAACACTTGCCATCATGTAAAAATTCCTGAGTATAGAATTACATCACAAACCATTACTGTGTCAAAGTATGTAAAGATTGGCTCTTAATGGCCCCTGAATCAATAATGAACACATGAAATGGCCCTGAATACATATTCACAAAATAAAGTTTTGCAGGCTTGACAGAGTTCTGACACAAAGGTGATAGAAACTGATTAATTACAATTAAGTCTAATCCTGTTTAGAAAGCAGTAGTCATTTAATAATATATCATATGCTGCCCAGGGAAATGGGAGTGGAGACTTCTCTTCAATCTATCTTCTGGTGTTGTGTTCCTGAAAGCTTCTCAAATCCCCATCCTATGTGGTTGCCACTAAGAAAACCTCATGCAAGAAAAGCACCCTCAAGTCAACTTATCCACTTAGCCAGGGGTTAAAAAAGAAAGAAAATGAAAAAGAAAATGAAAAAGAAAAAGAAAATTATGGAATTTCCAAACCTTATCTTGGCCTCGCTAATCTAAAAATCCTGCTTGGCCTTTCAAGTATTGTTGAAAATCTGGCAAGCATCACAAAGAGCAAAGCAATACGTATTAGCTGCGCTGTTAGACATTGACTTCCTGGAAGCTCTGTCCTTTTGACATTGCAGATCTTGAAACGGGGAATTACTGGCAATTCTAATATCAGAAAATTGAGCCAGCATTTTGCATGGAACAGATTTTCCTCTTTCTGGCTGTATTTCTAACCATCCTAAAGCAAAACATTCCTCATCTATCGGTATCTTTTCTATTTCACTCCCAATCATTATTCCAGACACACCCCCACTCAAAAAGTGTGCAAGTTACTATTAATAAAGTTCATTTAGAAGAAAATCAGCTTTTGCTAACTGATTTTTTTTTTTTAGTGGCAAAGAAACAATCATTAACTTTTATAGTTTCAGCTCATATTACTGCTTGCGTGACATGGGGCAGCAGTCACTTCTACTGCAAACACAGCAAAGCATTTGCAGAAGGCACGTGTCTTTTATTGTTTTTACATATGCATTTATATTCACTTATGCTTGCACGTGCACTTTTGTGCTGTATCAGATCTGTGAGATAAAAATTGAACAGCAACAAAAATAATCAAAATAGATTTTCAAAGTATATCTTTGGAAATTGCTACACTGATACACAGAAGACAATAGAAAAGTCATAATAAAAAAAAGATATTAATATGAAGAATATGTTCTGGCCAGCCACAAAAGCCTACTGCATGTTCATCCTGCATAGCTTGGCTGGGGTATCAGTGACTCTCACTTCATCTGACTTACACCAGGAGAAGAAACAAATAATGTCACTGACAACAGAAGATGCATTTTTTTAGAAAAACATATGGTTGCTGGAGGCCATGACTCCGGTGAGGTGAGATTCCTCTCCTTATTTTTGCCATCTAAAAGTGAATTGTCTTATCGAAAGTTGTCACCTTGATTCTCTCTGGGGAAGTCAGTGGGAAGTAGCAATTCATCTTATTCCACTATAATTGTCTAAGATAGGTAGATGAGCTGCCCCTTGTAGGCACCTCATTCTTTCCATTGACTGCAGAGAGCCAAGATAAATTATTTAGATCTGGTCTTTAATTTTTAGGTGATTAATGGTCAGTGAGACAAATACCACCCAACTCCCATGGGAGAAAAGGCACATCTCTCACTGCAAGGCCAGTGGAAGGAATGAGCAGTCCAAGGCCTGGAGGCTGCAGACAGGAATGTGATTTCCTTACACCGAACCAGCAAGTCTGAAGGGATGTAAATGAAGGGCATGACTTAATAGTAAGGGAGAAAGATTTGGATTTCCCACAGTGTCACTGCCTTTGAATCCCCCTCTGCTTCTGTTTCTAATGACAAAGACTGGCTTTCCAAAGAAAAGGATCAGACTATCCTTTTCAATAGATCTAGCACTTGGTCTTACGGTGCTCCTTAGTCATAGGCACTATTAGATCTCTTTCCAAAGGCATTTCCTGGGAGACACACTGGTCTTTTGGAGAGTGTAATGGGTGATGGACGTGGAGGGGACACATCCACTAATAAGCAATGATTTTCAGCCCCCATATTCAGAGTCTCTGTTTGGTCCTGCACCCTTTGAACTGCCAGTGGATGCTGACCAGAAGCACTTTGTGCAGAGGTGAGTGTGCAGCTCATAGAGAGAGCTGAACTTTGCATAGGTAGACAAGGCAGTGGGAGATCACTTGCTCTCTCTGACCACTCCACACCTAAGGAGAGGAATTCAATGTGCCCATGTGCCCATGTGGAAGACTGAAGAGTTTCTGGCACCCCTTGTTACTCCAGTAAACCCAAACTGAGCTACACTGGCTACTTAGACAGGCTTCCAGGTGAAGCTTATCCAACTCCCTAAGACTTATAACATGACCAGACCACTGTCCAGAGACAAAACTGGCATCACAGACTGCACACAAGCCTGAAGGAGGAACACATGCATGATAATTTGGTTTACGGTTAGGTTAATTAACAGAACAACCACAGTGCAATGCACGGGGCTGAGCACTGATCTAATCAGCTTGGCATGCATGTTTTATTCTACCACTCTCCACTGCATTAATACCATCTAAAACAGGTGTCAAAATGAATAACTGAAAGGGGTAACTCCATTGTCACAGTTAGCTAAAAGTTTTAAGTAATGTGGGTAGTTGAATAGGAAATAATTGGCAGAATTTTCTTTGACAAAATTCTCAAAAATACAACTAGCAGAAGCAGCTAAAGCTGAACTAAGAGACTTGTTTCTCTGTGTCATCCTCGCAATTCCACTGCAAAATTTTGACCCCGTTGATGAAACAGTTGTAGAAATTTTGCCATTTCTTTACATTTCATGAGGAATTAGTGATGGACACAACCACCCTTTTTACACATTCCTATTTCACTCCTCTTTGTGGCAAATGCTCAAGCTGCTGTTTCCTATGCTCGGGAGGACTCAGATAAGGGCAGCAGGTCTGCACCGTGTCCTGAGCCTCTTTTGCCAGCTATTTCCCAGTGCTGCTTCTGGCAGCTTTTCTGGTTTTTCTGTATCTCCTCTGCCTCTGTGGTATTTCTCACACTCTTATGCACAGATGCAGCTTGCTAATCCCTTTGCCTCTGGGGCATGTCTTCATGATGCAAGACAGCAAAGCCATACCCCATGCTTGCCTTGAGCTCCAGAGAGCAGCAGAAGGATGTCAGTGTGGCTGCACTACTTAAAACCTGGGCAAGCATCTGCATTGTGCAGTACATTGTGTGCTGCAGACACACTCAGCTAAGCTTTCCATCATACACCAGTGACTTGGTAATGCACTTTTTTTGGCTGAAGAGCTCTGCTGGTTCAGCTATGCTCAACTTAAAATTATCTTAAAATTATCCTGAGTCAAAGGAATTGTGATACTAAATAACGCCAGTGAAGGTTAGCTTACTAAATAAAAATTTACTGTACTGCATTGGTAGAGTCCCTGACCCGACAGAGGTATCACTTATAAATCTCAGGTCTTCAAAGCAATTAAAAAATAAATACTGTAATAATCTGCTGTAATCAATTGCAATTTGTACTAAATTCTTGACTGTTGTTGTTTATGCAAAAAAGTAAAAATAATTGCTTTTGATATCTTAATCTCTGTTTTATATCAGCTTTCTGTTTCTTTCTGGAGTTTAAAGTAAAGATATTAAGTATCTCATAAATATAAAACCATGCTACTGGGAAGGAATCCATGAAAAGCAAATGCTGTAAGAAATACAAAAGCTGGTTTCTTTGTCTAGTTAAGAAATTTCTAGTCACATCAAAATAGCTTCTCCTAAGCAAAGTAGTATTTGCTTGCAATCAGTTGTATGCTAAAAGAGTGTAGATTTTTGCGTTGGAAACATGTACACTTGCGACATACAAAGCTGCAGGTAGCCACTTTAATTGGCTTTTCTTTTGAACAAGACTCTTATTCCATGGGACAGGAAAAATGCATGTATTAATAAATTATTGTTATAATAAATAAAACAAAGGCTAATCAAAGAAACATTGAGAAAAACTGTGCACTCTGAGCACTCAAACTGTTTTGAATGACTGAAAAATCTTCAGTTTTTAGCATTTCAGGCCTAGGGTATTGCGTTGGCTTCAGCAGTGATTGATTTTTGTTCTTAAAGAGGATATACAGAGATGAAGACATACTGAAATGATGCATCTTAAAAATCCAAAGACAAAAAACCCAAACAGACCTCAAACTGCACCCTGCTCATAGTCTGCCCTTGCAGAGAAGACCTAGAGCATCACACAGGGGTGCAGAACACTGCATGTGAACTGAAGAAGGGTTCCAGAGAGGGAAAGCATTTTCAGAAAGGGACTGGGCCTCACCACAGCCATCATGCACACTTGCTTTTGCCCTGTAGTCTTCCTCAAGTGCACTACTTAAAATGAATAAAGTACTTTTTATTTCTGCTTTCTGATCTATTTTTTGTTTTTCTCTTCCCCAGTGAATTTCACAATGCCTGTAATTGCCAAATAAAAATCCCTAGTACTTTCCAGCAGCATGCAAAAGACCTTTCTCCTGTGTGTCACCATGAATGGTTACACTGTTCTTTACAGTTCTCTTCCAGAATATCTTTTTTATTGGCCACTATCTGTGACAGGATATGCACTATAAGGATGTATGGTCATATTCAGTGTGGCTGTTTTTACACTTTGTTCCTACAATAAATGCACAGAGCTTGTGTACACTGGTCTTCTGCAAGTGAGTAAGGCTGCGTTCCACAAACTATGTGTTCCTAAAAATAGAGGCGAGGAATTATGAGTAAGGAGAGTAAAATCTCTCTCTTCTCGTTTAGGGATTGAGAAGAAAGCAGCAGCCCATTAAAAAGCAGCAAGGGGACATAACGCTACCCACACACCTGAGGATGTGTATTGATTGAGGTTTGGCTGTGGCCTGGGCAAAAGAATGAACAACAAGCAGCAAGCTGCTCTGCTCCATGACAGCTAGCTGAGGTAGTTTCCACGTATGTGCACAGCTGCAGAACTTTGCAGGAAGCAGAACTCTGAAGGTGCTGACCAAAGGGATCTGTGAAGTTGTGGCACACCTATAAATGTGAAGATGCTGAGTATGGGCTTTTGAGATGATAATTTTCAGTATTCAAATATATGGATCGCCCTTTCTCTTGAAACATAGCAGCAACTGGTAATCGTGCTGCTGGTGGTGGTGTAATCACCTTTTTTTATAGGAATAGGATTGTTATAGGTCCTACTCAAGTTCTAGTAATACTGCTCTACAATACCTGAGCTATAGCATAAAAGTGTGGTTTTGTCATGAACTGTGTGACTACCGGTTTGATGTTCTCAGGACTTAAATGGTAACTAGCTTGTTCAGTGGCTGAAAAATAGGTGTTTTGAGAACAGTGTTCTGCAGTTACAAGCAGGTAAGTGTCCCAGGGTGATCGAATAAATAAGGCCATGCTTGCAACAATTCCTTCACGGATTACATAGGATGTTCAACACATTAGGATCAATGTGATAGTAGTTTCTCTGGTTTTTATAGAAGAGGAAAAGGAGACAGAGGACATATAATTAAATAAGACAATATTTCAGAATGGAATAATGAAAACCTGTGGGGATTGAGTTTGGATGGACTTGGGTTGTTTTTCTAGGTTTTTTTTTTTTTTTTTAACTCATAGACTCAGTCAAATGTAAATAACTTTGAAATTTATCCTACAGAAGACCTTGTATCTTACTCTGTTAAAATATGGAGTCTGTACATTTTCTGGGCAGAAACAATACTTGCTGTTGGCAGCTCACAATTTTGCATAACATCTATAATGAGCTATGAAAATTAGACAAATACCATGAACTTTGTCTTGCTAATTTTTTTTTTTTTTTTTGTGCTAATCAAAACAGAAGATCCTGATTATGTTTCCTTATGCTCCAAAACATACAACTTAAGAGGAGGGGGTTGTTTTTTCAAGAATATTTTCCTTTCCTTATCCTTTATATAAACTCTTTCTGGATCAAAACAACAGACCTTCATTCCTGAAGTCAACTCCATATGGAATCTTCAAAACACTCCCCTTGCTTAGAAAAAAAATTTTAAAACCCCTTCCCTTTGAGGGAAAGGTATTTATAAAACCAGGTTAAAAAGAAATATGTGACAAATGGGACAGACTGACGAAATACTTTCTTGGGCTTCAAATTTTATAGGGTACCAGCATCACTGTGATTTAAATTGGTAATGAAGACAATAGTGTATGGAGCCCCTGATAAGTGTGGAACCCTTCAAGGGAGTGAAGCAATCACAAACACTTATGCCTGATAGATAAAAGACTTCAGAAGACTTCACCTCCAGATGTTCTCTCTGCCTCCTAAATTACAAGAAGTTTTCCACAGGCTGCGTATCATTTTATTAAGCATGAGGAATGCATCCTGAATAGGATGCAGACAAGTATTTGAAAGAACTGCATACCAAATATAAAAAACCCCATAAGATTCTAATCCTAAATGTGGCAATTCATTTTATTGTTCAAGTAATTCGTTTTCTACAGAAAAAGTTATATTAAAAAAATGAGAATCTTAGGCTTTCAGATTTAAATGTTTGTGTAAGTATGTGGAAAATTTTTTTCAAGATCTCATAAACAATAAAAATAATTATTTTAATTTTTTATTGTAAAAGAAAGCAAGCAAAATCCCCAGCCTTTTATGCTTTGCGTGGCTTGTTTGTTTTCTGCTTGGAATTTTTATAAACTCCTGAAGGCTCTTGAAGCCCCCTTGCCACATTACAGTTACAATAAAATCAACCTTCCCATCTCAAACTTTCTCCAAAGGCACTTCTTTCCTCTGTGTCAGGAAGGAGTGGGAAGAAGGGGAGTTAACCAGATTAATGTTTGTCAAGCTAGCAGAATGCTTGTCATCGTTGATCAGGACTCTAATTTATGTGACCACATGAGAGATAGAGACTCTCAGTCAGCAACTCTCTCGCTCACTACAGGAGGAAGACATTGGCCAAAATTCAAACTTATTATTTATTTTTGAAAATACAAATACAAGTTCCACTGGGATTTCCCTGATGAGTAAGTGTAGCCAGAGAGGAAGGTAGAACTAAATTAACATAGCTAGAAAGCCACATGCTGTAACCACTAAAATGGCAAATGAAAACCCTAAATGTAAAACAAACAAATCAATTATTTCTTATTAATTATGATTTAATGTTATGGAACTTCAAAATTCTATACCATTTCCTAATATTAAGCAAACAAACAGGTTTTCTTTCTTTGAATTGAAGATGAGCTAAGAAAAAGAACTTGCCTTGGGAAGCAAGCATGGAAAGATGAAACAATATTTGATATCAGGGCTGAAGTTCTGGGTGAAAATAGACAAGGAAGGATGAATAATGGAGTCATTAAGTATCCAGAGAAAAGAAGACTGGCAAGGCTTGAGGACTCTCTTCCCAGGTGGGATGAAATGGAATGAAAGCTGGTGACTGGGTTTCACAGGAGAGTTGGAAAATGGTAGCAAGTTCTGTGAAGCGTCTGGGTTAAAGACAGTGAGAGTAACTGCTCAAGGAGAAGGGTATTGAAGATATTGAAGCATGTAGGATGAGTTTCACCTCACTTCACTTTAAAAATCTTTGAGTTAGTCATTCAGATTCCCTTTATAGTCAATAAGTACTTCCAGGGAGTGAGTCACCTGACCTAAATTAGATGTCTATCTTGAGATGGGATGAATCACACACTCAGAGTGTCTATTGATATCTATTGACTATAAAAGGAACCAGGACTTGCTTAGATGCAGACATCTACACTGCAGATGAATCCCATCCTTAGGCATTTTACAGAGTAATGTGATAAACACCAGGAAAATCCATTATTTGGGGCCAAGCTTCAAACACAGAATGGGCACAGGGAATCTGGTACCCTCCCCCTCACAAAGTAACTGGAAATAGGATGAATAGACTGGGCTTTAGGATAATCCTTTATTGAGTTGAAAAGGAGAGGCCACAGCAAGGAATGCTGCTCTGCAGAAAACTGCTGCTAATGACAATAATTAGGCTGAATCAGAGGCTCTGCTTAAAAGACAGAAGTAAGATATGTGTTGGGTGGAGGAGAGAGGGAGCAAATAGCCTGTGTTCACTTTGGAATGTGGGATACTGCATCTAATCAGAGACTGATATCAAAGTGTTAAAACTTTATTAAAAGCGGAATCTAAACAAATGCCTTTCTACCCTGCTCACCCTCCCAAATTCCTTAATGGAGAGTTTAAATGAAAATAAAAGTTCAAAATAAGTTCAGTCACTCTTGAGAAGCTATTATATCTGAACATTCTGCAATGAAAGCAATTTGTTATATATTAACTGGAAGATTTAAGAAGTCAAATTTTAGAAAGGTGCGGCTAATGCTAGCAAAAAACTACCACATATTTCAAATTACCCATTCTTTTAAATGTCATATGTTATAATTACACTTGCAGACTATTGAACATAATCTATGTTTTTAAATCTTTGATTGTTTTCTGCTCCGTATTCTCACCCATGCACCATGTCATCAATTGGTTGAAGTAGACCAAAATTTTGACACTGACTTCTGTGGGTGCAATCCCAAATCTGTTGCATCTACAAACACAGGATTTCCACCATCAGTAATATTTTGCCCTGGGTGCAGAAGATCAAGCAGAGGTGTTAATTTTGACTGCCCTGTCTGGGGACTGCAAGTTAGAGAACCCTGGTAGAACCTCAGATGTTATCCAATATTCTCTGCTATATATACTATTTCTATTATATATTATATATATATATATATATATACACACACACTATAATCACTATTTCGGTAGTGGAAATAGAACAAAAACTAAAATTGTAATTTTTAACTACCTTTTCACACAGAGATATGCTCTGTTGATACACAGCTTCCCTATTTACAATTAGGCTGTTGTAGTATGTCCTGCCTGGAATCACCCTCTATTTTGTGGGGGAACTGTTTTCAGAAAATTATCTGTGCTTTGTGGGACTTACTGAGCTATAATAATTAGTAAACAGAGAAACAAAGCATTTGTTGAAGGTAGCCATGATACAAGTTAAAATATAGATATCCAAGTCAAATACTGTCATTAAGCAGATGTTGTACTTATAAAAAATTATATTGTGTCTACAATATGATAAGGCTACATCACTGATGACAGCAACTTTGTTTTCCTTAATACTGTACAGAAATTTTTTGAACAAGACTGTGACTACATTACTGATGTATCAGCAGTTCACGCCAAACAAATAAGCAATAGGTTAAATGAGGTATATGGTAAAATCTACCCTTTAAAACTACAGAACTCCAGGCAAGCTAAAACATGGAAACATCTACATAAAAGTTGCTTGCATAATTCATGGCAAGGCTTAGTATTATGTCCATTAGAGCCAATATAAGGAATACAAAGACAATTTTAAAACAACCAGTGAAACATTTAAATGTTCTCTGCATTCAGACTTTGTGTGGAGATTCCAGTGAATCTTAGAGTGCATTTCTTAGTTTAACATTTGTTTTGCTAATTCCTCCATGTCTCCATGGATTGTATTTACTGTTCTGTTGCTAATGCATTTTAAAGCTTTAAAGCTTTTAACCTTTAATCTCCACTTATTCAAGTGAGGTTAAGTGATCTTTTTCCTTACCTCATGTCCAAAACCAGGTCTTCAATCAAACATTCTTCTGAAAAGACCACACTCACACTTACCTATATCCTCATAAGCTTCCTTTTAAATGTGGAATCCTTTCTTAATGGTAATTCATAAGAAACATATTAAACAGCTTGTGCAGCATTCAAGAGCAAAATAAACACTGGTTTTTTCCCGTCCTATCACATTTAAAGAGGGAGACACAAAGCATAGTTGACGGACATACACAGAGAGGATTCTTCAGAGAAAAATGATAGTACATTTATTTGAACAAGACTGCAATACTGCTACTGTACTGCAATACATAGATTTTACTGAGATAAGACCAGAACGTCAGGGAAAAAAACCAGAAATGCTGTATCCAGGCAGATGTGTTTTTAAACAAACCAACTTCAGAATTAGTTTTGTCAGTGTAAGGGCTGAGTTACAATTATCTCAACAGAGGCTTCAGGAAATAACAACGTTTTTAACACTCATTCAGCTTTTCCATTGGCATTCCTCCCTGATTCAATCCCCAACACACTTGTTCCTTCTGGAGATGCCTTCATCTTTCTCTTGATGAAGGGGGAGGATGGAAGATGAGCTCAGAGCCAGTGCCCAGCCTTTAGACAAAGAAATTTAGGAGTTAGTGTTCATCCACCCTACACCACACAGGGAGGCACACAAATACTTGAAAAATCTGTGTCTATTATATCCTCTTTCAAGCCAAGTTTTGCACCTTTGTTCTTGTTGTGCATGGGTAAGAGAGGAAACTGAGGACAGCAGAAACAAAGGCCTGCAGAAAAGGAAGTTTGTATGCAGGAGGTTATACAGATCCTCAGGTGGGTCTCTTAGAAAAAAAAACCCTAGTTCTCCTAGAACTGAGGTTTGCAGTGTAGCTAAACCCAACCCACACTTACTCTTCCACCTCTAGGTTGAAATCCTCAACCAAGTCCCCAGTTAGCTACTCTGAGACTTCCTAGTGGAATCTATGATATGATTTGACCACGAAATCTCTCTTCCAAAATTTTTTGTATTCTCCAAGGCTCTATATTAAAACTGTATGTGAAAACAGGATGACATGGAAGCATCAGCTCAGACAAATGCTGACATGCTGTTTCATCCTATGTGGATTACTGAACACAGACAGTGTCAGTCTTAAAATGAGGGCAAAGGAATGAGAAGTACAAATATAAGAGGCCACATAAACTGTGATTCCAGTTATCAGAGACCGATTCAAAGCCGACTGTTGTCAGTGGGAATTCTTCTGTTTACCCTGAAATCTTTCAGTCAGCTTCCAGATAAATCACACAGCAAAATATCCTTTTGGTATCAAAAGCTCAGGGCTGTTACTTGCCTATTTTGTTCACATGGTAAAAAGTTAGGGGAAATTTGAAACCAACTTAGTTCAGTAACCCATGGAAAGTGGAAATACAGTTGGCTCTCAGATGATGTAACAACATAAATATCATGCTCAGTGACATTGCATACCAACAAATATTTTATTTCAGTGTCCAACGATATTAAAAAAAAACCTTTAAAGGAATCTTGCGGCAAGTTTGTTCAAAGATAGGATTCTAGAGTGTTTCTTTTTTCATTTTGGTTTTAATTATAGCAATTGCCTTAATAAAAGTTTCTGAGGTAAGGACTTATGCATTCCATTCACTCACTGCCGTGTTTAATTCCTATCACTGTTCAATCACTTGTTACTTTATTTTTAGGGGCAAATTTATAGCAAGCTGCTGGATCACATGTACCCAAGTATTTGAAGTATCTGCAGCTGCTTACATTGCGAGAGATCCAAGCTGCATTCCTGTCATGAATCATAGATTTGTGAGAGCAGAGCCACAAATATATATTAAAAAAATGCAGCTTACATGGCTTGAAATCAGATTTTAAACAACCTTCCTAGAGGACTGATAGTGCCGGAAGAGCTGGGGCACTCATTCACCCAGGTTATGATCTCTTTCCCGACACAGGGCGTCTTTAGGTTCTCATTATGAGCTTCTGCCGGGATGTTTACTGCAGACACACAATAGTCACTGTGTGACTGTAGGTAGAAAGGATAAATAAGAGATAATAAACAGAAAATCATTCAGGAAAAACTTCCCTGGGGGTTTCCACTTGCAAAAGCCGAGGGACAATGGATTTTGCATTGTCGTTGATGTAAATTCTCTTCTGCAGGATTTGCTTGTGCAAACAGGACTCAGACCTATAACTTACATCATTTTGCTGTACGTGAGAATGTCACTAAATTGTACTTATAAGTTACTGGTTGTGAAATAGGTGAGACAGAAAAGCTGTGAAAAATCTTTCTGTGGTGAATAAATCTTTGTATCAGCAAATACGTGTGAATGGACACGGACAGTGTAGGTCATTCTCAACTGCATTCTCTATTCTGAGAATGCCGACAATTGCCAGGTTACTCTGAAAATATTTGGGACTAAAATGTTTCCCAACCGCTGCTGTGACTAGATAATAAAAATGAGAGTGATTGCTGTTAGTCACTAGTGATTGTTTTGTGATTCATTTTTAGCTTCCGATCATGAAGGAAAAAATTATCATGTGACACAGATATCAACCCAACCAATACAAATAGAGTTAAACAAACAGTTCATGAACAACATGTAGTCTGAAATTAAAGTTTTCCACCACTCCCTTTGTTTTTCTTTCGTTTACAGAACGGAATAATTCTGAAGAGAAAGAGGGTAAGTTCATACATGAGTCACTAACAAGAGAGGGTTGAACTGCTTGAATGGTTTGAAAAGTTCTCTGTATAATAAGAATAAAATACCCATATAAGTACGTTCATTCAACAAGTAATAACTGTAATATTATAATACAAAAATTAGAACGGATTAGAATCCCTTGTACTACATGACAACTTCTGCAATTTTATTATATAAGACAAGGAGTCTCAAATACTGCACATGCAAGACAGGTGAGACTGTTAGACTGTAGAAAGTTCCAACCTAAACAAAAGCTATGTCTGCCAATCTTTATTTGAATATCAAGATGTATATATTTTACCCTTCAAAATGGCCACAAAAGCACTTGTCCAATTTCTTTCCTATTTTCCACATTTTACATATCTTCCTGCTTTTCCTTCCTAATCTACAATGCCAGTTTATTGATTCAAACTTAATTTTCCTTTCAAATCTTTTTTTTAACAGAAAATTAAAGTTCAGTCCCTTGATAGTTCATAAAGAAGCTGTGGTAATCTTGTTGCTTGCATTCTGAAGGTCATACAGATATATAATTTCTTGAAGCAGGGACAACATACAAACATTTGTCTCAGATTATAAGAAAAGAGTGAAGAATAGTAAACAGGATTTTCACAAAGAAGTATCTTGGGAAGATGAGAGTAATGCTTTATTTCAGTTTGTAAAATCATCTGGTAAGCTTGCTTTTGTTTAGTTCTAAAAATACACCACTTTTGACATGTATACATATAAAGAAATGAATATGTGTCAGTGCTTTTCTAGTATCATGCATTTGAACAAATAGTTACTAGATAGACACAACAGTAGTAAGCTTGATATCAGGGGCACAGTACACAATCACACCGAGTAAAGAGCACCTGAGAATAAGAGTGGACTGGGAAGGAGCCTATGCCTTTTATTTTTCCTTTAATGTTTCTCTTGTCAATGCCTTATCTACCCTACAGAAGGATGAATAGTTATGAGTTCAAACAAATACCATTTCTGAGCCACTTCATGCAACTTGCCATTTAACTTCACTCTAAATCAGCTATTTATGTGAACTTTTAATGCTGGGTTTGGAGATAAGAATAAAATGTAGGATGACTTTTGCTTTTTCATTTCTGAATATTATTATAATGTTTTACACCAGGTTTTAAAGGCACACACTTAATGTCCATAAAGTGCTATCAAATAATAAAGACACATTACTTATAGGTATTGCAAAAGTGTAAAACCTGTAAAAGGGTTTTCTGAGAGCAGCAATCTATTACTGTCCAACCCATATTTGACCAGCAGTCCTTTTCAGACAATTTCCCACATGTGGTATGTGTTTGTATGTTTACATGGACACACAGAAAAGCCCTGAGATTCTCTGCTGATACCAAGGCCAAGCTGAGTGCCAGCCACTTCTGCCTGGAAGCTTTATGGCCCTGCTAGTACAGAGTGCTCCTGAGCTAAAATAATCAGGGGAGGTTTAGATTGGATATCAGGAAAAAATTTCTTCACCAAGAGGGTGGCTGGACACTTGAAAAGGCTCCCCAGGGAAGTGGTCACAGCACCAAGCCTGACAGAGTTCAAGAAGAGTTTGGATAATGCTCTCAGACACATGGTGTGATTCCTGGGATAGGTCCCTTCCAAATCAGCATATTCTGTGATTCTGTAAAATTCCCTTTCTTGCACAGCAGTGCTCACCATGGAGATAGGCTCTGTCTCTGTTGTTAAAGAACAATATATATGATTCCACAGATTTTACTAAGATTGTTGGTTTGGATTGATGAGAGTGCCTAAAGAAACACATAATATAATTTCCTTCAAATTCCTTATAAAAGTTTGTTTAAATATTTGTTAAAGAATTGCAGGGCAAGCATTTTCACAGCTAATTTGAAATCTCTTTGATTTCTCTTCTCTTCAAAAATGTTGCAGTTAATCGCACAGCAGAAGCACCACCATATGTTTAATCTCAATAAAATTAGAGAACAATTTTGTAGAGAACAAAGAGAACAAAGATGTAGTCAGTGGAACTATCCTAATTTAGACTGCACTGTTACCAGAACAAGAAACACTTTTCCAAGAAGTCTGTAACACACCTATGACACCTTTTCCCGTAGTCTGCTTCAGACTTCTGGCTGCTACAATACAGGTTATTTTTGTCAGAAAATAGTCAAAAAATCACAGCATGTCCCTGTCTGGTTCCTCAACAAAAATTTTAAATAAACTAGTTTCTTACTAGTCCTATTTTAAAGCATTTGTGAACAGTGATAGCAAAAGAATAAATTAAATCACTTCTTATGTGAAGTCACAAAAGATTATTTTGTTGTATATGACATTTAGTCAGACTAAAGAACTACTCATTTGCATATCCTTGTTTCAGTCTTTAAAGTAAATGATCAATCAGCATAGAAGAGACTAAAAATCAATAAAGCAAATACATTTTCCTTGTAACTTGTCCAAAGGTTGTGATTTAGTTACAGTGCAACTTAAGTTGTTGGTTCAGTTACAGCGTGTACAACAGCATAACGTCTTTTTATTGATCCCAAACTACGTGGCTCACAAGACAAAGACAAGAGGGTTTAAAGATGCCAAGTCAAAAAAACAATTCTGTCCTAATGGGCTTTTGTACACCCATTTCCCAAAACTGTGTCTTGATCTGAAGTCTGTGGGAGTCAACAACTGTCCTCCCATTGACTGCAGTGGGTATTAAAAAGGGGTTTTGAATTTTACACAATTAAAAAATAGTAATAAAACCTACATATGAGAAACATTCATTTGCCAGAAGCATTACTCATATGGTGCTTGTGTTGATGACAATGACATTTTGCCATACAGAATGCAAGCAGAACTATGTAAAGAAGGAATAACTCACTGTGAAAAGGAAAAATTCAGATTTTCCTCAATTTTAAAAGCAAACTTGCTGCTTCAGTATTTTAAAAAGTCATTTTTTCATGGAGGACATTCTTGTCAATTCGCTCAGTGGAGGACTTTGAAGACCAAACCAACTCAGGTAACAACCACCACGTGGTGTAAGGATTTATGTATACTTATGCACACACATAGAGTATGTATATAGGAATATGTTTTAGTATGTTTTAGGAAGAGGCATTTTACACTTGGTGCATATACACAAAAGAGTATATGCACCAAGTGTAAAATGCCTCTTCCTAAAACCAGTTGCAATTTCTGTCTTGGGAAGGCTGGCTAAGGGCAAAGGGAGAGGGAGAGAGATTTTGTTACCACAGGCATAAAAAAATTCTGGCACCAGCACTTGCAACTGCAGAACAGAACAGAGTAATGATAGTTTACATTTTTTAAATTTCCTGCAGGACATATTTAACATCCTATGGGCTTATCACTTAAAAATATATGCCATCCATTCCCTAAATAAAATTCCTACTTTTAATAACTTCTGCTTTGACCTTGCAAAACAGACAATGCTATGATCAATTTTCCTCAAAGTCTTCATTAAATACCCTCTATAATATTTCCTACTCCTAAATAGGATTAGGATTTTTTAAAAATCCAAAGTGAAGCAGTAAGTGACTGCCATCCTTCAAAGTCAGAATGGTCTGTACATGAATTTCCATGTGCCCTCTCACTAATGTCCATTTCTACCAAAGAGACCATTGAATTTACCTTCACAGAGCTTGAAGTGTCCCAGAAGGTCCAAAGAAAGCCAAAATGAGGAAATGAAGAGAAGTATGTGTTCCTGGGAAATTGTAGTTTTTACTCTGCATTTCCTTAATATGGAATAGCTTTCACGTAATTAGCCCATCAATCAAAAGACAGCGAGATTCTGGAAATTATTGTAATTTGGAGTCACTCACTGTCTGCTTAAGACCAAAAGAGAAAATGTTTTTCGAAGTAACTGGTGAGAGAATTTGCCTAAGGAATGGGACATTCAGGTAGAAATCCTCACTTCAGAATACTTTTATACCAAATAAAATAGTTGTGGCAAGGGGAGCTGAAACCAAGGAATGCAGCAGAATAGGTACATGGATGGTCCGAATGTACTGATGGCCTCTGCTGTCTGTCAGGAGAGAGCCTCTTTCACACTCACCCCTCAGAACAGCTTCATTATTAGCGTGAAGGGGGAAAGCAATCCCCTGCCTATACATTTTGCTGCACTCTGACCATGTTTGCTGGATCAGGCCCATGATACCCCTACTTTGAGATTCCTCCTGTGGCCTGAACTTAAACAGCTTCAGCGCCTGTGGGGAGTTAGACTTTAAAAAGACTTTCAAGTCAAACCTAGTAACTATCTGTAGGAATATTTATTATTACTTATTAATCTTCATTTGTACATAGTGTTTTCAGTGTTAATTCTTGTGATTAAGGAATTGCTTAGCTCATCAGAGAGACCTGGTCACTAACATGAGGTGGGGAAAAGAGAACAGGGTATGTGTGCTGAGATAAGTGAAGCAGCTAAACATGGAGCTTCTCATGGGCAATCTCTTGCTTTGGCCTTTGTACACTCTGTGACGTTTCAGCACAATCAGAGATCATGGTACATTCTCAAAGTATCTTTATATGGGCCAGCCGAGTGTCAAAACAAAGAACAGAGCAACACAGCCATGAATCATGCAGACTGGTAGGGAAGTGTTCAGATTTTGAGTAAAAAGAATGCCAATGCTCTAAAAAGCGCGGTTTGGTTTGAAGGATATTGTGTCTTTTTTTGTTTGTTTTTGTTGTGGGTTTGGGTTTTTTTTGTTTTTTCCCACTTCTTCTTGTATATTCCTGTATTTGCAATCTCTAAAAAAACCTGTAATGCATTTTGAATCACAATTGTTTACTGTATGTACTGAATTTGCAAGAATGCATGGCAGATTTTAAAATTACATGTACCACAGATTTTGCAATGAAGAGGGTTGACATTCCTGAGAGACCAAGTGCCAAATCAATTAAAGACACATTGGATGTGGAGGTTGAGCTACTGATGGTGTTTCTTCCCTGAAGATGATATGAAAGAGACACTGAGCATCTTTGCTGCAAACTCTCTACTCTTCTTTTGCCTGGAGCAGGGAAAGACTTGGAAAGGATGTGCCCCACATATTTAAAGTGTACAATAAGGAGCTTATAACAAGATACTGAAAACAAAAGGCAAATTTTAGGAAAATTTAATAACAAATAAAGATGAAATGAAAGAATATGGCTTGCATGAACTTGGCAGAGGTATGAGAAAATGGTTATCTACTGGGGAGTGAAAATGTAAGAAGATAAAAGACTTTGAAAATATATCTAAAGGACTTTGAAAATACATCTTTGGTTTATTTGGCTGCTTGGTATCATAGTTCTTTGTCACATTAGTTTTTTTAGTACAAATAAATTTTGTGAAGAGATCTGTTGCATTAAAGGGCTTTGATCATGAACTGACCTGCTAGAACAGTACAAATATGCTCTCATTCGCATTAGCCTGAACTGAATAAATATCATTCATTTCTTTTCCTTTGAAAAAAATCACTTATTCCTCTGTCCAACAGTCCCACACTTTCCCATACTGCAAGACAGTTTTAGTTATTCTGATGACTCACAGGGTTGTGTTGCCAGGAGGTTCTTTTGTATAGCCAATGCATTTTTCCAAAACATTCCACTTTATTTTCTCTTTTCTAGAACTTTGTCTACAATAACTTTGGCCCACATAGTCCTAGATTTTTCCCGTTCAGGTTTCAAGTACAAAACTGACATAGGAGGTTAACAACTTCCTGAATATGCAAGAGGCGTCTTCAAAAGTTCGATTCAGTTTGACTCATCACAACACTTCCTATTCTCATTTCATTCAAGACTGAGAAAGGGTGAAGTGACTGCTATAGGCACCTCAGTCAGGCAGGATTATTTCAGATCCAAAAGTCTTTAAATCAGTGCTAAACACCTATTTTTAAAGATGCACTATCTTTCACACAGATACTATGGCTTTGATACAAAATTTACTCATGAAACTGTCAGACACTGGGCAGACTTGACATTCATCATGACATTTATCACCCTTAAACTCTAGCACCCAGAAATTATGGCATAAGGTACAGGACTGATAGGAAAGTGTCTACAGGTAGCCTGGCTACAAGAACTTTTACAAGGTGAAAGGAAAATGAAATGTGTATAAATGGTATATGCAGTCCTACAGTCACCAAATCACATCGGGATATAAACTAGCGGGCTGCAAAATAAAGCAAAGTTTGGGCAACCAACTTCAATATGTAATATTTTATATACAGCATCATTTGGAAGAAGATACACCAAGAATTTTGGTTTTCTTCAGATAAATTTGGGTTGCAAAGATTTGCTTCCCTTCCCTGTATAACTGCATTTCACTTTGCTTTGGAGGACCATTTCCTGACAAACTGACAAGTAATCTTCAGCTGATAGCAGCACTCTTTGTTACTGTGTAAATGAACTCACTATATACAGTTGCTGACATTGCCGAGATTGCTGCAAAAACTCTTCACCGAAATGTTTTCTTACATACAAAATTGACGGGAACATTTTCTGAACCTTCAGTACTTCCCTCGTTCCTTCCTTTGTGCTTGTTTGTTTGTTCTTACTCAGTCCCATCATCTTCTGGCATTGTTCTTGACTAATTGTAATGGACTGATTCCTAACACGTGTTGTCAGTGGATTGTTTGCTGGTATATCTGACAATATTACCATCTACTTCAATCTCCTCTAAATTTTGGTGGTTTTATACTGTGGAAATTTAATAAACAGACTGGTAATTTAGAAAAAGAAATGTCAGCAAGATGTGTGGGATAGGACAAGGCCTACTATATATCCCATATTCTTCAAATGCAGTTGTTTCTTTTCAAAGCATCACAGCTGTTCAGCAATCAAGGACTATCTGTATCCCATATGCTAAAGCCAGATGTCAATATCACTGTGTGCAAATTTGCAATGCACTGTTCCGAACAGTCAAACCATATTTCAGGGGAGGACATTGTCCAGGGAACTGAAGCGGGAGAGTTTCCAGCACAGCTCCCTGCCAAAGTAGTAATAAATCCTTTCTTTAGGGATTGGACTAAAGTTCTGCATTATGTGGAAAACTAACTCTTCTTTCTTTACCAATAAAGCAGCAAAATTACAAACTAATGTTTTAAAAAACACTCACCTCTCTCCACTGCCTGTGAGAGGCACAGAGTGTGAGCAGCTAGGATAAAAACATCGACTTTTTGTGAAATGAATCCCACCCTCAGTGCACAGTCACAAGTGATTATGAAAGCACAGATTTACTACCATCCACCCCTACAGCACATGCTGTATCTTCCCACTCATTCCACCCCCTTTCATGAGGTATGTTCATCATATGTGTCTCCCCCTCCGATCCCTTTAAATTCTTTTTGCTCAGCCAGCACTGCTGAGGTAGGTGGAAACCCACCACCACTCCGGTGACCCCAGCAGCACTTTAGAAGCATTGCTTTCTTGCTCACTTACTTTCCCATCTACTAACACTCCTAGTAGTCTTCCACTTTTCTTCTTGCTCCCTAGCTGAAGGCTATCACTACAGACCACTTATTTGGGTAGATTCAGGGAGATCAGTGACAGATCCTTTGTCCTTTGGAGCACAACATCCGTGTTGGAGGGGTAGGAGGTTGGAGCAGAGCCCTCCTACTGAAAAAAACATTGTGACTTCAATGGAAATCCTCATAGATATCTATTCCCATGATGCCATGAAACAATTTGTTTCTGGGGTAAACCAAATGTTGGCAATAAGGCATAGAAGTTCCAGGCAAAACTAATGAGAAATGAAAACAGAAGTGATGTGGTATTCAGCCTTCAGAAAGGCAGTTCTTAAGCAAAATGAAGGGGAAAAAACTTAGAATAGATGCTGAATAAAAGGAAATACAATATTGGATTTCCTTTTTTATTGAGCAAAACCCTAGGGTCCCATCGCATACTGAATTCTCTACAGCTCATTACGGTACAAACCTCACCCACTCTCCATACACAGTGCACCTATTCATCGTCAATGAACAGCTATCCTTACGCCATTAATTTTTGTACATTTACATCTGGGACTAATGCTGGCATGGAAGCCTCGAGACCCCCCAAGACGCAGTAGAAAATTGTACACTGAATCATGAGCATTAGAAGTTGCATGAACACAAATGAATGACCTCACATCTCAAATAGTTTGATCCAGGATGGTCTTTTTAAGAGAGACTGCAAGTTTTTGTGTGTGCATGTAAATCAGTAGAGTATATGGAAATGAACTGCATATAAAAATAATTCATAGAGAATTTTTTGCTGTGTGTATGCAAGTAACAGTTTGAGAAGCACAAAGCTTTCACCAAAGTTGAGATCAGTCTCTTCTTTTTTGGATATGAATATAGCTGTCCTCGCCCTGTCCCCCGTCCCCCATACCATGGAAAGGACAGATGTAATTTACATTTTTCCTTTCCTGGAAGATACCAGATGGTTAACAGAGTGCTTCAGGAGCTGAATTCAGAGGAAAAGGGATGGATCCTATTTCCAAGAACTGTGTAAAGTAAGAAGTTCTGTTTGAAGGTTTTTACAGCACTTTGTTCCCAACTGTTTACTGTACCCTGACTAAAGCAATTTTGGCATACGATCCCTATCTGTGTCCTGATATATGTTAAAACTACTTCAAACCTTTGCCATCTGACTGAAAATGTCAAATTTTTAGGTGTTATTTTTAGTTTTGCTAGCCAAAGAATAAAAAATATTTGGCAGAATCCAAAAGAGTGACATAAAAATAGTCCCCAAAAGTAATTCAATCTCCTCTTACTTCACAATAAGGCACATTTCAATCCTTAAGGGACTGCATCTAAAGAAAAGCTGTTCTAAAGCAGCTAAGTAGCTTGACAGACTAGGTCCAAATTTCAAGAATGTGTTTGCATATTACCTGAAAATCTTATCTACAACTCAAAGCACCTCAGTACCTCAACAGTTTGAGTCTCTATGAATGGTAGCTCTGAGCCTCGTAGGAGCTTAGACACACTCTTGATTTTGCAAGGAACCATTCCCAAGGGATTTGGAGATGCCTGCTTGACTTCTAAGTTGATTACTACAATCAGTAAACGAAAGGAGATGCTTGCATTTCATGAATGAGCCCTCTTGACAAGAAAATGGTTGGGATCCAGCCAGCAGAAGACAGCACTGACCTGTTCCTTCTCCAGAACTTAGGCAGGTAACCCAGGATCTAGGGAGAGGCACTGCTAATTACACAGGTTTCAGGCTCTTGTACCCCATTTGAGATTAGGCACTCACAAAAGAAGAGCTTGCTTTTCTAAATACAGTCTGCCCTCTGCATAAAAGTTTTATGGCTTAAAAAATCGTGAAGGATGCAGGAAAGTTTAGATGTCTGAGTGTTTTTAGCTTGAGCTGTGTCCTAAACTCCATGCTGTAGAGCAGCTATTCATTCTACTTACCTCCTGTTAAGGCTTTGTTTTTTTAAGCAAGATTCAGATTTAAGACAGATCATTCCCTTACTGTGGGAAGGAGAACAACAAATAATTTAGGAACCTCTTGGGTAGGTCGCTCAGCTGGGAGGGAGGAGACCTGGTTCAGGTCCTGATCCCAGTCTCTACTTCTTTCTAAATCTCCCGCATGCAAACTACATAAACATATCTGGGAGGGGAACCAGGCATCTCCCTGCTCCCTGCAGAGAGCACTAACTGTGAGGCCTCAGAAATCTGGGCAAGTTATTGCCCAGCATGTAGGATACTGAATCATCCTCTCAAGATGTCTAACCTTCTTACTTGTCTGATTAGGCTGCCTAAACTCCTGATTTAGATGCTTTGACTTATTCCCTGAGCACTGGGCATAAACTTTGTTAGGCACTGCAAAGATAAAGTTCAAAACAGGCATTATCAAACTAGCTCTAAATCACTTTTCAAAGGTCTTGCAGAAGTCCTAAGTCCACTAAATGCACATGAAATTCACCCGGAGTAGTTTCTATTTTTACATATTTGTTTTGCTTCAGTCGTTCTTGCATCTGTTTAATTGCTGGAAAACTGTGCACTAGTGTAGACATTTCCTAACTGGGTATGCTTTATCCAATTGCAGACACTTTGGCTGGCCAGGCAGCTAGCAAAAGACATCATCATCAAGCCATGAAGGTGCACAGATGTGGCAAGGTTGATGATCTGTATGGCAGTGTGTCTGGCAGGACATGGCAATTCCCTACCACAAAGGCTGCCCTCAGATTCTTATCCTAAGGAGAAAACAAGAGAAATCAGACCACTCACAGGGACATAATGTCAAAGAGGACAAAGAGCAAGCCTAAAGAGAATAGCAGAGTATAGTATAGGACTGCAAAGAATACAGTATTCATTCTCTGCTCTTGCCTCCCAGTGATTTTGCTGCCTTGCCCTCTGTACTTTTTATTCTTTAGCTATTAAAGGAATTAAAAATTCAACAACACACATTAAAAACTGCAGCCTTAATCTGAAGGAATGGAAATAACTGTTGAGGCTGTCTAAACTTTCTCAGAGAAAGCACACAAAACCATTTACAAACTTGCAATTCATCAAAAAGCAGCAAATTGTTTCTTATATATCTTTATTCAGTGCATCTTCAAGGCTTAGTTTTATGACGAAGGTCAAATTAATTCCACATGTAATTCAACGCAGTGAGTGAAGCTGTATTGCAGCTTCATGTGGCCATATAGATTATCTAGACTATTATTTAAAAAACAACAAATTACCGGAGTTTAAAAGTATCTGTAATAAAACAAATAAGCATTTCATCATGTTCCTTCCTGTGGTACATAGAAGATGTGGCTGTTAGTCTTTTACTACCATGTTTTAAATCCATGATGGAGTATTGGAACTGGTTTTTGGCCTGTGGTTTGAGGGGGTGTCTGGAGTAGATGTTCTGTTAATCCTTCAGGACTATCCTATCTTTTGCATGCAATTGGAAAGGACTGGTCTTGGTTATCTAGGTGGTCCCTTCTGTCCTATGATCTTATCCTTTGGTTTTGCAAAGTCTTCACCATATACTTCACAAAATGTACCTTTCACACTCTTGGACTGGATTGCTACTCTCAAACTGCTGATGGAGAAAATTTAACTATCTGTTACAGGAAAAAATGTTTGAAGGGTCAAGGACTTGGACAGTATTCACTTCCAACAGTGGGATATTAATCAGAAAAAAATACATCTCACCATAGGTTAAAGAAACATCTTTCTCAGTTGTGCGACTTTAGCTGTATTTTGTTTCTACTGAAACAAAGGTATTTTTCCATGTAAGGCAAGTAGTTACTACTGTATCTGGCATCTACTTGAAACTCTATCAGGTCATCCTGATTTATTTTTGTCAAATAGTAAGCCCTTTGGCCAGGGACTTATTTTCCCCACAGGTGTAAAAAATGCAAAACTGTAATTTATAAAACAGAAGATGACAGAATCCCATTTGTACAATACATCTAGATGCCAAAAGGTAATCTTATTACAAATAACACAATCTTCTCACAGCACTTGCTATATTATTTTCCGGGTGGTCTAAGAAGTTGATTCAGAGAATAATGCCACAACAGCAACTTGTAGTTCCTAAGGCCAAATAGCCAGATGTGTCAATAATCAGTGCAAACTGGAAACAGATGTAGGTCCTTGTTGAATAACAAATGTAATGAAAATACTTCCTTAGCTCTCTCATGCTTTCACACACACAAGAATTTATGTCTTCCATATTTTTTTAAATTGAATTATTTGCTGCTTCATTTTTATGTCACCGAGATCTCTTTCAAAATCTTAGTCACTCCACAGTGAACTATAAAGATTAGTATATCTACAGCAATTGCTTAATATATGGTCAAATTGCTTCTACCTAATCACTTTATCATGGAAATTCCTTATCATTGAGATAAGATGAAAACTGTTAAAGGCATATGCGAAGGCCAAGTCTGCGTAGTCTCCTGCACCTGCATAGTTTCTGCATGTGTATGAGAGCAGACAGTCTATAGGATTGATAACACATCTCAGACCACTGGCAAAATCCCTGACATGACTAAATAGACTTAAGTACTGAGCGAAAGTCAAAACAATGTTTCATGAATATTTCACACTGTCAGGATCTCTGTGAGACCTTGTATAAAGCCACATGTCCAAACTTGGTCTGTACCTTCAGTCCTTGTCTGCAAGTGATGACAGCTCAGTTATGTGAAAAGCTACTTTAAAATGGAATACCAGCTTCAAAACAGAAAATAAATATTTTGTGAGCTAAGAATCCAGGTATTATTTGCTTAGACTGTCATGTTCAGCACCAACCAAAAAAATGCCACCCCTAATCCTTATGAAGGGAGAAGTCACATTTTTCTTAACTGAAGTAGTTTGAAGATTTTTGATCAATATTGTACCCCAGAGAAAAGACAACTTCTTTCACGACACAGAAAACACAGCATATTATGCCTTCTGAGACTAACTGGAACTATCACCTTATGAAATTAAACAGAAAACTGTGAGAAAAAAGTTATCTGTCTTGTTCCCAGATGCCAGCATGCACATTGATCTGCATCAAATCTTTACCAGAGAAGTCATGTCTGCATACGAAAAGGGCAAAGAGCATGGAGGAAGAGCTAAAAAATGTGAGTCATTCCCACAAACTGAACCAGGGAAAATATTTCACATGCAAAACCCCAGAAAGGTGTTGGAGCACTTATTACTTCTCCTAAAAATGAGGATAGGAGAATAACCAACATTTCAGAAAAAGGACTGCAAACTTGTTATCCTACTGTTTTTCAAGGTGCCTTCATCCTTCAGGCTCTGGCTGTGGTTTGGCAGCAGACAGACTCAGTGGCAGTGCTAGTTTTGGGAATTCCCATCCCACCCAACTTCAGCCATTAATTCTTCCTGCTCCTGCTCCTCCTCTTATTCCTCCTCCTCTTCCTTCTCTTTCTCCTCCTCCTGCCTCCTCCTCCTCCTCCATGTCTTTCTCCACGTCCTTCTTCTCTTTCTTCCCACTGCTGCAGTGTCAGGTGCCTCGCACTTTGCCAGCACAACTCTTTGACAGACGGGGCTCAGAACCCCATTTAATCAGGGCTTTTCTTTAGCCCAGACCATTTCAGAAGCCCAGTGCATGCTGTAGCTCTGGGAGCAGTCAGTCAGCACAAATGACAGGGCCTCTGCTCTGGGATGAGAGCTGGGCAGGAGGGCAGGGAGCAGAAGAGACAAATATTTTAGCTGTGGTATTGCCCCATAGCTACTGTGTCCTGAAACCTCAGCTTCAGTAACAGCATTTTGTTTTTTCTGAATATATTGTGGATAAAATCCCAAGTAAAAAACCCTAAATTGTGTGAAGGGTATACTAATATTTATACATACACAACTTTATTACCTTGCAGTAGGAATGTGACTTACAAGCAGTAGTTGTACATCAGCTCCCATGTGTCTCCTTGGATGCTGATAACACGATAAGGAAAAAGAAAGTGGGCAGATTTAGGCAAATGGGAACAAAGCTGCACTCTGATCCTTGTATTAATTTTATAGTCATTAAATAACCAAAAGCATAGGCAATTACAGATGTGTCTAAGTTAAAATACATCCCTTACCCTAGTTTCAAAATCTTTAAATTCAAAATCAAGTGCAACAGAGGGCTAGATTTGATCTAGCAACATTAATTGTCATACAGCCATAGGAAAGATTTAAAAAAAAATTAGTCACGTTTTCCAGATGACTTCAATTCAGAAAGCAGTGACACTCAAAAGAACACAGAGGTCAATGTCCGGAGCAACCTGAACATGATTCCCAATGCATGTTGTTGCAAAAGCAAACTAAGAAATTTTTCAGTTACACAAGTAGATTTTTTTTTTAAGCTGGAGTTGGCCAATGGGGTTGTTGGTGTTTGTGACATTGAAAAGTCATGTTTTGTGTATCTAATTTTGCTGCCCCCACTGAAGCGGATGTTGTAAACCTGGTGAGGACACATATAGTAGGGATCTGTGATTTAGAAAATATGCCTTGTGAAATCAGATGAAAGTCATGTCCCCAATCTCACAGCACTGCTCAGTCTTCACTGCACAGCCTTTGGGGCTCCGCTATCACACAGCAATATCCATCCACCTGTCACAGGCTTCCATTAGACCACTAATTGAAAAGCCAGAGCTCATTATGAGTTATTGTAGAAGCAGCTGATTTTGAAATTTAAGTTCCTTTCAGTAGCAATCAAAGATTGCTTAGGCCTTGTGGTGTTCAGCTCCCAGCTCCTCTTCCACTCTATAAGATCGTGTCTCAGGAACAGCTGGGGGGTTCAGTTCTCTTCCAGCAGGGAAGAAACATCAACTTCACTTTCCCACAAGCTAGGCACATGTCATATTTGGGGGATGCTTTGTGAGAAACTTCTACATCTCACTAAGCCTGTTAATTTGGCCGAGGGCCCCTGCTCCTGCCTCACTCTGGAGCATAGACATGCCACTGGTCAGGGAAACACTGTGATGCTGAGTCTGAGTAAATCCTAAAAATATCTTATAGGTAAGCCATAGGGTGCAAGACCTCTCTGTTTCAGAGGTTTTCAATGAGGGTAAAGACCTCAAAAGTTGCCAGACATAAAGACAAGGCCATATAGTACCTTGCAGAAGCAGGTAGGTAATAGCAGTCATGAGAAATTAATATAGGTAGACTTTGAAGCTTAAAGAGACCATGGCTGATGATAGTGTGACCCTCTTAATTTTATAGGCCCAAAAGCACAGTGACAGTTTTGTATAAC
The DNA here is from genome assembly GCA_013398115.1 of Falcunculus frontatus. Lineage (NCBI taxonomy): Eukaryota > Metazoa > Chordata > Aves > Passeriformes > Falcunculus > Falcunculus frontatus. Next base: position 574,224 of record VZRV01007662.1, read on the forward strand.
ATTACTAAAGTAGAGATATCCTTTTGAAAGATTTCCCACCTTGCTTTAGACTTGGGGATCTGGAGAATTTGTCGTGTGTATAGTCTGTTGCTAACAAGGGTTAATTACCCTTGTGAAAAACTTCATCTTATTTTATGCTTAAGCTGTGTTGACTTAACTTAGAGCTATTGGTTCATGTAACAGCTTTGATAGATTACAGAATCATTGCAACACTGCCTGGAGCAATGCCTAAATACCTTTGGAAAACAGGCTTAAGCTGTGTGCCCAAGGAAGCCTGCCGAAAGAGTAATCTTGACTTCTCAACTCCTGGACTGGCACTGAAAGAATGTGTCCAGTTTTTCACAGAACACTCAACTACCAGTTGGTATGTAAAAAGAAAAATATTCAAAATAATACAGAATAATAAAAAAATGCAGTATTTCTATGTACAAACAACAACTAAAATTGTTTTTTATCAACTCTCAGTAACCTAAAAGCCCTTTGAACTCAAAATTTTCCTTCACTGTTATCTTGTGATAAATGATGAAGAAGAGGAAGTCTTTTCCAAGAAAAGATGACTCATATAGAACTCTTAGAAACTCACAATATTCAATACAGCAGGCAATGAATTAAAAAGCCTTTTTTAATTTTATTTTTTTTTTAGATCTTCCTTGTTCCAGTGTTCACAAAGCACATCACACTAGTCAGTTATTTCCACAACGTCCTTTAACACATAAAATTATTATTTCCATCAATTATTATTTTCCATTTCCATTGATTAGCAAGTTCATATTCTTAATGCTAGCTATCAAAAGGCTAATTTCATAGAATAAATTAATTTCTGCTGGATTCCATTTTACCTTAGTTACACTATGTCTGGTATTTGAGATAGCTTAGAAATACATTGCAATGTAGAGGTATCAGATAGGATTGATATGAGTGAACTTGTGACATTTCTATGTAAGTCAATCATTGTCATCTCTTAATATAAGATAAGAAACATAAGGCAATATAAGTAAAAGGTTAATTTCATACTTTTGTAGATATAGAAAAAGGAATATGAAGTAAGTTCCTGTTTGTCACCACTGACTACAAAGTGGTGACTGGCTCAGATATTGCTGTAACCTTTATTGTCTAAAGGGCAAAGGGGAAGCAAAGTCTGTAGGTAGAGGTAATATCTTCTATTTGAACAACCATTAGTGTTGGTAAAAGTAGCAAAAACTTCTGGGCTTTGCAGTCTTTCTGGTTTGAAAAATGGCTTGTAGATTTGAAGCCTTGTCTTCCTTTCCAAACTATAACAATTGACCTAATAAAATTTCAACCTCTAACAGTAAGTCTGGCCTTAGCTCAGGTGGAAACCTCTACATCAAAAACATCTCTCTTTGGTCAAATCCACCTTGACACTGATGAATGTGTTTGTCAAGATGAATCTTTCTTCAGTAGCCAGATGAGCAATAATTACTGTTTCAGTTGCAAATTAGAATTCTGAATTAAATACAGCCCACTGGGACCAGTCATTCTCAAAGTTCTTGTTTACACTTCTCCTACAGTCTTGAACCTTGCTCGCCTAGTTTAACTACCTAATAAATATCTTACTCCCATAAAAGTTAGATATTCAGCACTGACATAGCACTTTATGGATAGGGAAGCATTATCCAAACAAAACAAAAAAAAGGGAAAAAAAAGAGGAGAAAATAAAAGGACAACTGTGCTGGGAAGGCAGATTGACTCATGGCTTCTGAAAGTATTGATTTCAGAGAGAAATTATTCAATCCAGAGAACCGTGGCATTACCCAGTGTGTATCATGGGCAAGCTATCAAAATGCAACCTTTACATGTATAGGAAATTATTTCTTAATCAGTAAGTACAATAATATTTATGGGCATAGCTTTCATCTACATATTTCACTCTTAGTACATAATGTTCTCAAATTTGTATCTTCCCTTACTTGAACTTGGAGGTTGTTAACTTCTGTGTTTTTATCAAATATCAGGCCTTTCACGTTATCTAGGATTATGGAACTTTGAGTGAAATACTTTTGCTCTGAAAAATTTGAAACACTGTCAGTCATTGCTATGGTCCTGATTAATTAATGGGCTTCTTAGTGCAAGATGTACATTCCTCGCTGGTATCTTCCACTGTGCTTTTGCTAGCCATGTTAGAGAAAATCTTGCAGGGTACATGGTAGTTGCTATATCTGATGGGAAGAAAAATAGAGATAAATAAAAAACCGCGGTCTTGCCTCTTTCATTTTTCACACTTTCCGGAATGAAAAGATGGGACATCTTTTACTAAAGGTCTAAGTGAAGAAGCCATTAATATCTGGGATATCATCTCTCTTTTCTGTCAGAACAGGGTTTATTGAGAGCCAGATGAGCTATTTCTGCAAAACATTGCATAGTGTGATACCATCACAGAGACTGAGAGCAGGATCCTCAGCCAAGGGATGCAGAATGATTGCATCTGCACTGCTCAAGTGGAGCCTCTTTCAGGGAAAGCTCAACACTTCTGATCTGATGTAGCATACAGCATCTCATGGTACTGTCATAGCCCTTAAATACAGATAGCATTTTAAATCTATCTATCTATCTATCTGTCTGTCTATCTATCTGTCTATCTATCTATCTATCTATCCATCTATCTCTAGCCAATATAATACTATATAATTTGAGATCTCTTAGAATAATAGCTTAGCAGCAAATGAAAATTTATGCAACATGTACTGTGAGGGAACACAGACCCAGGAATGAACTAGGGACCTAAGTTGTTTGATAGTGTAAATGTAGCCTGAGAGATATCAAACATGGTTCATGCAGGTTTGACAAATTAGAGTACATACCTTACATAGAAAGCATCTCCTTTTTCTACCTATCACCTTGAAAATACTTCATGTAAAACCACCATGCTGCGTGGTATAGGACTCCAAACATAGATTTCAAATATTACTTCAATCTCACTCTTCATCTGAGTCAAAGTGGGGTTATTGCAATGGACAATGCTATTTAGTCTATTATTTATGCATGGGGAGAAATGGATTTGAATGGGACTATGAATGCAATTTTTTCAATATATAAATCTCATGCACTCCTTTCAAATATTGTGAGTCTCAATTACTGCACCAACTCTATTGTGTTCAGCTAATGCAAAGATTGGAATTGGCACCTACATAATTTTACAGCCTTGTTGTCCTAGTTCAAAAAATATCAGGCATCATTTTCCTAATTTTAAAATTTCTCAGCCAAGTCAGATGAATAATCTATCTTAATTTTCATGGTTACTTGATAGCAATCTGCATTTTGGACACATCCTCCCAAACACTCACATAAATTCTTCACTTTGCTTTTCAGGACTTAAGCCATAGTATTCTTGTTCACCTTTCCTACTTGGTTTCTCCAGAGTCAACATTACATCTCGTCAAGAGGTTAAAGCACCTCTCTTTGGTTTTTTACATTTTGAAATGGGGGGCTAGATTCAAAAAAACTTGCTGAGTGTGACAGACATGTCTTTTAAAAGACCTGCTCCAGTGGCAGTTCTGAATTGCCCTGGATTTCTCAGGGTTTTTATCACACAAAGAGAAGTTTGTAAGCCTGATTTTAAAGCTTGTAAGCTGACTTCTGCAAAAAAAAGCAATACTTCTTTTCCTTATATCATGTAGATATTTGTTGAACAGTAGGCTTGAAAATGCTCTGGGAAATGTCAAATGCCTATTCCTAGACACGATATCAAGTGCAGTTGCATGATATTAGCCCACATTATAAAAGCGTTGGCAAAATAACTCCTCCATGTTGTTGTAGCAAACAAAAAGCTGAGTGGCTGATTTCATGTCCTACATGAAATATGAATAATTGTGCTGTCTCCATAATACTTGAACTGATTTTCAATAGACATACAAATTGAATATTGTACCAAATCCAAACCTTTGCATGGTCGTATTGTGCAGAAAGTATTTGCACACTGGGATAGGTTAGAGAACTGCCAAATAACGTAACTGAACTTCTCTTCTTTGCTCACGAGACTGCAAAACCCGCTAGTTCTGATAAATCATGGGCCAAGAGTTTATGTATAGAGAAGCAGTGAGGTCCATTCAATGAACATGTCTCTGAACATTTCTTGTTCTACAGAGTTTGAATTTTAAATTCAGCTTAGCACACAACACAAATGCCTATCTCTAGGCCCATCCACAATACAATCAGTGCATATCAGTGTTTATGATCATTCCCAACTCAAAGGTTTGGTTCTAGGAGTCAAAACAACATGGAAGTTATTTTTGATTATAGCTTTTTCTTCTCAATTCCACAGAACTTGGTTTCTCCTTTCTTTGCCTTTTGTTTTCATTTGGTTGGTTTTTTATGTTGTTTTGTAATTTCAGTTAGCCACGATGTTCGTTCAAATTAAAACTTGCTGGCAAAAAAAAAATCTGCATTTTGGAACAATTAATAGTTATCATTCCTTTATCAATTTTTGATTGAACTTCTATCGGTCAAGACACTGCCTCATCTCAGTTTAATGAGATATATCCTAAACCTGTTTATTAATGCATTTCCATAAAGACTGGGAGTTCTACAACAGCAGAGCATTTCTCAGTAATCACTTTACCATTTATTCTGCTGAGGTATTTCAGACAATGTTTAGCCACAATAGGAAGACCTCCTTTATTCTATAATGTAGTGAGAAGACTAGAAGGTCTGTCCATCACAATTTCACTTAGCAGCTGAATGTTGAGACTCATTAGCAATGTGGAAGACAAGAGCTGACAGATTCAAGTTATCAACGCTTGTCTCCTCTGGTGACAGCAAATATGTTATCGGGGGTGGCTTGCAGGGTTGGGAAGAGACAAATAGTTTGGTTTTATTTTTTTTTTTTCCAAATTTCTTTTTTTAAGCTCAGTGAGCTCTGTCTCATTTCAGTGGACCTAACTCAATGTAAAGGAAATTACAGCTGGCATTATCATGACGTATGAACTTGCTCGCCAGTTATTCTGCTCCTAAAAGCTTGGACCAAAGGCGAATTCTTCACAAACTTCATCCATTGAAATTTTCTTCCTACTTAAAAAAAAATCCCACTATGGATGAGGAAGGAAATCTCAAATTTCATAATATTTTTGAAAGAAAACAAAAGAACACGCAGCTCAGATACTTTGATATCTTTAGTTTGATAATAAGGAAATGTTTGCTTTAAAATCCTATGTGAACAATGTAATTGTTATTCCAGTCAGTATTTCTGAATAACAAATGAAGAGAAGAGGAAAAACAGAGCTTTTTTTTTTTTTTTTACCTTTCAACAATTCCAAACTTTTTTTCCCAAATTATTTTCAAGACTCTGAATATATCAAAAAATAGGTATTTCTTATGAAAATGAGAAGTTTTGGCTTTGAAGAACTACCTTTTTTTTTTCTAATTAAAACCATTTCATAATAATTTAATTCTACTTCATAATCCATTGAAGTCATTACAAACTTCCTTTGATTTCAGAATTTTTTGATAAGGTCCATACATGGGATTTGCATGGGCAGGGTAGAAGAAAAAACCCAACCATTCCACTCTTTCAGCTCAGATCTACAGACATCGTTTCCTTTGACTTCAGAGACAAATACAGGTAAGGGCAACATTTGACCCTGAGACGTATTTTCAGAAGTAAATGAAATAGAAACGCAAGAGCTATAGCTGGGAAAACAGCTAATTTACTTTTCAAATTATTAATATTTATGACTTACACATGAAGGATTACCTATATTATTACATGAAAAGAAATTAAGAGACTACAGTGCAGATATTTTTTTTAAATTAAAACACAGATTTAGATCTCTGCAACTCATTGATTTCTTGTTCTTGACACCAGCTCGTTAGTCACAACACAGTGAGTGTCTGCATAAAATAAATGTTATAGCAAGGAATGTTTTAAATCTAAAAAATGTAGGCACTTATTCCAAACAAATTATTCTATGGCTAGTACACTCTTATTTTACTTCTCTTTTCCTGCATTGGTGAGGTCTATCCCTGGCTGTGCTTAGTTTGCTCAAAATGACATTGTCACTGTGCCAGTCCTGGGATGGGATCGATCTCACTGTGGAGCACCCGGGCTGATTTAAGCTCACATCTCTCTGGGGCTTGGGGGCACGTTCTTTGGCAATGTGATAGAGCCACCGTGCCATCTCTCCTGTCCTCTTGTAAACCCCATCAGCAAAGTACAGAAAGGGGTTTAGAGCTCCTTACAATGCTTTTCACCATCTTAGGCCAAGTGAAGTTTTCAAGGCTGTTTTCTACTCGCAAAGCAGCCTGGTCGAGCACTGAAGTGTGGAGTAAGCCATATACAGGTTTGATGTACCAGAGCTTAATGTCGGTGTGCGGACAATCAGCCACAGCCACACACAAGTGTACATCTCTCTGTTTATCTCTGCTATGTCAAATAGGTATTATGGCAAACTAAACTTGACTCAGAACTGCTATTACATATACAAGAGTATATGTAAGTAGATGTATTCAATTGTTTTTTCAAAAAGGGAGATTTTGAAGGGACTGCACGTAATGTTATGGCATGTCATTAAAGAATATGAAATGTGTACTTGGACTTTAGATGTACACTGTCACAAGACAAATAGGTTTCAGTGTTTTACATTGACTCTTTTATATGCATATGTGTGTGTGTATATATCTGTCTGTCTGTCTGTCTATCTATCTATCTATCTATCTATCTATCTATCTATCTATCCAAGCACAAAAAACTAGAAGTTTTTGTGTGCCCTGAAGTTTCTCACATTTATTCAGCTAAAACAGGTAGTTTCACAACACACCTTAATTTTTTTTGTGTGCATGAACATATACACAAGTGCACATAAAAACTTCCTTTTCATTTTTATTAGCAGGATATATTGCACACATATGACAACAAAACTCAACATAAAAGCCATTTTAGTGTGTACCTGGATTTTATTTCTTCTAGTAACACTTGTTCCACTTTGTGATCTGTAATCAAATATCTCACAGGTAAGCACCTAGCCATGAATTAATCTCATTAAACATTATACCTCTAAAAGTTCAGAAGTTAGCTATCAGGCGCTGTCTTCAGTGAATGGCAGGAGACAGGCAAATCACCCCTGTGTAGGACAGGAATCTCGAATAGGCAGTTGAATCGCCAGCTGAACATGCCTACTTCTCTCCACTAAAGCACAAAACAGTTAGATTAGACAAGCACATACTAGACATCTAAAGTCAGCAGCTCTGAATCACATGCCATCAGTCCACCAGGAAGTATGCATGGAGAAGCAGAGGCAGGTAGCTCAGTACCTGAGCCTGAATGGCATTGACATGTTGGTCTCCTTGTAGGCACCTGCAGTTGGACACAGGCTGCTCTTCCACACATGGGGTGGTGGGGGCAGTGATATCCACAGGGTTTCGAGTGTGGCAAATGTATTTGTTCAGACAACCTAAACATTCATTAACTCTGCCCTTTAAACAAAAAGGGGTACGTGCAGGACATCATGCTACCAGGCAACAGCCAAGGACTGCTCCAAGGGCTCATCAGTGGTTTGCCACAGGCTCCCTGCATGGAGCAGGGCTCAACTGAGCAGCCTCAGGCACATGCCATAGAGCTGCTTGGTGGTGGGATGACCCACAAGACCAAAACATGCATCTCTTCAGTACCCTTATTGTGGATGATGATGATGAACCTTGCTGTGACCCTGCACCCAATGTACTGCATGCTTTCTGGTTAGAAGCTCTGTCTCCTTTTCTTTTCCGCTCACTCCTTGCCTGGAGGAAGAGAGGGAGTAGTATTTCTATGTGTTTTACTCTATCACACTTTTAATACTCCCAGACTTCTCTACTGAAAATCACATAGAATAACAATATTCACAGGCAAGGCATATTTTCTTCTTTCTAGAAAGAGTTCCAGATAATATAGAGATGAACAAAGTGCATAAAAATTGACTGAAACTGTAGCACAAGGAATATGAAGCCGCTCACTTCATGTGTACTATGTACTATATTGTGATATTACTTCCTGGGAGCCCAGTTTAATTCTTTCCTGTTATGCAAAATAATTTCTCTGAAAGCCCAGTGTGAAGCCCAGTTTCAAAATATTGCTTTAGTTCCTGAAATCGTACTTGGACTACAAGAATACAAAAGCTTCTCACTGTTAGAATTTGTATAATCTTTCTTTGTACAAGACAAAGCTGTAATTCATTCTCTGAGATTCAGGAATGCCATAAACCTCCAGAGCTGAGTTAACATAATTAATCACCGGAATCACAAAATTAATTTCTTTTTATTATCATGATCTTTGTCTGTTGTTTTATCATACACATTTAAAATATTTTTACCTTGAGATGCTCTCTAAGACATGTTATCTTAGTGATAACTGAGTTTATTTAATGTCAGTCATAGATTACACTTTCTCTCAAAATTAAACAGCCATTACAGGGCTGGAGTAAAAATTAGTGTGACCATGTAAACTACTGGTGAAATGGTGCACCTAAATACTTAGGAGCCAAGCACCTGACACCACACTTCCAGGTTACCACATCAGATACCTTTCTCTACCTGTTTAGAGTAATGTAACTCAGCTTCAAGGGAGCAGTGCAGGTGCAGTGGGACATTGTTTCCCAACTGATAAAAAAATTTACATGCTATGTGTCTTGATCTCATCTAATTTTAGTAAATAAAACATGCAAGTTAATAACATTTTCTCCTCCACAACTCCATAGAAAGAGAGAAAATACTTTTTTTTTGGTGGTAATTAATCCATGTAATTGCTTTTAGCAAAAGACTCTCATTTCTCATATCCAGTCCCTTGCGAATCAAGACACTCAACTAAATATTCCAACAGTTTTTCCACTCTTTCAGGTAGAGATTGTATCATTCAGACATTTTGGCAAAAGGCTGGGAAAAAACCAGCTTGGGTGGGCAGGTAGGAGGTTGATGCTGAGCCTCTTGGTCTCCAAAAGGGACTGTTGCCTGATTTTCTCTGTGTAGGGGGTAGGGCATCTTGGCGTGCTTTATCCAAAATATTGTGTTTACTTGTTCCCAGCTGTAAGCAAACGGGATAGCTATGCTGGGAGTGAGCTGCCTCTGTTCCAGACTGTTCCAAGAGGCAAAGGAGAGCAAGCTGCTCTTGTCCTCAACCCCCACTTCTCTCACATAGGGTTAGGCATCATCTGGCCATAGTAAAGACTTCAGCTACCTCACCTTTGAAGAGAGAACTTGAGTCACACAGTCTGTGGAATCCTCATTTTTCATCATTATGAGAATGCTTCCCAGTGCCAGGGTATCCCAGTGTTTATTTACTCTTCTGGCATAGTTGTGCAGGGGGTGGGTGCCAACACAAAGCAATCTGTGAGAGGCAGACAAACACAGTAGGTGAGACTGTTTAGGAGATGCAGACTAGACACCTTCCTCAGGAAGGGCCAGTCTGCTGCCAGTATGACTGGGAACCCTTGGAGGCTTCAGAAATGTGCCCTTCAGCATCTTGGCTCATGAGTCAGTTGAATGGGGAAAACAATGCATGGTTTTACTGTGCCCAGCAACACATCTCCTGCCTCGAGCAGAATTAGATGGGCTTGCTTTTTGAAAATAATGGGGGAAAACTCTTTGAACTGAGAGATTGATTCATGCACTTGCAGTTATATAAAATGTGTGTTTTTGCTGGAGCATCTCATTACTCAGCCACCATTTTGGCGTGCCAGTGTGATGAGCATGTCAGTTAGCCACATAATTATGAAGGAGATGCAAACAGGACTGTCTCTTGTACCTTTTGCCTTCTCTTAGACGAGCAAGTAATATGCCACCTCCACGTTAGTATATGTAACTTTTGGAATTAAATCAGGATTTCACACATAACTTCTTGCAGCTACTGTCAGTTATGTCTGTTAATAAACTATGTCCTTGGCTGGCAATAAATCATTGGATATGTCAATTATTACTAATTTTCTGCCTGAAATTAGGATTTAAGTAACTTCTTAATGCAAATACTTCCATCAAGTTATTATATTGTCAAAATCTTACACTGAAATAAATTCTTCCTTTCTCTCTCTATGTCAGAACTACACAAGGCTGTTGAAAAAGTGAATGACATATTTTAATGGTGGTGAAAATTCCCTTTTACCTAGATCAGCCACATTTCAGTTATAAAGTGTTCACATTTTCAAGCATTTCTGCAACCCTACTTTATTTGAAACAAAAGCTGAGACTCTTCTGTACAATACTTCAAGGAGCTGATTTGAAGAAAAATATTGATTATCACAAGGGTTCATAATAAAATCTTGAGATATAGCAACAAAGAGCCATTTTCAGAACAGAGGCGAGTAAATATTCTTTAATTTAAGAGAATACTGACCTGAATTTCCCCTTAGTTGCACTATTTTTATGTGATAAAATGCCCAAATTACTCCAAATTTTAATTTATAACTGATACTAAATGTCTAGCTACATGATGTAATGGAGTATTATACAAAGAGTCCCTCATCCTCTCCAAGCTCACTTTAGAACTGGAATATATATATGTGGTTATAATAATGCAAAGCCACTTATAAGCTAACAATATTTGTTTAGGGGTAGACTGAATTAGTATGGGTGCCGGTTCCTGTTCTGACTGCTAGTTCACCTGGGTAGCTATTAGGTCAGAAGAGTACCTGTTCACAGGATTTAAAGACATGACATTTACCAGGAACTGCATCTCTCAAATGCAGCCACTGAGCATTAGAAATACACCTGAAAAGTAACTAGAATAGATTCTTGAATAACTTACGATTTTTTTTATTTTTTATAGAAAGAAAAAAATATGTAAACACATAATTATTTGAGGGCTAGAAACATATAAATTGTACTATTTTAAAAATGAGATTTAGAAAATGTTGTCGTTAAAGACTACATTTTGTTCTGTTGTGTTTTGTGGTGCTACAGAAATAACCATCGCTATATTTATATAGCAAATTTTGCACAGTGAGAGTCTTCCCTAAAGCTTTTGAACAGAGAAAATGCCAAAAATAAGAATTAATTACATTAGACATTAGTATCTTCAGGTTTTAAAGTAGAAATAAATTTTATACTTTTCTTGGGGAGATAGGAAAAAGATGGATTTACTTGAAACAATGTTCTTGTGTTCTGGAGGCTCAAAAGCGGTTCAGATACAGGCTCCACTGCTGTCCTGTGAGCATCCTTATTGTTCTGTGCTTCAAGATACATGCTAGGCTGGTTTTGGTGCAGGCTGGTAACCTGTCAGAAGGAGCATGGACATGGTTTAGAGGATAACATGGGCTGAGGAATGTTCCCTTAAGGAAATTATGGATGCAATTACTTTGTTTTGAGGATAGAGGACCTTTAAGCTGCTTGTGAGCCACATCTTGACATTGGCCCTCAGGTCTAGAGTACAGTGCTGTCTCATCTACCTGTACACAGACACAGTCACTAGGCCTCTAACAATACCAGATGCCGTGGGGTGTTCAAGATATCTGCATGTGACTTCCAATGCCCCACCTGTGAGCAGCCAGACTGAGCTGCCTTGACTATAATGGGAACTTAACCACCAGGCTTCCACGTAAACACCTGTGAGAAGACACCTGCCTTCAGTAATCTGAGCCTGTGACAGAAATCCTATCCATAGGGCTCACGTTAACTGCTTAAACATTGCCATTTAGCACCATTTGAACACAGTATGTTATCCTGCCTGATCAGCATCTTTACTGCATGGGTACCCTGTATCTGCTAATGCTATGCAGGTGCCTTGGACATCCAGATGCTTTGGGTATCTGAGTCTGCCTCAGACAGCGTGAAACAGCTATGTTTGGGCAACTGAATCCTTTGTACGGGGATAAAATTTTGAGTCAATTTCTGTGAGAAATTAGTTTCATATTATTGTTGGCTCCAAGCACCAGAGTAAAACATTTTAGCTGCAGATCCGCAGAGTTTGCTCATGATGCAAAGAACGTGCAAACTTCTAAGATAGCAGAGTTTTATACTGTAAATGACACTGCTATCTCCCCCCCAGAATGATGGTTGAACTGAGGTCAAAGAAAGACCTTTCATTGTTTCCCTTTCATGATAAAACCCATATTGACTGTGGTTTAAAAGAACTAAAAGGCCCGGTCAAGGCTTACCATCTGTGCGGCTCAAACTGTTTAAATACAATCGTAATATTGATATTGCTCTAACCTCTGCTATGCCTCTCTATGCCATCTGCAGAGCTGGGAGAACAGGTTTTCTTTATACTCACCATGACGAATTGTGTGATAGATTGAAGGAAATGGTGTTTATATAAATACATAGTGTGTATACAATACATATAAAATAACTTGAACAACTTGTCTGAACACCAAGTATCCAGGAAAGGACAGTAAGTCACCTCTGCTATCAAAGTGCAAACAGAATTTCGTCCAGCCATAACCTTTCTGAAACAGGTGGCACGCAATTTTATGTTTGAAGGTTATGTGTTTTGTTAAACTTAACAACAATAACTGGTAAGAATGGAAAAGTCAATGTAATCTATGTCACCTAAAAGTCCAAATAACAATGTTGAACTTCATTTTGATGCAGTAAGAAATTGTCAAGAAAAGGAGAGGTAACAATTTTATGACTGGTGCTGAAACTGAGAAGTAATATTGTCTGTGTTACCATAAAATATGCCTTTATGAGTAGAATGATAATGAAGAAGTTCATGCATTCACTTCAGTGACTGTCAAGCATGTAAACACATAGGGAGTTATAAATAAATGAGAGAATCTCACTGGCTTTGGAAAGTGTGTCACAGGAAGAGATGCTGAGAGAGGCTAATCAGTGTCTGAACACAAGCCTGTGTCAGCAGGGCTGCATGGAGCATCAGGGGCAGTCTTTTGCCTAGGTAGCATGATTTTGGAGTTAAAGTGTTATTTTAAGGTACTTGCTGCTGGTCTTTCTCTGAAAGATGGCACCGTAAGGTGAAGAGGGAATCTGAGAAATGAAATGTTTTCCTTTGTCATTTGGCAAAATTTTTCAGACCCACACCACAAGCTGCTGAGGTCATTACAGACTTTTGATTGACTCCAGCAGTCTCTGAATCATAGATGTCATATAAGAACAGTGAGAAAGAGGGCAATTAGTGCTAGGCACGGAATGGCATGACATGATAAAAGAGGAGAGGAATTGAGGAGATGTTGACAATGATCGTTTCAATCTGCAGGGGAATTTTAAGGAGGAAAAGCTAAATGTACTCCTTGAACTGGGAGTTCACAGAAAACACTACTGTGAAAAGCACTACATTGACTATTCACCCAAAATGTGGCAATTCAACAGCAAATGCACCATCATGAGCTTGCCAAACACCAGTCTGGTTCTGACTCAGAACAAAAAGTATAACCTAATGATTCATCGGCATCACTTCCTTCTGCACAATTCATTTCCTGAAGAGTTTCCCATCTACTCTTGCTTTCCCTTAAGATCTAACAATGGCATGGCTGAAGATCCACGTACGAAATTTCACACTGGCAGAATAGAAAGAGGAAGAATAGCTCTTCTCAGAACATGTAATGCACATTCTATTTACCTGTGTTTTATGGGAGTGGCAGCAGAAAAGCCAATTTATAAATTAGGCCTGGTTTCACGGTGTTGTTTTCCAAGTGAATCATCACACTGAGCTGATCACATTTTCTAATTTAAAAAGTTTAAACAGGCAGAAAAATGTACTTTTTTTCTCTTTATCTTATCAGGTACATCATCAGCACACTACCATCCTCTTCCACTAAAAATATTATCCACTATGCCAACTATAAACATGCCTCAGGCTTATTTATTAAGAAACATTAAGCATTACCTCATACAGTGCATTGAAAATATGTCCAATAACAACACAACATCTAAGAAAAATGCAGAAACCATTATTTGCTGTCAGTAGGGTTAGGAACTAATTTTCATCTTAGTCTGGGAAAAAAAAAAAAGGGGCAGTTTTCACTTTACCATTTGATTTCCTGATGCAGATTGCATCATTTAAACTTCGTGTTCCTTTCAGCAGGCTTACAAGTGAGACCAGACTGGTCAAGTCAGTTGATTTTACTGTATGTCATTGTCAACACCTAGATTTCAAATTCTTATGGCAAGCAACAGATAAAAAAATCAAAGGTTCACCATGTAATTATTATTCATTAGAGCTGGCACAGCTCTCACGAAGTCAAGAAATGATGAAGACTATGGAAAATTGCAGCGAGTAGGATTTCCCTTTGGCAAGTAGGACTCATTAGTTACTCTATAGTAGCCACGGCCGTTTCAAATGCATTGTCCATCTTCACTTCTCTCTTGGCACGCTTGAATTTCTTGTATCTATGCTTGGCCAGCCTCATCCACTAAGCCTGCACCTGCCCACTGAAACTCCTCCACGTATTTCACCAAGACTGAATTTTGTTATGCCACTACAGAATTCAGGCATTATAAAACCCCCCAGCAGTGAGGAGAGCTGGTTGGGCAACATCTCAGAGAATCCTCATGGTTACTGCAAACATGCTATTATGCCAAAGGGAAACCCTAGTAATGGAAATTTCCATAGCTGACATCCTTTCTTGACATCCTTATGCTTTCTGCTGCTATGACTCACGAGCGATGACCTGATGTGTAGGAGGTGAGACTACTGGAGACTACCTTAAATAATGGCCATGGGACAGCTCAGTGAACACAAGCCTCAGATTTAAATTTTTTGACCAGAGAAAAATGATGTGTAAATCTATGGCCTGATCCCCAGTCTTCTCCAGATTTCAGAGATAGGCACACTTCTCAAGGAAGCCACAAAGGCTGCTGGTACTCTCGTGGTGGCATGATCTCTAGCCTGAATTGGTAGATCTAATCTAGTTAGCTCACAACAAACTTAATGCAATTAGACACCCACTTAAAATAGCCTCTGGGTAACTGTCTGACTTTCTGTCCTATCTGTGAAACTGGCAAACAACATTGGAGTATCTGAAAAGTTTGGTCCTATCCTGATTTTAAAAACACATCTGTGTGTGTCCAGAATATACAGTCTGGCTTCACTCTGTTAGAGTCAGGGTTTGAAAGAAGAATAATCAAAAAAGTAGTCTGGTGCAAAGGTAAGGATGAGACCATGGTATGTAAAAGCTCTAACATGAGACATAAACATGACTCTGTCTTTATGGAATTCAGTGGAGTTACCATGCCAGCATTTCCTTGTTTCATGGACAAAGGAAAAGATAAAAATGCACGAGTTTCATAATGGTTTCTTAACAGTATCTGGTTTAGAGGTTAGTATTACATTTGTCAGCATCCGATACACCTTTTTCACTGGCTTCCTTTGCTAACCAATGAACTACCCGTAATATGTGAAAATCTCCGAGGGTATGCGAGACATGGTTCTCTCTGTGTTGTCTCTAGGAATTTCTTAGTATCTCTGTCTGAAGAAAGGAGTCCCGAGATACTTGCTGTTTGTCTTGCCAAAATGAGGGGTTTAAGAATTCACTGCTTTTGAGGCTAACAAAAGGATGAGTTAGGGGTTCATGGGACACATCTGCCAAAGCCATTCTCTCAAAAGAGAGATCTGTGGCCCACCAGTCCAAGTACTGCAGGGTGTCTTATGGCCATGTTGGCTGGGATCTCTTTTGTGTGACGTGGGAACACCAAAGCTCCCTAGAAGCTCTAAGGCATAATGTTGTGGTTTAACCTCCAGATGTCAAATCAGCCCCACACAGTTGCTCGCTCACTTGTTGAGAGTGGGATGAAGGAAAGTATTGGAATAGTAAAAGTGATAAAACTCATGGGTTGAGATAAAAACAGTTCAGTAGGTAAAGCCACACATGAAAACAAAACAAACCAAGGAATTAATTCACCGCTTACCAGGGGCAGGCAGGTGTTCAGCCATCTCGAGGAAAGCAGGGCTCCATCACGCCTAATGGTGACTTGGGATGACAAACGCCATCACTCTGAATGTCCTCCCTTTCCTTCTTCTTCCTCCAGTTATATATGCTGAACATGATGCCATATGTTATGGGTTTTCCCTTTAGTCACTCAGGGTCAGCTGTCCCAGCTGTGTCCTCTCCCAACTTTTTGTGCACCCCCAGCTTCCTCTCTGGTGGGGTGGGGTGAGGAACAGAAAAGACCTCGGCTGTGTAAGCACTGCTCAGCAGTAGCTAAAATACCCCTGTGTTATCAACACTGTTTTCAGCACATAGCCCTAGTTTTCAGCGTGGCCCCTACTAGCTACTTTGAAGAAAATTAACTGCGTCCCAGCCAAAACCACCACATATCTAAAAACCGCCGTACTAATAATTTTTGTGTTCATTTTTTAAGTTCAATATATCTGATAGGAAGACTGCACTGCAGCCAGTGGAACACTGCTTTCTGAGGGTACATATGTGTCTTATGAGGTGGCACATATTCATCCGGGGGTGCTTGGAGCATATTTTTAGAGAGCTGAGGAGGACAGAAGGAAACAAATTTGATGGGTATGTGTCCATATTGACATCAGTGACCTACCTCCTGAGGTGGATATAATCTCAGAGAAAACAAGTTTGTTCAGTCCAGAAGAATTCAGCAGGCTGAATGAGGTGCTCCTTTCAGCACTAAGAAAAGGCTCATTACTGTAGTTGCATATCATAGGCTGCATGTGATAGAAGAGGCAAGTGTGGTTCCGCCAGTGCAGCTTTATGACCCAGCACTGGATGGGATGCAAGTGTGAAAGTCCACTCAGGGTCAAACTCTTCTGTTAGCTGTCCAAAGTGATATGTTATCTACCAAAAAACCTGCTCCAGGGGAAAGCTGCTACTGCTGCTGCCACTATTTTTGCCTACAGCTGTTTTCCAAGTATGAGCCATGAGCTGCTTTTTGAGAATTACATGAAGCCTTTCCCTTCCAGAGGCCAAGGAATGCAATCCACCCTTTCAGTACCTTGAGGAAAAATGCTTTTTCCAACCACAGTCAGGACATTGTGTGAAGGAGCACTTGGCTGCTTTTCTGGTGCCCTGAAACCTTCTTAGTAGAAGGCATACAGGAGCCTTGTCTGAGCCAAATTTCACATCAAGACTCCTGAAAAGGGCTGGGTTTCTGACAAACTTTGGATTGGAGCAAGGATTCCAGCACTTCTAAACTGAAAGGAAATGTTTGCAGCAATAGTCTTCAGCTTCCTATGGTCTTTAAGGGAAGGAATGGGAAACAACATCCTTCTGGAATATTCCTCTTCTGAAGGCCAGAAAGAGCTTCTGTGGACCATTGTTTTAGCAACACTAAAGGTGAAAGAGGCAGTTCTAGAAATGAGAATACTCCATTTAGGTGTAGAACAATCATCAATACTGGAAAAAACCATTTCCCTGACATAACATTGCAAAAATTGCTTTTGCAGTTTTTGAAGTGATGATCAGAATGCTACACACTATCTCTAACTAAAGAAACACATAACTAAGTATTTACTGGAAGAAAAAAAATTTCCTGCTCTAAAGTAGAGGAAGCCAAGGGCTTCTATCTGGCAAGCACAGAGTCATAGGCAAGACTCAAGGAAAATTTCATCCTGCTCTATTTCTCATAAGTTTCAGTGAGATATAAGGTCAGACACATTGCAGATGTAGTTTTAAAGGCCAGTAGTGACAATGGGGGCCAAGCTTACTCTTTCTGGGGACAGGTCCACCACAATTAGAACAAATAAATCAGTGGAGATCTTCCGTATTAACACTAAGGCTGCTAGCATGTTTGTAAGGCAGGATATTCTAATGTTTACTTTAAAAAAAAAAAGCGTAACGTGTAGTTCTGTCATTGGAAAAGAAATAGCTTCCCATGATTGCAAGTGCAGTTAAATATGCGAATTTAACTTTACAATGGATTGACTCCTGATGGATCTACTGGCACAGGCTTCGTACTGGAGCACTAATGCTTTCTTGGAAATAAAATTACATGGAAAAGAAATGAAAAAAATACTTGATATTTAAGTGATCTAAATAATTTATTGTTTCTGGTGCTTGGAGCAGAAGTTATACATTTCTATGTGCCTTACATGATGTGTGCAGAAGCTAGGCACTAATAATTGCACATGCAGTAGCCACTAATACGACAAACAATACCTTAAACATTAAAAAAAGTATGGAGACATGACTAACCTAACCTAAGTTGGATGTCCCTTTGAAATTCTGCCCCATAGCCACTGACTCCATATGCATCTGACTGTACAAGAAACTTAAGTCCTTGCTTTGGATTAAGGTCCAGTGTTCAGATTTAAGTGGACAAGACCACAAGAAAGAAACCTGGTAAAATCCTCTCTGAATCTGGTTCTCCTCTGAAAAAATAGGACTGAGGCATCAAATCTATCTGTTTGGGACTTAAGAATTGGCTGTTTTTAATTTTAATGGATGACTAATAGTAGCAATGTGCGCAACATGTGGAGCATTCATCATACTTCCAGTTCCTACATCTGTATTTATTATATATTCTTCTTTGTGTTCCTTACCCCTTACTGCAACTACAGAACAAAGGATTCTTCCCTTTAAAGAACAGTTAGTGAAGAACAGAATTTATACAAATCTCCATAACTGTTAGAGAAACACAATTTCCACAAATCATAAAATGGAGATTGCCTGATTAAGGGACTAGTAGAGGGGTCACAGAATTCTTTCATACAATGACTCCATAATACATGTATATAAACCTTGTTTCCACAGCTATGTTTCTACCAGCTGGAGTTTCTGGTTGTTGTTTCTATTCTTCTCCAGCAAGTTTCCTACCAAGGAGCCCACTGCTAAAGAAAGAATTATGCTATCATCTTAGGAAAGGGAAAAGTCTTCAAAGGGCAGAGGCATATCCAAGACACTTCGTAGCAGAACTCTGGGTTCTAGCTCTATGCTCTTTCCATTAGAATTATCAATGGCAATATTTGATGAGGCTCGTTCAGACACAGGCAAACACAAACTATTTCACTCCCTGTTCATCTGCTTGCTGATCCTGGGTTCTGGAAGAGATGTGAAAAGTTGAACTTCACATTCTGTCTTTGGGTGGTATAGGAAACACCAAACTCTGAGAAATTGTGTGAGCTTTTTGGAAAGGATTGCTTTCTAATGAACGTGTAAAACCTCATCTACTGCAAATATGCTAGAAACACAGAAGAGAAAATCAAAATTTCTGAAAGAATACAGTATGAAATTTCTATCATGGAAGATTAAAATGATCAGAAAATCCTGTGGGAATTTCCTGAGGGAACAGGGAGACATTGCTTTTGTGGAAGAAATGTTGCTCACAGTGAGTGATGAAAGAAGCAGTTGATTATAGTACTGTATTGGGGGTATACTTATATTTACTGTTTGGCTAACTACAGACAGTAGGCTTTACCTATCCATACACTTTCTTGTCTTCATTTTTCTAACTTGTATTGACTGAATACAGCTGACAAAAAAGATTGTTTGGCAGAAATACTATGATTAATTATTTTCTTTAGCCTTTTTAGTTCTTATACGTTTTCTTTTGAATGTTATTTGAATATATATATTTGAAATGTGTTTCCTTTTCTTATAAAAACTGTTGAAACACATTTTTTTCTAGCTTTATGTGAAGTGAAAAAAAAAGTGAGAAAAGTGTCTATATATAATATATATATTATAGTGAACATATATATAAGCTCTGCAATATATATATTATATTGAATATGTATATAAGCTCTGCAAAGCTTAACACTTTCATTTGTAGAGAACATCACCAGCCATGTGTTTTGAAGTGAGCTCATGTTTATGGAATTGTACAACCAATAATAATAACCAATGGTAAAATAAGTTAAAATATTTATGTGGAGGCGTAGGCACAAAAGCATCAGAGCAGGGCATGTTGTGCTTTGGTTATGGAGACAAGGATGGAGTTCAAGAGTTTCTACTGCAGTTTCCCCTGCCCCTACACAACTATACATTCATTGATTTGTTAGAGGTAGCACATGGACATGTCATGCAGAATGAATTTCTCTGACGTTCATAAAAATCTCACTGTAACGTAAATGATACCTTATCTCTGTTGCTAATTGAGGGCCAAATTGAGGCCTGAGAGACAGGAAACGGATTGGGAAATAAGGGACTGTTTTATGACAGCAAGAGTGGCAGAATTCGGACCTTGGAGCAAGCTTCCTCAAGTGAAGACCTGGAGGCCAAATGCAGCTCATAATGCCCAGCCAAAGTTCCTGACAAATTTGCCTGCCTGGGGAGTGGCCTCAAATCCAGATGGGGTGAGTGATAAGAGCTCTGTGATTTTACTCATGCATATGCATGAGGCAGGGAGACATAGCTGCAAGTATTGTCTACAAGGCACCAGCACATCCCACTCTCCCACTCCTCCCGTTCACATGTGCTTCTGAGCATACTCCCACTTGGGTGTTGGTCTGTCTACTCTTCATGATGTTTTTGTCCTTTCAAAAAGGAGTATACTTTTTTTTTTTGTTCCAAACTATTCTCTTCTTAGTGAAAAATTAAAAGCAAATTCCTTGAAGAGGTTTCAATAGTACTTCACCTCATTTTTTAAAAAAGACATCAAACTTTGGACCCTAAAGTACACCCATGAAGATAATTCTCCATGCATCTGGTATTTCTGCTCCCTTATTTCTTTAGCTGGTCCATCCAAAGAAGTGCTTTGGCTTGAATTCAAAAAATATCATAAAATCTTTTACATAAATGTTTCAAGCATAGCTCTGTATCTGTCAGTTGGTGAATATGTTTAAAGTATTGTTATAAAAAGTAGAAACACAGGACTACAACAGTCAATGGAGTATGTGTGTATGATACATTTACATAACTTTAATAACTAGAATGACTTTTGCAATGACTTTTTCCCCATGATAAACCACAATGGATACATTTATACAGACACCGTACTAGAGATCTTATTCACCAGACTCTTGATGGTCACACTGCTTGAGTCTTAGCTCAGTTCTTGGCCTTGTCCCGAAGATTGTCCCTCCATGCAGTCTCTGGGATGAGTCACCTGTAGAAAGGACTGATGCAAGGCAGCCAGCGTCACTTGGCCTCCAGGTCAGGGCACGGTGCCTGCCCTTGCTTTAGCCAGCACCATCTCATACACACGCGCTGATGCTCACACAGGAGATTAACACACTCTTATTTTTACCTGGCATTACACATGTCTTTATTTCAACCTGGTAATTATGGCATTAGGTTGATAGGAAGACAGATGGGGTGTCAGCATAGCAATCAAATTTTACATGCTGAAGTCGGCCCGTAAGAGTTGATACACCAGAGGCATAAAGGCTAAAGAAACCTGCCTACCTGCCAACTTCTGCTGCACTAACCTGTGGGGTATGATTTTGGCATTTATCATTAATATAGAAGATACAGTGAAATAAATGAAGCGATATCCCTCTATATGTTACTTAATATTGGAATTTGTAGGGCACATGATATCCTGTCCCTATTGAGTTTCCATAGAGAATGTCTTGGATGATGGGACTTCTCGGTTCAGAGCTCAAACTTGTGAATGAAGGTGAAGGCTATACTGCTCTCCTTAGAGTCAAAGTCTGTCCTGTGTAATGTACTCTCCAACATTAGTTCAACAACATGTTTACGTTGCATATACTTGTAAGGCCCACAGTTTTATTATTCTAGCTGTCATCTTTTTTTTTTTCTTAAAAAAAAAGTAGATCTAATATGTTTTTTATGCTACAGTTTCATGATTCATTCCAGCTTGGCTTCAGCACAACATTTTTCCACCCACATAGAAAGGCATGCCAAGCCTCCAAGGTTTTGCAATATTCTTTTGTAGTATTACTTTTATCGGGCAATCAAGTAAATATTAATATAACTCTTTTTTTTTTAAGGAAAAGAAAATTTTGCTGCCAACTGCACAACTCTCCATGTGATAATTTGAAGTATCAACATGTGTCTTTGAAAAATTCAACTTATACATTCCTAAACATTTGTAGTGTTAAACTGCTCATGAGTATGAACTTAATGTCACATGTATTTTCACTATTTTTTTTTAAATATAGATTGTTTTGTTGATCAGGACTCACAAGTCTGTTTGTTTTATCCACCTGAGAATTCCCATTTGAGTAGGTAAAATCTAGCAGCTTTACAGGCACAGGTATGTGCTCTCTTGCAAACACAGTCATGTTGGGATGTGAGTTTTAATGCCATTATAGTTTATTCTAGATTCTGAGTGGGCATAACCTGCAGCAGTTTCAGTACTTCCAAAACTGTAATAGCACAATTTAAATGGACATATTTTACCAGTTTAACAATATAATTAAACCAGAAAAACTTTCAGGTCTAAATCTGATGTCAGAGCACAAGAATCTGGCTCATATATCCCCCAAATAATGGGTTTTGCATGATTATTTTAGAGACGGGTGAAAACATAGATATATAAGATATACTGCCTGGTTTCACAATCTTTTTGCATAATGAATCACTTTTGCTCACTTACATAGGTGAATAAGTATTGCGGCACTTCCAGTGAACACAATCCAAAGCAAAAGTTGCAGAGTAGAACTCATAAAATACGTAACATGGCAGATAAGCTTTGCAGTCATGCTGCGAAAAAGATTATTTGTTCTTTCCTGTCGTATCGTTGCGTGGCAATTTTTGGTTCACGAGCCAGTAGTTCCTACCTAGTATCCTTTCTAAGACGTTTAATCCACTGGCGCAGAAATAAAGCTACAATGCCTAACCCATGGCTGCAGGTATATAGAAGTCTAGTTCCATGTCCTTAACGAAGCTGATGAGACACGTTTCTTATAGTAGTTGCACGCACACACACACACACACATATATACACACACACACACACACAGAAGCAAAAAATCCTGGAGTGCTTAACTAAAAGGAATTGACTGTATAGCTTTCAGTTCAACCACCAAACCCAAAAATCCATTATTTGCACAGTTCTATTTCCAGCACGCATAAATATGACAATTGTGTTCATTAATAGTATCACAACCCACCTCTGCCTTTTCTTCCCTATGAACAGGGCTATTCTTCAGACTGCCTGCACTTGTTTACCACTTCCATTGCATTCATTATGAAATATTGAGAAAAATTCAGCTTGCCTGAATTTAAGCTATGTATCACAGGTGTCTGTACCTGGGCTTGTCTAGGTTCCCATCAGAGTTAAGTGAAAGCTCATATCCAAGCCAGTTTCCTAGACATAGAAGTCTTACTGAAGTGTTAGATGTGTTGTCACCCTTAGGCTGCTCCAGAAGAGCATGGGTCACCCCTGGGTCTTGGGTCTTATCTTCAGGCTTAATGCAGGCATCTTTTATTCTTGATGGCATCTCAAATGACACTAGAAGGCTGTGCTTAGGCAACCTTCAAACTCTCCATTAATTTTAATAGGAGCTTAACACCTAATTGAGGTGCAGATATCTACACTGCAGACACCATAAATTAGGCTGAGCTGAATCCTGCACACTCAGACCTGAGGAAAACAGACACTCAGCTCTTTGAGGGCTTGTGAAGATTTCTCTGACCTATCCTGTCTAATTTGGGACCCTTCTGAATTCAGACATCCTTCTTATCAGGTGCTTTTTCCTTTGCAATTATACCTAGAATTCTTACACATAGACTGAAAAATTCCTTACTACTTGTAGACAGAAAATGAAAGCAATTTACATCTTTTATGCAGCCATTTACATCAATGTAATCCATTACTACGTCAATGTAATCCATTGCTATCTGGCATAATAAAACAGCCAACAAAGCACAAAGTCAAGAGGATCATCTGCACACAGAGTGTGAACTCTGCCCCAAGGAAATCAACTAATGCTCAAGTGTTCATAAGAACTTGCTCTAAAAAGAAACACACTTTTTCAGACCACAATCAGCCCCTTCTATGGCCTAGTTACATTCAACAGTGCATAGGAGAATATTCACCCAGAAGTGACAAAAAAAAAAAAAAGGTCATTCCTAAAGGCTTTCAGGACTCTGAGAACAAAGTATCTACGGCAGCAGACAGAATTTTAAATGGCACTTGTATTGCAGACAAATGGAATAGCCTCAAATTCCAATGAGGTGTTCTGGATTGTTTATTGACTCTTCTCAGAGCTCTGCAGTAAGTGTCTCAAAACCTGAGTTATCTAAACCTCCAGCTGCCTTAGCAAATCCAGACTAATGGGAAGAGGTGCTGAGGAATGCTGGGTACTCTGCACACATTTCTGGGTTTTGACATCAGACTAGTTTTATTTTGGTCCTGTTGACTGAAGTTCCATTAGCAATGGAAGGCTGTTAGGTAGAGTTTTGGAGCACATTTTTCAGTTAGTGTCATCCAAAAGGAATCTAGCTTCCTTTTTTTAAGAGGCTCCATGGTGGAAACCAAAGCTTTATTGGCCAGCAGGTCGTGGGAGGTGAGTCTGTCCCTTCACTCTGTCCTGGTGAGACTCCACCTGGAGTGCTGCATCCAGCACTGGGGTCCTCAGTGTGGGAAGAACATGGGCCTGTTGGAATAGATCCAGAGGGCCATAAAAATAATCAGAGGTCTGGAGCACCCCTCCTATGAAGAAAAGCTGCGAGGATTGGGGTTGTCCAGTCTGGAGTAGAGAAGGCTCCAGGGAAACCTTATTGTGGCCTTTCAACACATAAAGGGGGATTATAAGAAAGATAAGGACACAATTTCAGTAGGGCCTTTTGTGGTAAGAAAAGGGGTAGTGGTTTTAAACTAAAATAGGGTAGCTACAAGGAAGAAATGTTTTATGAAAAGAGGGGTGAAACACTGGAACAAGTTGCCCAGAGGGGTGGTGGATGCCCCAACCCTGGAAACATTCAAGGCTGGGTTGAATGAGGCCCTGAGCAACCTGATCTAGTTGGCGATGTCCCCACTTGCTGCAGGGGTTTGGACTAGATGAATTTCAAAAGTCCCTTCCAACCCAAACCAGTCTATGATTCTATGATTCTATACTAGCTAGGGGCAGTCAGGAGTTTCCCCTCAAAGGAGCACTCCCAACCTAAACTAAAACACTAACAGACACCTGTCCTTAAACATCTCCTTCTCCTATCTTCTGATTTTGGTAATATGTTCTGCTTGTGGTTCACTGTATACATTCATTAATCTCCAGAGACATTTCTGTTCTCTGACTGGAGTATTCATTGGGATAGAAAAAAATTAGAGGTCTGGGCAGAGGTGGCTATCAGTGTCTTTGAAAGATATGTCTGTGGTTACCTAAGTCCATTACCCAAATTACAGATTTACATCAAAGAAGTTATTGTAAGCAACATTCTTCAGGCAAAGTTCAGCCCAAGCTCCAGAAAATGAATTGTCAGCACTCATATGACTTTACTAATGGCTTCTCTTGCCACATTGACTGCCTGCCAACTTTTGCCATTTCTCTGTATAAAGGAGTGTATATGTTCTTTACCAATTTCATAGTCGCTGTCTTCTCAATACACTTCATTCATAGCTTCTTTGTTTTACATGTGGTGATAGAGCAAAGGGAGGACGAAGGGTTAAGCAGTTTCCAAAGGCTGCTGTTTAACAATGGTTGTCCTTCTGAATCATGGATTAGCAAATAATCATTTGTTCTGATGATGTAATATTTGTAACTTACAGTAATGCAACTGAAGGGAGGAGTTCTGTGAAAATTGGTTTGAACTGGTCTCTCTGGTTTATGATCCTTCCTGTTCCCCTGCTCATGCACTGGCTTAATCTTACTCAGTAAACACGTTTGTCTCCTAATTCTCCTTCAGACTTCAATTTGCAAGCATCTTGGAGAAATCTGGCTTTCAAACCCAAAATAATAAAAATAAGGGGAAAAAAGGTGTTTTAGCACTAAAAAGCAAAAGAAAGCACTGATTTACTTTGTCATTGCATTCTAACTCAGCATAAAATTAACTCCCTGGAGATTGCTGATAAATACATTCACCTTTCTAAGCTCTCATTTGGCTAAGAATCTGTGGTATACCAAGGGTTCCTTTTTAAGGCAGTTCCTCAAAAGGCTATACTAAATGCTATATATTGTTAATAGAGGTAAAAAAATACAAAAAAAAATTAGATTATATTAATATATTTGTTACCGAAAGCATATAATATTTAAAACACATTTAGACAGCAGGTGAAAATTTTCTGATTAAAGTTACTAATGAAAGTTACTATTTCATTAGGGCTGTAGACCTTCTCAGGAATACCTTGAATACTTCCTGAGAAATCCTGAAATGGAATTCTACATTTTTTCCTGATTTTTTTTCTCTGTGGCCTTGCCTGCCACAGAGAAGTGAGTAGGAGTAAGGATTATCTCATCACCTTGTACTTGTTCACCCTATCAGTGATCATTGTTGAAAAATCAACAATTGTCATCTGTTCTCATACCATAACATGTAAAACAGATGGTTACTTTCAAGTATCATATACCAATACAGAGAGAATTTCTGCTTATGAAGATTAATAAATATTTACTTTCT
Organism: Falcunculus frontatus; assembly: GCA_013398115.1. Classification (NCBI taxonomy): domain Eukaryota; kingdom Metazoa; phylum Chordata; class Aves; order Passeriformes; genus Falcunculus; species Falcunculus frontatus. The sequence continues at coordinate 600,518 of VZRV01007662.1, forward strand.
AACGACAGCATAGTGTGCCTCTAATTGTGTGCAATAAAGTAAAGAATATGTGAAAGACTGGTTGCATTCAAGATGAATAATCATGCTTAGACCGTGGAGTGGACAGGAAGGAGGAAACCATTATTCTGCATGATGGATTGTGTTTGTGGATTTGACAGTTGCAGGATGGATATTCCTGGCAAATGCCAAGCCACCTCCTCTGCATCCGGCTGGAACGTGTCTCAACTTACAAACCACCCTGATTACATAGTCCTGACCACAGTCCACTGCTGACTCCAATGTGTTATCTGTAATAGCACCATGACATCTCTTCTTACCATCACGTAAGAGATTTCTTGCTAATCAGACAAAGTGGATTTTTAAAAGAAATTCAGTGAAATCAGTACTAGCCTCATGCCACCAACAAGAAGCATCAGCTTTTTTTGCTATCACAGTTTATAAATTGTTTTCCCAGCTGAACTTTGAAGATTACGTGTACTATTTAAAAGAAGGGCAAGTTAACTCCAAAAACAAGTGCAGTGAGCATTCATGTAGGATTATGTGAGAATGTTCCCAAACTGTGAAACAACTCAAATAGATTGGCATGCAATGATGCATAGGTCAATCAAGTCACAGCATGCTTCTGTTTAGTTTAATAGTAGATGCTCTAACGTTTTTTGCTGCACAGTGCATAGTCAAACAGTATCACAAATAGATTTTTTGTGTGTGTGTTTGTCAGCTCACATTCTATTCAAAGAAATGTAAGGTTTCTCTTTTTTGGACTTTTTCTTTTTTAAGGTTGAATAAGTCTTTGGTTACTTTCTTACTATTGTTAGAAAACACTTTGGTAAACAGCTATACTTAATATCCATTTAAACTGTGTTGACCTTGAACTTTTCTGAAGACTATCCATCATATCCTTAAACATTTAGCTTATTTTTTGCATCTTAAAGCCAAATTACTTGGGTGGTATCCAGCAGTTAGTGGTAATGTAGTCCACTGACCCACTACCAACAAAGATCACTGGGATTTCTCATTGCTTAACAACCGTTCACTCAGTCTTTAAGATGAGACCTAGTAGCTGAATGGCCCTCTTGTCGCTCGAACAGAAAAGCTGATTCAAGTTGTGAACATGGTTCACGTTAAATATCATTTCAGAATTTGCTTCAGTGCTGAGTCACAACTGAACCAAACATTTGAAAAATAGCCACAGGATAAAAAGTTTTCCTTTTTGAAAAAGTTGACTTGGAGGGGAATTTGCATTTCAACCCAAAATTTCTCATTGTTAGTAACAGTTAGAGATACTTGTTTATTTTTATGGCTTCATTGTGGAAGTCCATAATAAGCCACATGCCATAACATATTATTTGAACCAGAATTGCAGGATAATGGAAAGATACAGTAAACAGCTGGCTTCTCTAATTTGTATGTTGAATGTTTATGTGCTCCTCTTGTTAAGTACCGAACTGTTTCATCAGAACAAAAACATGAGATACTTTGATCTGGAAAATAAGGTAAGATGTTTCAATGATACACCGCAGTCACAATTCATCCTACCTAACGTTAATCACCCATGCAAGGCATGTAAATTAGGGGGTTAGTCATCTCAGACTCCCTCTAATGTCGCAGGAGGATGATGGGCACTTTCTCAGGATGGCAGGGAGACTTGGTGGCTCCACAAGAGTGGAGAGAGCCAGGGTGGCTGGGCTGTAATACTGGTACCTCAGCGGTGGAGCCAAGTGCAGGTTCAGGCACTACCTCATACCTCCTGCTTTCCAAAACAAATCAATGAAATAGTGTAATTATTCCTACTTCGTAATTCACTTTGGGAGGGATTTTCTTTGGTAGGAAACATAAGTAAAATCTTTCTGAAGCCACAAAACTTCTATATAATTAGAAAGCAAAGTACGTTTGCTCCAAATCCTCCCATCAGCTTTAGCTGTGAGCAGTGCAAAAGAGCTGTGTTACCTCCAATTCATGGAGGAAAAGGTGTGCTTCCATTCTTCAGCAAGCTATTTATGACTTCCAAAATGGGCTTTAACAGGACTTGGAAAGATCCAAGTCAACTTGCTCTTTGGCCCACAGGCAGGTCAAGCAGAAGTGATGATTTTGAGGGCTGAAATGGGGAGATTGGAAGAACACCTCTGCTGCAGGATGAATTTAGCAAGAGGTGTATAAATCACCTTAGGTGGTCTTTGTTTTCTCTCAATTAAGTTGGTTTTTGTTACGGAAATGGGAACTCAGAATATATTATTGCAAGCTTATTAGAACACCAATACGATGGGATATTGCAGATACACATATCTGTCATCTTGAGCAAAAATTAAGGGCAATGGAACAGGATATAGTGTAAGGTGTCAAGGATAAGGAAGCCTCTATGACTAAAAATTTTTTAGATTCCTGGAATCATGGGAAAACCTGTAGGAAAGGACCTCTGGAGGTCATCTACAGCAACTCCCAGCTCAAAATGGAACTATTGCAAATACTGAAGCATCTCAGCTGGACCTTTTTCTGCTGAGAGAGTGCTGGAGTCCTCCAGGGGTGGAGAACCCACAGCTGCTGCAGTTTTTGTAGAGTAAATCACCCAGAGACATAAAAGGTTATCATATGGTCACTACCTTCAAACATATCTGTCATTTCAAAATCAAAGACTGATTTTGATGGAGAAAGATGTTGTTGTTGCAACACTGCTCCCCTGCAAGAATTCTTAGGACCCTGGAGGTAGAAGCAGGAAGCTGGGGAAGATGAGAGACTGCCCCCATTCCCTTAGTTCCACTCAGTCTGATCTCAGAGCCTCTTTTCCTCCAGACCTTTCAGATCTTAGTTGTATTTCCTCAGAAGACTCCACCGTTCCCAACTCATCTGATGTGTCTTTTTCTTGAGGGGAAATTTCATCCCCTGGTAAAATTCCTGGATCTTACCCTTGGGTCTTCTAAATATTGATTATGTCCTGACTTCTGCTAACCCTCCCTCCACTCTTCTGCAGAAAAATCCCTCCCACTTGAACTTCCCACATGCCCTCTCTTATCCCTCCAGACTAATTCCCTAACTCCCAGAAACTTAAAGCTCCAATTTTTCCTGTCCATCCACTTGACCTCTGACTTATTGTCCCTTACCTGGACCCCCTTGCTCAAGATTTCTGGCTCCTGCCAACCCTTTCTTTCCCCATGCAGAGGTGACTCTCCCATGCTCTTGCCATCTTCTGCTGTCACCATCATTTCAGAGACAAAGCTTCCACTGAATATAAAACCCCAGATCATTCTCTGCCTTAACCCTTCCTGCTTTTCGACTTTCCCTAGGGTTTTCTCTGCTTTGGCAGGGATCTAAAGACCTCAAATTCTTCACCAAGTATCCATTTTGGTGTTTTCTCTTAGTGTTTATATCCGTGAACAAGAGAAAAGACAGAATCCGTAGATACAGTAGAATATAGTCTTCTTGCCATTGTGAATAATTTAAAGTCATTGCCTACAAAACAGATCACCTATAATGCAGGTTAAAGGGGAAATATATGGGTCCAGAAAGAAAGTGGACCAAGAAAACAGCAAAATTATATAACCAGATGAAAAAACTGCTGGGCTGTTGGTTAAGATGTTGGTTAAGATCTCAGATCAGCATTGTTGAGTCTTACCAAGAATAACAAAAAACAAGTGCAGTTATAGCCTCTATAGCTGGGCATGGGGGTGGAAAACAGAACCTGTGGATGGGGCTTTACATGCACAGCATAAGGAAGGTCAGGCATCCAACAGAGGATTGAAATCTACATTTTCACCCTATTCACCATGCAGGAACTTTCAGCCACTTTGCAGTGAAAATGAAAATACAGAGATGAAGATGTGCCTTACTTCACATTCACAGCTCAGAACCTGGAAGAAGGTGTCTACGTCTCCTCTTCAGGGCAGCACGCTTCTAAAATGGGCTGGTGGTGGAAATGGTTTTGTCTATTTAGTCTATTTAGTAGAAGTAAAGTTGTAGAGGACAAAGTGGGAGACCAGAATCTAATTTTCTCCAGTCTCTCAAGTATCAAATGTCCTACTTGTCTGAGTTGAATTGAAAGGGTGCTGACCATAAAGTGTGTAATTGGGTTTCTGCCCAAGACGACTTTGTGCAGTCTGCAGAATGATGTATCGCTGTGGAGGTGCCTGTCTAGTGACTTTTGAGGTTTTTTGCTACGTATTAGTATAACTTGAAGAGTAAAAGTAGACTGTGAATAAAACCCCATCTCCTCCTTTGTAAACAATGTCATCCCTGAGAAGAGGACATTTTCCTTGGAAAAATGCTGGTTTCAACCCCTTCAGTCAGAGCAAAGTGTTGAATCTGAGCCTAACTTCCTAAGCAAATGACTTACCTGAAGAATTTTGTATGAAAGGTGGGTGGCAGATCCTCCTCTACTGTCTGTTCTAAAAATCACCCACAAATCATTTTCCAAGGAGCTTTCTGGGTGTGTGTTGGGTGTTTTTTTGAGAATGTCTGCAGGTTTGAGCTCCCCAGGAGACTTCAGCAGAGGAATGCCTTGCTTCATAGGTGGGAGATAGCTATCAAGCTGCTTAAACTGTTCTGGGCATGTGCCAGAGCAGTGCTCTGGACACCCAGAAGAGCTGAAGCACAGACAGGCAGGTGCCTTCAGCAAGATTCAAATAAAACACCTAAGCACTTATGGTGCAAAGAAGGAGAATTTCATCAAAGAAAGAGAACAATTATTTTCCCTATGACATTTGCCACACTAATGTATTCAAAACTTCCATTATAAAATTTACTTTCATCCTTAAAAATACACCACTGACACCTTGCTGAACTAAATACATAGACTGCCATTTCCCAGAGTGCATTTGGGATTTACGGAGTGAGTATTCCACTGTCTAAGGCCCCCAAGGATCCCCCATTTCTAGGCATGCTTAGACCATGTCTAATGCATATCAGCAGCACTAGGTTCAACACAGGGCAGAGCTGCCACTGTCACTTTAATTCAAAAACACTGGTGTAGGAGAAGCAGTGGAGGTGGTGGTGGTGGTGGAATCCCCTTTTTGCATACTAGCCTACAGGAGTGACTGCCTACACAACCATGGATGACCCAGGTTCATTGAATTCTGGCATCAGACTGCAAGCACAAGAGCAGATAAATCCTTCCTGGTGAAGCCATGGTGTTATCTGGCAAGAGTTTTATAATAAGGTAACTATTGAGTTTTTTCATGGTTTTACTAAAGAAATATATATTGAAGAAGTTATAGACATTTTTCCTGGCCCAGTTTGGCCTGCAGTTAGTTTAATTAACCTTTTCTTTTCAGCAAGCTTCCCCATTCTGTGAAAGAATAACTCAATCTAGCATGTCATATTCCGAATGGATGGCGACTGCACCACAGCCACCTACCCCCCGTCTGTGACTAGGATGAATTTAGCCCACTGCCACTGAAAAGGGCAAACAGTGACAGCAGCTGTCTGTGGGACAGGATGATAACAAAGTGTGAATAACAAGCCTCCTTTTCACGTAGATATTATGCAGATTATTCTTATTTGGTAACACTTGGAGTATACTGAGAATCTTAAACACATGCTGTTTGGTTAAGTAAACTATGAAAGAATATGGGAACCCAAAAGAACTGTAAAAAAAAAAAAAAGCTCAACCTCGTTGCCAGATTGGATTCAAAATTCTGCAAAGCTGGTGAAGGTAGGCTGGAGAAAACAAAAGGCAGCAATGCTATCTATGACACAAGAAGAAAAATAGGAAACTCAGCACAGGGTTTAAAGATGTCTGTGGAGGTGGGTGAGTCATTGTTGCTCACACTTTGAAGTGAAGGAGACAAGCCTGTGCGTCATATATTATTTCCTCTTAATCTGCAGAGAACAGGCCATCCCAAGCCATTGATGGAAGCCAAACACTTGGAGCACAAACGAAACGTGACTGGACATGGGTTTCTCTTAGTCAGGCATCCTGGGAGCCCAGAACCACAAGTCAGACTCTGTCAGCAGTTGAAATACCTTTGGTTTACAGGTTAACAACCTGGCGATAAAAATGAACTGTGGCTGAAACTAAGTCTACGTGGGCCTGATGTAATTAGGAGCCAAGTTTCATACCGCTATAGGGCTGATACTACACCCACTGAAGTCAATGATAATCTTTCCATGAATAACAGAGGCAGATCTTTTCATCTCATGATGCCTGTACTTATAAAACAGGGATAACGGTACTTTCTTTCTCCTTTATTTGCAGCCTCAAAAATATTTTACAATAATGACTGTCTCTTTCTAGGCACTCCGTGTAGCATTTAACACCTCCAGATTTCTCTCTTATTTGGAATTTGAATCTAGAAAAAGACATTACAACTGGCATGACATATCCAACAGATAGGATGTTTGCTGTATGCACACTTGTGGAGATCTGAATATCGAAGTCTATGGCTACCAATAGAAACACTGTAAGTGCGGGCTACTGGCAGTTTTTGAAACCTCTGTTTAGAAACTCTAGCGTTTTTGTTTCTTCTTCTTTGAACTACTACAGTAGTATAAAGTTTGTGAAGGCGGCATAGAACTTTGTAGTACTCTACAGGTGCAAGGCTGACTCCACCAGTGAAGATAACTATTACGTTGAATAAGTTGGATACGTATCTTTTATTCATACAGTGCTGTTTAAATGTGCAGCTCAGTGTATTACGCTAAGATCAATCTCTAGCATGGACAGGACAGACAGCGAAAGAAAGCCTTGCATGATCTATATTGTATTGATTAGTATTGAAAATTGAGCTGGATCCTTCATTTCATCTTTAAGTCACCTACATGAACTTTTGCTTGGTTTGGGTTTTTTTTCCTTCATGGGAAGCAACTCTACCTTGCATAGACTTCATTACTCACTGCTTTGGAAGAGATGTTGGCAGACCCTTTAGTTTGCATCCTCTGTAGGACTTGGGTCTTCTTTTTTCTTTTTTTTTCTTTTCAAGTAAATATATGTTTACTTGACTATGATAGACTGACAAAGTATTTTGTTACACTTTTGTAGCAAAGCCCCACACCATCAAAAAACATGCAAATATAACCATTATGTGAAAGGATATTAAGTCTTATTTAGGCTTGAGTTGACAGTCATGCCCTTTCTAGGTTCTAAGCACCTTGTTAATGAATATGATCAAATAAAATTATATTAACATTTGAGCCAAATATTTCCTCAGAGTCCTGAAATGTCCTCACTTAGACCTCTAGACCTTGACAAACTTTTGTTATGTCACAGCATACTTGAAAGGTCACAATATTAGTAGAAAAGCCAGAGGTATCAGCCCTCCGGCCTTTGCAATTTGCTGAGCCATTCCATCTTGAAAACCTGGTCTCTGTTGTAGTGGAACTGCACATTTTAAGGCTAGAAAATTCTCTCAAAATTACAGACTCTTTCAAAACTTTTGTAAGCTAAATACTTTGTTGTTGCTCTTGGAAGAAAACAAATCCTTGGGCAACCGAGCATAGAAAATAGGGCTGAACAACCTGTTCAGAAATCCCAACCTGCCTAAACACAGCAAGTTTCAGCTTGAAGAGGACTGATTGTGCTGAGGATGGCCTGAAGCCCACATAATGCAGCTAACTTCCGTGTCAGTTAGTTAGGAGTTTCAACAAGCTGGGTACATGCTTTCCTTTAAAGAGAAGGCTCCACTCATCTATTTGAGTCTGATTTAGTTTTGCTGACAAAATATGAACGAGAAAAAGCAAAACAATAGTACTGAAATAACCTGGGTGGGATTTTATTGTAGACATCACAATCTCTTGAGATGCTTGTGAGGGTTTTAGGGATGCCAATATCTTCTACTCCGTACTCAGAAAGGTCCCAGATGTGGAAAATTTCCTTGAATCTCTCATGGTGACAGTGGAAAAATGTAGAAAGGGGCAAAGGGTACTGATTCACTACAGTGTTTTATTCCAAAACGACACATGGATGTAATATTGCTGGGATCGATTAAGTCACATAAACATAAAATTGGGTCAAAGAGGTAGGATGGATTTGGCTCAAAAGATGTATTAATGTTTTGAGGAAGGGGACTGCCTCCTGCTACTTCAAAATAACAAGCAAATTTTTTTACATTAAATAACAGTGGCTGCCAGGAAGACACCAGGCTGGTTGAAAACACTTTCACATGACTGCAGGTTACCATGTGTTCTAAACTAGCTGAGACCTGGGAAAACACTCTAGGCAGTGGTAGGCAGACAGGTAAACTTAGCCTCATGCTTTGCTTTTAGTAGTTCCAGTACGTACTGCCGCAACCAGTTTTTGTTTTGTTTTTTTCCCAGAGAGCCAGTCTGTAACCACAGACAAATGTTCTCTCTGTTGAAACTCATCCTTATGGCACGACAGCCTGGCTAATTCTTGGTTATACTACGTATGTAATAAGAATGCTTAAACATAAAAGGGATGAAAGACCAAAGCGGGAGAAATTTCCCTCAATTTAACGTTCCAGAAAAGCAAAATCTGGCATACCCAGGTCTTTTTGTTGCTCCTAGATGCTGAAATGGGATATGAACAGCAGCCATTGCTGCCAGTTAGGTTTCTGTATTTATTTAAGAAATCTTTCTCCTAGGCTTCTCTTTTGTCAGGTTTTTTTACGTATTCTCTCATACTCTGGATTGAACTCTGGTCAATAGCCCACGATATGCAGACTTTGTCTTCTAGTTTCTGTTGTCTACAATCTGTCATCTAGTTTCTGTCTCGTTCATCTTTTGTGACTAACCTTGTAAATCCTCCTTTATCTCACTTGTGTAATTCTGCCAATAAAAGTTTCAACAAAATAACATTGTGTTCATGTCCTATGACTGTCTCAAAATACTCGAGTTAGCAGTTTAAGGTGTCAAAAAATTTTTGTTCCTTGTTGCTTGCCCTAAAAATTCATCCTTGACATCTGAAAGTCAAACTGCTCTTTCTCCATATATTTAAAGAGCTATAAAAATTCAGCTTTGGAAATCTGGGGCCCACTTCAGTAAAGTACAACTATTTGCTTAATAATGGATGAGACAAGGCTGATCCAGATCACTTTTCCATGTATGAGCTGTGCAGGGCCAGCCAGAGCTAGGGAAGCAAGAAAATTATTTTCATAAGCAGGACAGGTGAGCACAATTGAAGGAAAACGTAGTCATTTCATCTTACAAGGATGTGTGTCCCCACTTTCCATTTGGTCAAGGATCCTCTGGCTTACACAGGTGCTTACCACATTCCTGAGGGGTTTTGGAGCTGCCATTATGGACTGAGCTGGGTATCACTGACAGGATCATGCTCACACAGAGATGTTGTTCAGCTACACAGCTGCGCCGAAGGAGCCAGGGCTCTGTTGTTTAGTCGTATTCCAACTATCTTTACTCATAGTGAGTAATTCTTTTGAAGTCAGTGTGTCTACGCATGTGAGTAATGGCCTCAGGATCCGGCCCTTCAACACTGTATGACGTGTTATGTTTCAAATGCTTCTGCACTGTTGTTTTTAAAACTTCATTGCGATTCACCTACTGGAATTATCTTCTGAATAGCTTCTTTCCGTGGATTCCATTATGTATATTCTTTTATTTATTACATTTTCACTTTGATCTGAATGCCAATCTAGATAAACTCAATAAAGATAGAATTTTAATGAACACAAGGAACTATGTGTAGCTGCAACAGCCAGTTTTACTAGTTTTATGGGTGTGTGCATTTATTTTTACTTGTGTAATATCCAGCTTGCAAGGTTACAGTGTGTGAAACACTTCATATTCATTTGATTGTTGTAAAGAATGAGATATCTCTATAATTTTCATGACTATCATTGGTACCTCGTTTTATCTGTTTGAATATTTTTCTTCAATTTTACAGAATTATAGAAGACTGTTAAGAAAAACAAATGCTAAATGGAATAATGACAAAGATCAATATTTTTCAGAGACAATACCTAGGAGTCTTTCAGAACGGGGACTGTTAACAGTGAAATGTCTGCCATCTGGCTCCAGGTAGGTCACAGATGGATGTTTCCAAGGTCAGGATCAAAGAAACTTAAAACTTGTTAAAAGGTAGCCTGCAGTAGAAAGGGTTGGAAACAAGCAGCAGTTGTCAGGTGTCTGTGTCTTCTGGTAGAAGAGAAGGGCAACAGGACTGAGAGGAACATATGAAAAACACAAGGAAGGACTAAGGCTCAGACGGAGATGTACAAGACTTTTGGCATCTTTTTTTACTGTTATGTATCTTTTGATAAGTAATACACGGGTTAATCAAATAAGGCAATCAACATAACCTCTTGGAGAGATGTTTTTGTACATGTGTCATAGCCAGACAAGTAATGATGAGGAGAGAGAGACAGCCTTCCCCAGCCCAAGGTCCAGCCATAGAGCTGTTAGAGACACAGTTTCTATCACAATATACAGGCAACAAGAAACAGAGCAGGTTCCAAATGTGAGAGATGTTTAAAAAAAAAAAGTAAAAAGGGAAAGAAGAGAGGTCTGGGGTAGAGGAGGTCTTGCAGGAAGATCTAAAACAGAAGGTGCTTTAACCGATAACAAGAACCAGAGCTGTGTAGGTACGTGAAATTATTCATAATATAAGAATTAGACTTCGTTGTCTGTAGTGTAACAACATTAATAAGCATGATCATTGCTCCATAATCAAAATGGTTGCTACTAAAGGGATGATGTCTTAACTATGGTCAAACAGGCAGTCTGTGTTCCTTTTCATTCTTCAGGAAACATTGGATTATCCAACCATTGAAGCCACTTGTGGGTGTTTGGACTGTGGCACATGGACTGCAAGCACATTGGACCAAAAAGCATTTCCTAGTAAGTGCACCCATAGTAACTTCCACTGAGGCCCTCCCAAAAAAAGGAACAACCAGGGCTTGACTTGGTTCAGTTCATTATAGTGAAGTCATAATGTGGTGCAATTCAGTATGGTAGAGCTATATTGTTGTAGACCTACTTCACAGCACACTGATTCTGGAAATGAAGTTGATACCAGCTGTCTGTCCAAGGTGGACATACACACTGGGGGGAAAGCTGGCATGAACTGAACTTATTCCCCTTCCACATTCCAATGGCAAATACCTTTATTGGAAGATCTTTATGCTTTTCTTTACCAGAGACTTGCTACAGTTTAGCAACTGACAACAAAGAGGAATCAGTACCATGTGTCTAACCAACCCTCAATGAAACACCAGTGGACAGATTCACCATCATAATCCTTTGCTGTATACTAAAAGTGGTATGATAAACAAGTAGATGCAGCTGGAATACAAATTAGGAAATAAGAGGCCGATTCTCTTTCCTAAATTTACCTTCACCTAATAGTGCTATTTCAGAGGCATGAGGTATCATGTTCGAAGATCACCAGTTTCAAGAGTTCATCTGACTATCTTCTTGATGACAACAATTAAAATGCTTCTCTAGAAAAGGACAGAAGGACTCCAGCAATGTAGAAGTTGTAGCAGTTGAAGCAATTGGTGCCACAGAAATAGTAATGCTGTGTCCATGAGACAGTGTAAGTGTGGAAAACGTGACTCTGCTGGAAGGATCAGGAAAAGGAGGATGAAGTACACAAGTGATGAGACACAGCATGTTGTTGTAATAGTAAAGAATTTCTGTATTTAATACTAGAGTACATTTCTATACTCTTGTGCTTGAAGCTGTTTAGACAGCTGAAAGCACAGAGTACATATCTCTCTGTATTTTGTTCAACTCTGATCGTAGTCTTCTGCCTTGTTTCAGGAAAGTATTAGTCTGATTTGAAAGTAGTGGAGAATCTCTGCTAATTTTCAAGCAGAAATGATGAAGTAAGAATCATTTATTTCCCTTTGCTCAACTCCATGGTATGGCACAGCTTGACTTCAAATCACTAAAAGAAATCTGTTACTAAAAATTTCGGATTTACAACTGCATAAAAATCCATGCAATAAAAAAAAAATGTGTCTTGCTGATTTTAGAAGTGAGAGAAGTGAGCTACTCTCTGTTGGTCCTAATGTGTCCTTTGACGTAACGTGGACAGTTACGGCATGACACAGTATAAATTTGAGTTGTATCCCAGCCTCTGCACTTCCAAGAGCCAGTCCTGCTTCACTGGCTTCAAGGAAACCTGAAGAATGAAACCAGAATATGGTGCCCTACAGGCTGGGTAAATACATAGCAAAGATGTGTAGCTTTGCGGGTTCAATCAAGGAAAGCCAACAGCAAGAAAAAGGTGTTTGCCCATTACCACAAAGAAATATATACCACGCAAATAATTTCACCTCCCTCACCTTCGCCTCAAAGGGAAAATAACCACAGGAGGTGCACCCTTGGTGTACACACACACCTTCCGAGGTGAACGGGCTGGAATAATGAGCAGGTCTCCTGAGATCCCTGCAGCTGTGTGGAACTGCCCGTGAACCAAGAGAGAGTCAGCTTTGGGTTGCTGGAGAGAGAATCTCAGTGGAACACCTGATAATCTTGCTGGGCATCCCATGCGGGCCTGCTGATGGCATGAGGCAGCAGAGACACAGAATTTATCAGTGGCTGTGACAGCTGTGGAGTGGCTTCAGTGACTTCATGCCTCAGAGGCCTGAAGGCTGTGCTGCCAGGTGCCTGCCTCACTCATGCCCCAGGGCCGCAACACTTTTTCCACTGCTGTGTCCCTACAAGAAAACATTTCCCTTTTCGGTTGTGCCAGGCATCCATGGCCTATGGGCTGGGCTGGGGCTGGAGTTCTGTTCCAGACAACCTGCAGCCACCCCTGTGGGAGGAAGGTGAACACAGACATATCACTACTGCAAAGAAGGTGAACACTAATTGTATTGTAGTTATCATAGGAGAAGCCTTTTATGTGCATTAATGTGCAGCCCGCGAAGAATGCAGTAAACCCCCAACTAAATCCTGGGTTAAAAAAATTCCCATCCTGTGACCACAGAATCTCTGCTGTCCATGAATCTGTACAGATGATACATCCCTCACATCAGCTGCAGCAAGGTGTGATCCTTCACCTGCCTTAAAGCTGACGGTCTATCACCTCACTCTCCACACAACAGAGCCTGCTTTATTATTACAGTGAGCACAACCTTGTACTCTGTCAGCCATTACTTTATGTGTGTCACTTTGCTAACAAATGGATTTCGTAATGAATGCTATTGACAGGGCTCAAGTTCTTTTATTGAAAGAAGTGTGGATTTAAGACAAAATATTTTTTAAATTACTGTCACATTCACAACTTTTCTTCTAAGGGAAAACTGCCTCTCCATTTTCTCTGATGCAAAAGTAAATGAAGCATTTTGGCTTTCTTTTAAGCAGAATGCTAAATGCAACTTGAAATCTGTGCAGCACATTTTCTACTCAATCAATTCAAGACATTTATGTCATTCATGACAACAAAACCTTACTAGGATAACAAAAAAGCCAATTATTCTCACAAATTTTCTCATTGAGTATACTGAGGACAACATCCAGAGGTCACCACTTATAGGTAGGTATATTTGTAAAGGAAAAGTGCTCTGAAACAAAAAACAATGCAAAGTGATGCAAATGAAGCAAATGTGATGCAAATGAACATCCCTAGTGTCATTAAAAAATACTGCGATAGGGCTTGGAAATGAGAATCTAGACAAATAAACAGCAATTGGAGACATGTATTTTACAACTAAATGTCAGTATGTACATTAAATACAAATGTTACAATTGTTCTGCGAGAGAGATTAAAACTTTACCCTTTGGTATTAACTATTTGGGAGGAAACAAGTTAAAGGGGTATTTGCCATCCAATAAATTTCCACAACAACACAGCAAAACCCTTTGAAACATAATTCTGATTTAGAAAATTTAAAGCTTCATTATGAATATTCATGAATATTCATGAAAATCATCAAGTAACAAGAAAACACTGACATCAGAATTACGAGACTTTCTTTCTGTAGACAAAAAATAGTAGGGTGTCATGCTAAAAATATACCACTCCAAGAAGTCTCCTAATAATCAATTTTAAAATAGATGTTTGATTTCAGTTTTATGTGGTGGGTCAGTGAATGCAAAGAATAAGGCTAGAAATGACCTTAAGAGGTTTCTGTGTTCCCAAATCACCCCTACAGACATTTTTCTAGCCCATCCAAAAAAGGAGATTTTCAATTCCCTCAAGTGAATCTATGGTAATCTCCTTACTGTAGCAGACTTTTGCATCCCCTCTTCAGTCTTTCCCTTTTAGACCAAGTAATTCTCTTTCTGTCACTCTTCTTTTGTACGTCCTGTTTTCTAAACCTCTACCTCTGCTTGTTACACTCTCCTGGAGTTTGTCTATATCCTTGTTCAAGTGCAGCACCCAAAAGCAGGCAGAATCTTCCAGCTGAGGTTTCATCAATGCCAAACAGAGCTAAGCAGTCACTTCCCATCTCTTACAGATGATGTTCTTGATCACATCATGATGAATTTTTCTTGTTCACAACAGCCTCAGATTGCTGACTTAGCTTGTGCTTCATAGTAATCATTTCCTGTTGTGCTGCTGTAACTCTCATTATTCTCTATTTTATTTGTGTGTTTGGTTTTTCCTTCTAAACTTCAGTTCTCTGCACTTCCCCCTGCTTAGTTTCTCTCTGTGAATTTCAGGCCATTCCCCCACTTTGCCCTTTTGATCTGTGAAGATTTCCAACGTGCTTGGAGTATCATCCTATCGGTGCCATCTGCTAATTAACTGTGAGAGTGTGTGTGTGTGCTTGTATGATTGCTCTCTAGCCTACTGTCTAGACCCTTCATGAAAAGCCAGGTTAAGGTTAGGATGAAGATAAAAGTCTGCAAGGACTCTACTCAAGGACTTCACAATTTTGCAGTGACTGCTTACTCTTAAAGAGAGATGTTTCAGGCTGTCCTTCTGCCCAATTATTTCCTGTAGGCTGTTTTTCCTTACCTTGCTCACAACATCATGAAATATGGTGTCAGAAAATTCTCACCAAATATTTATCTGCTGTTCCCCCACCCTTCAGTAGGTTAGTTATCCACTCCAAGAAGGAAAAGGGCAAATTATGGTAATACTTTCATGCCAAAACATGGAGTTATCCTTACATTCTAAACAAAATTCTAAACTAAAACAATTTTTTTAATAAATGCCTGAACTTTTCTATCAGTGATTTAACAAACTTTGCATGTTAAAAAAAGAACAAGTACACTAAACGCACTCATACTATAGGCATTTATAAATACTTGTGATCAGATAGCAAATGAGTAAAACTTATGCTTCACTTATAAACTGTTTGCTTTGGCATCTGCCATATAATGTGTCTGTACAAAGAGAAGGTTAGTTATGCAACATAATTATTTTCCCACCTATTCTTGTCACAAAGCTTTCTGAAAGTCCAGTTTCTTTCTTCACTCCCTGTATGTAACCTCAGAATAGTATCTCATGGCCACAAAACTCTTATGTTGTGTAAATATCTTTTAGGGCATTTGATCTTTTCTCTCTTCTTTCCTCCTCTTCCATTAGGAGTTTTTATTGCAGCTGCTTGAATACAAGGTAATGAAAGCTCATGTTTCTGTTTACACTAGGTCGATATTGGTACACAGAACAAGCGAGGAAACAAAAACCTTGGGCATCATTATAGAGGTTGTCATCAAACAACCACTATTTTGTAGTTTCTACTTTAAGCAGAGTCAGGAATGACATTTCAGGACCTGGCAATTCATGTATTAAAAGGATTTTTTTGGGGATTCTTTGAAAATACTCTTTTATTTCTGTGTTCAGTGAAAGGCAGTACATTTTAACCCGATAAATAATTTAATTTGATAATTATTTATGCTTGTGTATGGTGCATGACCAGTTAGTGATTTGTGATTGCATAATGATTTCTATTTTTTGGACAGGGTGTGCAGCTCCACTCAGTGTTACATGGGGACCAGAGGCGAACCAGACTGTTACTTGCATACCCTGGGAGTCCTGTGGGCTTTTGCAGGAGAGCAATGGAAGCTCTCCAACAGTGGCAGTGGTGCTGTTTTATCACATGAGGGATGAGGGTGATAAGAAAAGCCAGGTGGGGAGTGCATCCTTCTTGCAGCTGGGAAGAATCTTTCTACATTACTCTAGTAGGGCACATGACAAGGAAGAAAAGAAACAGAAAAAAATTCTCCCACAAGCTTTCCATTTCTTGCTGAATTTTCTCTGCACAGTGACACGGGAGATACTAAAGTCCAGTGGCTCTTTTGTCCACTGGCCCTATAAGGTCTGCAGGCAGTTTTACAGCAGAGAAAAGGAGACATACTGAATTGCAGTTTCAGCTGTGACAAACCTGAAGGATCAAATGGATTATCAATGCATGATAGATATACAAACAGACCAATGACAGAACATGTAGAACAAAAATTGTATTGAGACAATTCTTGTAATATGCATTAAGAACTGAATATGGCAAGGTTAATATGGATAGATAGATAGATAAATAGATAGACAGACAGACAGACAGACAGAGGGGCAGATCTGGAATGAGGAACTGTCTACCCTGCACAAAGATAAGTGGTTGGGGAAATGTTCTATTTGTATTCGATCAGTACATAAATATTACAGTTTCCATGGTGTTGGTATTTGTCAAACTACTTTCTGAGGAGAAGCTCAAATACTGAATAGTTAAATGACTAAGAATGTCTTTTGAATGTTAGTTACTTCAAAAACTTAGTATGTAACAATATCCACCCAAAGCATTTACAAATTCCAAACCACCACAATTATTTTTGAAATTATAACCCCTCCCATGAAATATGTATAAACAGAACTCTCCCTAGTGAGTGCTTGAAAATCTGGCCCTTTGGCCCCAATCTTTGGTTCCTTCGTTAGTTAATTAATAGGCTTTTCCCAGAAAATAAATTTCATACAAATCCAAACAATGGACAAATTCATGGAAAACATGAATAGCTCATAGGCAAATCATGAAGAGAAGAAACAGTTGGAGTTCTTCAAACAATGTGATAGATCATAAGAGTTCTTATTTTGCTTAGTACCAGAAAGAGTGGGATCCTAGTACATCTGAGAGGTGGTGTGGTAACAAACCTGTAGAAGGTTAACGTAACTCTAGAGAGGAAATGACATTCATGTATTGCAACCATTTGTTCTGTCTTTATTTTTTGCATTCCTGTTAAATTTAACCTGTTTTTCCTAATTCTCCACAATACAGAAACTGCAATCTGTTGAAATACATTATTGTACAAGGGGGCACTACAATTGTTATTCTCTGGTCACTACATGGAATACTAAAGAAATCATTACAGGGAAAGTGACGAACACGTTTAAGCACCTTTAAAAATCCCATTGCTGTGCATCTATATTTTTAGTCACTATTTTCAAGCCCACTTACAGTTAATGGTGTTCAGAGGATGCCATTCACACACTTGAAGTTATAAATGTTCCTGAGTGCTTTGCAAAATAAGGGTCTATTTTATCTACCAAGTGGAGCTACGAACAGCTGGAAACTCTTTATTAAGCAGCCGGAAGGGAGTGAAATAAAATGAGAATTTAATAAAACATAAAAATGTTCCAATGATTGGTTTTGCACGAAAAATTCAAGCAAACTCCAAACATTTTGGAGTGGAAGTCTCAAAGGCACATCAATGTATTTTGAGCAACAAAAACCCACCCTTGTGCTCACATATTTCATTACCCACTCGCTGGCTTCATCGGGCACTTTTGAATAAGACAAACTCTCATTAAAACTAATGGTAGTTTTGCCTAAACATGCACCTGCAGGATCAGGCTTCACTTGCTGAAACTCACATTTACTCCCTGAAACTAGCAGCAGATCAGCATGTTGATAAGCACTGAATACATTACCGCAGGAGAACATACAAAGCTGCATTTGAACAGGTGACATTTCCTTTTCAAGCCAGACCTGTTCAAAAGTTTAGCATTAATCATTTCTAAACAGGCATAACAGAATTATCTACTATATCTGTCAACTTTCTGCTTCTTATAAAGGTAAACTTCTTCAACCTGTAGAAAGTGATGTCAAAAAACAATAAAGTAAGGCCACTGATTAATGACTCAGCGCAATTTAACTGCAGCATCAGAACTTGGTCTATCAACAATTGCTACAAGTCAGCAGTATATCTGTATATATGTATCTGTATATATATGCTTGAAGTAAGAGACAATATTTGGTTTGGTTACCTCAGGCTTAGTTTTGCAGAACACTATGGTGACAAGTGACTTTTCACAGATGAGTGAGCATACTGAACACACCTGACTGGACTAGCAGTCAATATCCATGTAAACTACAAGAGGGTGCCACAGGCGCACCTGTGTCCTTATTTGAAGGGCCTCCATAGGTGTTTCAAGTACCTGAACGTCTATAATCCATTGTTTGCAACAAAAAAAAAAAAAAAAATGAAGAGCAAAGCACCTACTAGAACCCACAGGGATGCCCATATGTCTGGGGAAGAGGGTTGCCCCTGATGCCCCCAGTTCCTGCTTGTACTGGTATTCCTAGGGGAGCTGTCTTTGGGATGGGGGCCTGTGGGGTGCACCACAGGATTGTGAGCTGAGCGTGAGTCTCTGGGACTCTGCAAAGATTGATTTCATCCACAGCTGGGGCTGTGCTTGCAGATTTTGCTCTTTGTGCAGCCCAGCTGCACTTACACTAATGAATGACACTTGCATGGGACCATTCTCCAGCATCAAAACTGGCCAACTCACAGTGTACCATGCCATTAGTATTAAATTCTCTTACTTCCCAAACCAGGGTGGCCAGACTCATATGGCCACCAGGGAACACTCTCTGGCCTCTGCTGAGTCCCCAGTCGTGCCAGGGAATTGTTTCGGGAAGTTCTTGGTGGTCCAGGCCAAAATCATGTCAGCAACTGCTCTGATGACTTAAGTTCCAGTGCGCTGGCACCATTTTATTTACTGGTGGAGAGGCAGACTCAGTGCATGTGGTCTTGGGAACAGCCTCAGGGAGCATCTCAGAGTCAATGTAGAAATATCCCCTGAGGCTATTGATGGGACAAGTAACTCCCTGAGCTGAGCAAGACTATCAACATCTGGCCTATAATTACCAGCACTGTCCGAGCTGACAATACACTGATAGAGCAATACTTAGCACTGTCGTGGCTTGCTCTGCTTTGATTAATGAGGGTACATTTAACTAAACAGTATATATTAACTATTATTAACAGAACATTCATTGTTAACAACACATTACCTAAATGCTTCATTAGATTATTGCTTCTCCACTAATACATTAATCAATATGCGTGTAGATTAAATGATTTGAAAAAATCTCTCATCTTTATCTCAGAAATAAACGTATTAATTTATTATTCTGTGAGGATACTGATTAAAGAATTGCGAGCATTTAAATTCCTTCTTTACTGGGACATTTTAACAAATCTGGCTGTGGAAATACCACTCTACTTGTACAATCACCAAAGAGCTAGCGCATTCCTATAACCTCAGATCTTATCATCACCTCTACAACTTTTGCAGAACCAATTATCAAAGTTTACTCATCAAGAAGCTCCCATTCCATAATAAAAAAAATGTTCGTGGCAGAGTAATACCTGTAAAAGTCCTCCTGATAACCCTGAATCTGGGAGCTTTTCTTTGGAGGCTTCCTCTATTTGTCTTTAACAGGAGGATAAGCAAAACTAAGTATGTACCTGGATGTGACTGCCAAAGGCACTAACTTAAAAGACCTAGATAGACAAAAGAGTGGCTCATACCACATTTTGCAAAACCTAGACAATGGAAGAGCTGACAACAACTGGTTTGTATATAACAACTTAGCAGTTAGGGCGTTCCTGAAGAACGTGGAAGAGATATGGAGCCTATGGTAGTTTCCCATCTGGAGTGGTTCAGCTTCCAAGTCCCCAGGGAATGCTCCAGCCACCACTGTGTTGAAGTTGCCAGACTGCAGCAAAAACAAACACTGAGACCCCGAGAGAGAGAAAGCAAGAAAGGATACGATTCTTCATCCACCACAAAGGAGAAAAGTCCTAGGTGCCAGTCCTTGTTCCAAGAATTGTTTGTATGTTTTAGCTAATGATTATTTCATGTAAACAAACCTCATATGAGGCATGGGAATCTCTGGGACTGATCCAAAGCCCACTGAAGTCAATGGAAATCTAAGTTAACTGAAGTCAATAGAAAGTTTTCCACAGATTTCAGTAGGCTTTGGATCGCTTTGGATACTTCTTGGGTGGTAAAGGCTCCATGCCAATGCACTGGAGGCATGCACCGATTTCATACTAACACACACGTTGTTGTGGCTTATTGCTATATTGGAACCAGCCTTTGAAAAGTATCATAATATCCTGAGGCAAACTAGAGAGTCAATTATTCAAAATGTTGGTCTTGAATGTTTAAAGGCCCAGTCATGGGCTCCTTGGGCTATGTTCCCACTGCCTGCAATAAGAACTTGCTCTGGTGAGGATGGGCAGAGCCAAGCTCAGACTCACATTTGCAGGGATTTTGATGCGCTTGGCACTGCCAAGCTGCAGTTGAATGCAGAGATAGCCAACCTGACCTGAAACCTCGTAATGTGGGTAACGAACACAATTTAGCTGCATTAGCATAGCACTTTATATGGGTTAACTAGCCCTGCCAAGAGGCAGAGTTCACTAGCCTGAGGAAAAAACTGCATGAAGATAGACTATTTCCGACTCATTTAGAGGTAGCTTTGCAAAGCAGTGCTTTGTGCCGCATAGACATGCTAGCTATCTTCCTACTCCAGACAACGCACACCTTCTGATTCTGCCCTCTCCATGGAAGGTTCTGTCATGCAGTTTGATATTTACATTATCAGGGGGCATGCGCTGTGACTTCCCTCTGACCAGGCAAATCAGGCCCAGGTTGAAGTTTGGCATACAAAATTTTAGCAAAGATATTTTATTTGCCTTCTTTTTTTTTTTCAGAAAAGAACCATCAAAACAAACTGAAAGCTAAGATCAGTTATCTTAGTGATTTCAGCAGTACGAGGCTTAGATCCCTGGACACAATTTCCAGCACAAGCCAGCATAGTCTCACCACCAAGCATTGACCACGTCCCTCATTCCTGCTTGCAGTTTGATGAGCTGCCATTTCACATCCAAGGATTCCAGTTCAGATGCCTTTTTCTAAAGACACACCTTCCATTGAAACTGTTTTCCTGGCAACTAAGCAAGTCTAATTTGCTCAATGCAATTTTAAGCTTTCTTTAATAATTTGCACAGGGTTTCAGTTAACATACAAGCCACTACAGTATCCTGACTGTAATAGCACCTAACACTCTACTCCAGGAATAAATTTAGATAGAGTACATGATTCTGCAATCCATTTTATGCATTATTTATACTTTGGTGTGTTGATGACTATTGTGCTGGATCTGCCCATGTTTTTGATTTGGGATCTCCTCATGGCAAGTGTCAACGTCTTGGTCCAGTACGATGTGTAATTTGTGAGAGAACTCAATGAGAACTGAAGTTGCTCAACTGAGAACCCCACAGGATTTTCACCATAGAAGAGGATAAGATCTTTGCCCCATAGAGCCAAAGAGATAAATTAATAACTAGCAGACAGGCAGACCAACCACACGCCGTATTTCTCAAGTGAGTTATCACACTATGGGCGTTCACGTTACCAGCTGGTGAGGTGCAAGAAAAAGGAGGCGCTGTGTTTGATTTGACGTGAACCACCTTGGTTCTACGAGCATCTGTACTCAGCAGGCAATGCAATGCAAAGTACCTTTCTGCACAGCCCAACCCCCCACACCCCCCCGACTGTCTGGAGGTTGCTGGCAGAATCCTGCTGCAGGACACAGGGAAGACGTGCTTCCTCCTTTTGGAGGTACCCGGCACCCACACTGCCAGTAGCTAAAGTAGACAGACCCACGAAGTACAGCAAGCACCTCGTTTTGCAGGCTGTCATGGGCTGCCAAGGAGGCAACTGCAAGGACACAAAGCCCCTTGCAGGTTCTGTCTGAAAATTTGATTTCATGTCTGGTAAGGGAAAAAGTCATCCACTGCTATGGCAAGATACCAGTGCAAAGACACTTCTGCTGAAAGTTATGTTTCAAAATCCACTCAGCCAGTTGCACTTAGAAAAATAGCTTCTCAAAACAACAAAGAACTTGAGTCTGAACTCAGAGAAGGGATAAAGAATGGAGCTGTCACCATAACACAGATGCAGCTCTGTACTGAGAAGGGAACTATGTACTAGGTTTTGTGAAAAATCTGGATATTTAGAACCGTGAAAGCAAACAAGGGTTTCAACCATCATTTACAGCATTTTGAATTTTCATAATTTAAAACTTTCCAAGAGTCCTCAATGACCAAACATCCTGCGTGCTTGTTGTGTTTTCATATGCCCAATAGGCTGCAAAACTTCAAAGAAATTAATTCTGCTGCTTGCTAAAAAACTTTTTTAACATTATACACCTTCAAAAATGTTATGGTACCTGGTGCCAAGAGTCTGTATTTTTAAAATTCCCTACTTCAGTCTGAGTTCTAAACCCATTAAACTCAGTAAGAGTTTTGACATTGACTTAAAAGAGTAGAAGATCAAACAATTATTTGACAGACTATAACAAGACTCAGAAATAATTAGGGAGTTTTGAAGCCTATCCATACAGGGGATTTTTCTTTACTTTAAATAAGAAATGTATTCAGAAATGTATTTTGGAAATATTAATTTAAATTTAGAAGTGGGGAGATTTAGCATAAAGGCAGATGTTTGACTCTATCTTTTGGTCTTGTTTCATACATTTTGCACATTTTTCACATCTCTTCTTATCTAAATATGATTAGGGGAAGCCAGGATAATAGTTAGGTTGGTTCTAATGCAATTCATTTCACAGAACTGTGTGGGCTGCAGTAAGATTTTTGATATATCTTCAGTTAATGCCTGAGAGCAAATTGTTTCCAAAATCGATTTTGTCAAAAGAAAGATATGTGGATTCATACACAGGCCCCAAGTCATTGATTTCTGCTGAGACATTTTGTCAAAACACAGTGTTAATTAATAGAGAACCTGCAGCTGTATACAACAAAGCAACAGAAAAATTGCGGAGAACAGCCACAAACTGTCCCAAGCCATTACTCCAGAAAAGCCAATCTATCATTAGATGCTACTGCTGATGTGCCACCCATACTCTCATCAGTTTCTTAGAGCAGAGTGGTAGCTGGCCCCAGTTGTGGATATGCCACAGCCTCCTGAGCAATCAGCTGCCTAGACAAGGTCTTTCCCAGGTCATGCAGGTGTGGGGGACTGGATGTCTCTGTTCCTCGGGGCCAATATGACCAGAATGTATGGAAACAATTGTGTTATTGAGAGTACTTAGTGTCTGCGGGTATATACACATGCACACTTTATTCTTAGAGCTGAGGATGTCAGCACTTCTTTAAAAAATCAGGAAACTCTTGGGTGCTCCTTGAGCATCTCTCGTATTCTTCATGTGGGATAAAATTATTAGTACCCTCTTCTGACAGCACAGAGTGCCTGAATTTTTCTAAAATATGCTGTTATTCCTGTCAAATCTACATATAAAATTTTACATATAATCTTTTTTACACTGAATTTGTTTAGTATCTAGATAACAGCACAAGCCCTTTTGCTACCTCTACATGCAACCACAAAACCTAGAAAAAGTAATAAGATAGTAGGAGAATGTTAGTTTGCATTTCATGGTTTGTAAAAGACAAACTGACATCTTCTTATTGTAATCGGACAATCAATTTCATATTTTATAGATATTTTAAGAAGCCTGTCACCATAGTAACACAATGCTGTATAAGACTATGAACTCCTAGTCTTTAAAGTGAAATTAAAACATTAAATTGATCAAGGTGTTGCATTTCTTGTGCTTTTTTCTGAAAATGGTTCGGACACATTTTCATCAAGCACAGACATGTAAAAGACTACACGTCAGTTTTCCAGTGCTTGAAATCATAGGAAAATTGGCTTTCAACATGCCCTGGATAGCTGGGCCCTGCAGATTCACTCTTTATCTGAATTGTTTAAATAAACTGCATTTTGTCTTTTTATAAATTAACTGATCAGTTGTTTCTTTTGGTTTTGACAGGGAATCATCGTCTGATGGCTAACCTTAACGACATCTCTGCCATGACTGCCTGAAGGCATTGCATAGAAGGCACCCAAGCAAAACCAACCCTGTGGCAAAGCTCGAACAGGAAGAAATTTGGAAATCTAGATGCCAGGGACACAACCCAAGCACTGACGGATAAGACCACAAGGCACAAATAAGCTGAAAGATTCTGCTTGGTTCTTTTTTGTCTTGACTGAGTTGGCAAAGCAGAAAACCCAGGAGTCTACATTAAGTAATAATATGATTTGGAAACTTTCCATTTTTTCTTTCTTTTCCAAGGATAAATTTTGTTACCAAAATAAAAATTCTATTAACTGTATTGCCTCCTGCATAGGAAGACTGACTTACAACAAGGGGAAAAGTATCAGTAAGGCCCAAGATTCTGAAGACAGAAGTTAAAGGCTTTTTATTTTTTCATTTGATTTCAGCTGTCAGACCAATCCACTACCTGGCAAACCCAACTATTTCCTTTCATATAAGGAAAGGAACCAGCAAAAAGATGTGGCTTTCTGTTCCACAGAGAACTTGGGCAACCAGCAGGGAAGCAGACCAGGACTTGAACATTTCTTTCCCTCTCCAATAAATCAGTGCTACTGTCCAGCAATGAGAACTTGAGCTGGATGCACACCACAGTGAGTCCTGTGGAGGGAAAGGAGGGGATGGGACTCCCAGCTGCTGTGCAGGACTTAGACACCGAATGGGTCCTTACTATGAGTAACTAGATTTTAGTTAAAAAGAAAAAAAGGAGATACTTTCTGCAGGTGCCATCTACATGTCACAAAACCATGAAATTAATAGTTCGGCTTCAGCTCATTAAAAAACAGAGATTACCTCAGATTTGCTCAGTTCCCTGCATAGAAAATTGTAGATAAGTCTTGGCTTTTTACAGTTTTTTCTCTTATATTCAGTGTCGTTCCAGACAGATTCAAAATTGTATAACCACTCATCTGTAAAAACTGGACTATACCCTCCATTGGCTGGGGTTCAAAAAGCTATTCAGCTCATAGCAAGAATGATCTATCTATCATGTTTGGAAGACCTACCACATAGCTCTGGTCCCCACTAACTGTGTTGGCTAAAACTCCACTGACCCTGCCGGTTTCTCAGGCACTTGGCTCCCATGTTGTGCCTGCAATGAGACCTAAGCTTAGGTGTCAACAACTTGGAGCTGAATCTCATCCCTTTGGACTGTCATTTAGGCCTCAATTCACTTGCCTGGACTCTGGTCTTCACACTTCACACAAGATACTTCCAGAGTATCTCACATGGCCTCCAAAACATTCGTCCCACCCCTGTCTTATCAGCCAGCCCCATTTGATTGTCCTGTCTGCCCTGAGAAATCTAATGCCACCAAACGTGAAATGCTCATCAAACACATAAACTCACACACCTGATCTGAACCCTCAGCTTGCATAGACACAGCCTACATCAGTGAGGACCTCTCTTAGCTGGAGGACATATTTGAAAGGGGAAATAACCAGCCAGACGGCATAATCTTGTTCATTAACCAATATTCTCTCAGTTTTGTGGCCTTTGCTGAGACAATGATTTCAAAACCACTCACTTTTTCTCCATAAAAATAATTTTTTAAAATGTTAGTTTAACTGTAGTTTGATTTCTTAAATTGTCCCCCCAAGTTTTCAGGGGTGCAGATGGTCTCCATGCCCCAGCCGTGTGCCTTCCCAGCAGCACAGGTCTGGGCTGCACGGCACCCTCCCCGTGCCACACGCTGTTCTCTGATGGGGAACTCACTAACCAGGGGGGAAATGATAGGAAGGGAATTTCTCCCTCCTTCTTATTCCATGTCTTCTTTGATTGAATCATAGACTTGTAAAGGCAATGGGATGAGAACAAGGAATGAACAAAAGCAGCAGACGATATCCCGCACGCAGTTCAGATGCTGAAGGATTCTGTCTTAAGGGTTTGTTTCTCTGGAGTTGTCAGTGGCCCTTTAAGTAACCCAATCTGTTCTAGCTGATGTTGAGATGGCTACTTTAAAACAAAAGGCTTTGTCAGATATAATCCTCGCAGTTTAAAATAGATACAAGTTCAACGAGTTCTATATTTTATTTCTTTAATCCATTTCCTCATGACCAGCATTTATGGGAAAGCTTTAAACTTTTAAACTTGCAATTGATACGATTGCAAACATCATGGATGGTTGTCTGTTACACTAAAATAAGAACTGTTGCTCTGCAGCCATTGCTGGCACCACAAACAAGCCCTTACTGCAGTCTCAGAAACGAATAAAAATGAACTTTTATCAAGTCAGAATAATGCAGGATTTCTCATTATGCCATTTACTTGAGGGAATACATTTTTTAGAATTCTGTTACTGGGGACCTGAGTGACTTTTATATAAATTTACTCAGCATGGTTTCCAAAGGTCTCATTATTTATAGCCAATGGTTTATCTATATGGATGTCCTCAGTAGAGTATTCATTTTTTCCCACTCAATTTACTTATAGGTCTTATTAAGTTTATGAAACAAAACCAAAGTGTACAGTGATAGACTTGGGCTTAAATCAAACAGACATCCACACACTCCCACAATAACTTCAAAAATTCATCTAAATATCTGGTTTGGACCCTCTGAATAAACACATTTTCATTAACCCCTATGTTCAGAGAATAGACACATCAGTGGAACAATCTACAAAGGGGTCAAGGGGATTCTCCACTCGAGATCCCTAAATACAACCTGGATCTTTCTTTGAAAAGACACATCCCAGATGAACAGTCTGCAGTGCTGGAGATTTGCTCATCTCTTTGTTATATTCTGTTTTCTTTAATCAAGTCTTGAAGAGGCTGCTATTGCTGTATTCTTATGTTGTGTTCAAATTAAAAGAGATGACTCAAAAGAGATCAAAGTAACTGATGGATAAGTAGTCACAGCATCTCATTTAGAACATCTTTTTTCCTTAAACAAAACCGATTCAGATCTTGGTATGGTAAATTGAGTGAGTTCCACAGCATCAGCTGTTCCAGAAAGGTGGGTTTTTTTCAGAATAACTCCATGGTGTTTGAAGTCCTGCCTCTTCCTCCCAGACATCAGTGAATCTCATCCTTTCTGTGGTCTTTAAGCAAATTTTCCTTTAGAATGCTCCTTTGTAGTTTCTTCCCTCCTGACTGGTTTTTCCTTTTGAATACCGAAATAACCAAATTGCCAACACCCTTGCTGTATTTAACAGAGGGCTGGCTGCTGGGAGGTGTTAGACATACAGAAGCTTTGAGTGCTCATTGCCTTGCAAAATAAGGCCAAATTTTGTATTCTAGAGAAGGCTGACATGAATTTACTGTGCAAGATCCTAGAGAGTTGTCAAGTGCTGTCTGTCACTGCTTTCATGATTGAATGAATAAGGTTAGAAGTAACAAACTGATAGAGCAGATATGCTGTGGTTTCTTGACAACACAGGTATTTTCATCAGTAATTTAATTCCACTTGGAGCACTTGTATGGTGAAGAGAGGGTGAGGGAGCGGGGCTTGTTCAGCCTGGAGAAGAGGCTCAGGCACCCAACAGCAGCCCCCAGAACGTACAGCAAGGACGTGAAGCCAGGTCCTTCACAGTGGTGTGCAGCAGGAAAACAAGAGGTAGTGGCCTTAAGTTGAAAAGGGGGGAAGTTCAGAGTGGCTATAAGAAAAAAAATTAAATCACTATGAAGATAACAGCTCTTCGGAAGTTTTCAAGACATAACCGGATTAAAGCCCTAACAACCTGGTCTGAATTTTTGTCATCCCCTGCCTTGGGCAGGAGATAGGATGAGAGGCCTCCCAAGGTCTCTTCCTCTCTTAGTGATTCCGTGGTTCGTATCTTTTAAGGGGACACATTTCCAGGGTGTCTGCACATATGAGTACAGTCTATGAGCTACAGAGGTATCTACCTTTGTCTGAACTCACTGCAATGGATGTTGATAGAAAAAAACAGAAATGTTTTAGCTTTCAGATTGGTATTTTCATTTTAGTTCTCTGTCCCTGCTCTCATCTGCCCTTTAGTTCTGTCTAAGATTTGTTTGGAGTAGTTGTGGTTTAATACCGGAGAAGGAAATGTTCTGCTTTGGCAAACCTTGCAGGCAGAAAAAATCTCCTGCAACTTGGTTGTCAATTTATATTTTGTGACTTTATTTGCAAACGCAGCTCAAGGAATAGAAACTGAGTAGAGCACGTTTTGACAAATATGTTAAACCAACCCTCCTTTGAGAGAGACGATTTTGAATTTTGCAGAGCACTTTTCCAAAACCAAGAACTTAGGAGTTCAGTTCCTTTTTATTTTCTGAGTATATAAGTTGTGTTTCTTCCCATCTACTGACTTCACAAATTGTACCAAATCACACTGCCTGTTACCTGGAGTAATAAGGGGTGGAGAATAACGTTGTTACATTTCTAATGTACTCAAAAATGCATGTTTTCCTCAGACTGTTGATACAGAAGACCTCATGATGTTGGTAAAACTGGTAAAACCACAGTAAGCTACACCTCCAACAGCTGCCTTTCCTATTTTTTTTTTGGTCCTTAGGCTGCACAGCTGGCCTTGGCTGATAGAAACGCTCTTCCCAACAGCACAAATAAAGCTATAAATCCCCACTTGAGAATTTGGCTCTGACATCTACATACACACTTAAAAATTTTCACCTATTTAAAGTAGTTTCAAATTTTCAATAGAAGAAAGTATGAGTATGATTTAATATAACTCACATTTCTCCACTTTCTAAATCTTCATAGGGACCCTGATGCAAGTTATCACTGAACAAGATTTTTAGCTCTCCTAAGCACACTAACATGACAACTACATTTGCTAAGAAAGCCCAAATGCCCCTTAAATAAA
Source organism: Falcunculus frontatus (assembly GCA_013398115.1). NCBI lineage: Eukaryota > Metazoa > Chordata > Aves > Passeriformes > Falcunculus > Falcunculus frontatus. The sequence continues at coordinate 629,305 of VZRV01007662.1, forward strand.
ATCGAAAGGAAACTGTGGCACCCCTGCTTAGCAAGAGCAAACAGAAAACAGTGAGAAAGCACTTGATGTTGAAAATCTAATTTTCGTCACCATGTATTTATCTGAGCTTAGTTCCCATTCTTGGCTGATAAGGAATAACTAATCATGATTTAAGCATTTCTTCAAACCTAGCAACCTGTTGAACAGCTTCTTAATGTGCCTATCAATCATTTGGAGATAAGGATAGTTTGCACTCATAATAGCTAGTTGTAAAAATAAACAGAAGTTACTATAACTAGTTCAATCAACAATGGGATCTTTGAGGTCAGAGTGGAAATAATCAAACAGTAAGTATGAATAGGCTGTAATTTCTCTGATTAACAAATGTTTTGCTTGTCATGTGATCTTGAGAGCTGCTCTTAGCTCTTTAGAGGACTAAAATACATTTCAGAATGTATGTATTTACATTAGGGGGTTAAACAAATGTATGCACATACCAGTTATTTTCTAAAGCTCTCTGTTCATATAAAGCTTTTTTTTTTCTTTTTAATTTTAAAAAGTATCTTTGTCCTAAAGTTAAATTCTCAACTGGCCGCTCTACAAAGCATCTTGGATGAAAAACGGAAATCTAGTAACATGCAGAAAGTACCGTGGAATGCAAACTATAAATTACTGACATACAAAATAAACATATTACTCACATCTCTCTAACACAGCTGAAAATATAGCAGCCAACAGGAACGTATTACATCTTAGCATCAGTTGTTGATCAAAATAACTGTGTCCATATATAGGTACTAGTTGTGTGAAAAGAGTCAAAGAGCTGTGTCCGTATCTGTATATACATCCAAATCAATGACATTCACGACCTGGAGACTGACGGGACATTGATCATAGTTTTATGAATCCAAAATAGATGCTCTGATCACCTTCTGGAGGCACCTATCTTTGTCAAGTTTATATAAAGACCACAAGCCCCTCACTTTATTTTAAATTGCACCTGTGGTGCATACCTAAAATATAAACGTAGATGATGTGGATATAGCTTTCTTCTGTCCTCATGTTGCCTGTACAAAAATACAGTCTTCCTCTCTGCCCCGGGGTAATCATTGCAGTGAGTTCAGACAAAGGTAGATACCTCTGTAGCTCATAGACTGTACTCATATGTGCAGACACCCTGGAAATGTGTCCCCTTAAAAGATACGAATCATGGAATTACTCAGACAGGAAGAGACCTCGGGAGGCCTCTCGTCCTATCTCCTGCCCAAGGCAGGGGATGACAGCATTCTACAAAGGATGAAAGGGCTGAGCTTTCACTCCATTTTACACTTAGACTACCTGAAAGGGAGAAGGGAAAGATGGTTTTCAGGTGGTTCTGAAGCTATGAGATGCTCAAGAGACAGAACCTGTAAGTAATGTATTTACACCCAAGGTGACGAAGGCCGCAGGCAGGACTGTGTGAAGCACCTTGGCAGCAAAGCCTTCACAGGATGTACAAATGGCATCCATGGTTTATCTGCAGTGTTCCAGGCATGCAGAGAAGACCATGAACACCAAGCCTGACTGGCTGAGAAAGGACACAGTAGCAAATCCTTCTATACTCAGTACCTCACATTTAAAGCCCTTGCTCAAGATTAAAGAGGCTGCTCCCATCCCTTTGTGAGCCAGAGGAAGAGGAGGGAGGACACACCTCTTACACCTTCTCCCAGACATCCCTGCCATCAGCCAGGGATACCCGCGGTATGCAGACGGGCTCTCTGATCCTTCCCTCAGAAATGGCCCCATGTTGAACAGAATAAATAAATATTCATTAACCCAGCGACAGAAAGATAAACAGAAACAAAAGAATACATAGGGCTACGGCAAGCAAGGGCTGCCAAGCAGGAGAGAGAGATGGATGCCCCAAAATTTCCTGCATCAGCAAATCTGTCATAAAAGAGCGGTGACAAACTCATTAGAGGTTATGATCATTACCAGTTATTGCAGAACCATAGTTTCCGGGGTTCCCAGATTTTCCCATGAAGACATATAGTAACAGTATGCTGGAAGTCCTTCTGTGAGCCAAGCACTGTTCACTACATCATCAGAGAGATGCTGCAACCACAAAACTTAACACCTACAGTGACATTGGAGTTACCTCTGTGTGTGGCCGGCCCATGAAGTTTACATGATGCAGCTATTTTGGTAGTCAGCCTCAATCTCTGACTTTCCAGCCCAAATAGCTGGTTCTCCATATGCAGCAAGATGCCTCAACCACTCTGCCATTTAACTGTAGAAAAACCCAAATTATGTTAACAAATTTCCAAATCATCCTTACTGTTTTGTGTTTATCTTATGCTTCTCCTTGTTTACAAATGTCAAGCATATGTGGGATTGCAGGATCAAAGAAATGCTGGATTCTCCACTGTGTCCTCAGTTTTCAATTGCTTGCAGAATTAGCACGGGATAAATTAAGGCTGTCTGTCACACAGTCTCTGCACTATCTCTTGATGTAGGGATAGAAGAAAAATATTTGACCTCTGGATTGTAAATGCCTTTTCTACACTGCCGGTCTGCCCACCTTAGAGACATACTACCTTAAAGGAAGGAAACTTCATAGGGAAATCACAGATGCAAAATCTGCCTTAAGGAAATAAGTGGGTGGCAGCATATAATTAATGGAAGAAACCCTCCAGAAAATACTTGCTAGAGACAGAATCAGTCTTTGCAGGAGACAGCCGTGACAAAATCCAAACCGTAATCTAATTTTTGTGGTATGCACATCTGAAAATAAATAAACAAAAGCAGTTTTAAGAATACCTCTCCCATTCAAGTCAGACTAGGACCTGACACAGCTGTGGAAAAAAGAGGCTGCAAATTGCTTGAGTTTGGTATGACAGGTCTTCCTGAAAGTCCCAGCTCTTCTTGGCTGTACTAGCCAAAGGAGTATGACGGATTGTGGATTGTTAGGTTTAGGCTGACTTGGATGTGGTATGTGACCCGGGCTGTTTCATGGTGTTTTGTGTCAGTCAGCTGGGAGACTTCAACACCTCCGTCAACTTCCATGCGCTCTTCAAAGGAGACAAGGAACCACCAAGAGAATATGAAGTGTAAGAAGACTGAATGCAAGCAGCTAGTGAAGAGGTGTGCTGAGGGAAGGGAAAACATGGGACTGGGAACAATAACACTGCAACAAGGGAATAAGACAGCAGCTGACCCTCAGCAAACATCAGCCATTTGGCAGGTCCCTGAGAGGTGTGGATGTGTGGAGCCCCTCTGAGCTCCTGGGTCCAGGCATATGTCATGATTCCAGAAAGGGGTAAAACAGGGATGCACACTCATTTCTGGCTGCCTGGGCAGCCCCAGCAGCACCCCAGCAGAGCTCAGTGTGAGACACCATAGCCCAGGACTGTAACTGCCCCTCAGCAGGCAGAGTTAAGTGTTGAAACTCCAGTGACCTTACTAACGCTCCGTCCCTGGAAGTGTTCAAGCCAGGCTGGGAGCTGCCCGGAGCAACCTGGTCTTGGGGAAGGTGCCCTTACCCATGACAGGGTGGCGGTTGGAACCAGATGACTTTGAAGACCCTTTCCAACTCAAACCATTCTATGATTTTATGATCCTGAGGGCTCTGGCCTCCAGTTGTCCCTTAAAGGCCATGACCAGGTAAGATCAATGTTTAAAGAACTCTTTTTAAATATACGCTAGAGATATGGGAAGCAAGTTCTTCTCATGAGCATCCTGTCCCAAAGAGTGATCCCATATTGAGAGGCAAAACCTTTGTGTCCTAGGTTCGTAAAAACACACAGCAACACTGTCTGAATGCGGCTAGTAATAGCATGGGCAGCATAGGCTCTTGGATTGATGGGAGCTGTGCTGCCACCACAGATCCAGTGGCAGCTCAGGAACAAGGCTGACAGTGAAGGCACTCAGGCTGCCTTCTCCAGCTTCTCCCAGGAGCACAGCTGGGGCTGTGACTGAAGATGGCTGGTGCTTGAGTCTGCCCCTACAATAGCTAAGGTTTGGAGTGCAGGACAGTACAAGTCCCATAGAGCGCTGCTCTTTTGAGATCTCTGGACGTTACACATCCTGTTCTTTGCCTTCTGTCTTCTTCTCCCACCCATCTAGAGCCCTTTAGAGTTCAAACGTATGCACTTCCCAGCTGAGGTAACATTGCATGTAATCTATCAAAATGTAACAATATAGCCCGAAATTTTACAGGTGTCTCTCTATCTCCTGCAGAGTTTTCTTCATAATTCTCTGCTATTTCTGAAATTAATTTTGGCCTGCAAAGCAATTCTTGAGCTTTTCTGTTAAACAGCCCCGGGCTCCCATGTTTTCTGGGCAGACCTCGGAAGTCCAACAATAATGGCAAACCTAGTTCTGTGCCTTTCCCTGTCCCTATGAAAACCTACCCAAATTCAGGAAACTGATGAATTTGAAAATTTGAGGTCTGCACCTGCTCAAGGTTTATCTGAACAGGTGTTTTAACCAGCTCAAGCTAAATTGCTTCAGCATCACTGAACTCTACATTTCTCACAAGTTCCTGCATGCGACCACACTGCACAAACATGGTTCCAGGCAGGGCATGCAAGTCTGAGCAGGTATCTCTTTCTAAATCTCCCATGCAGGACTCTGGTCTCACTGTGTATGAAAAACCAAGGTCTTTGCTCACACTGTGGTCAACTCTATGTCCAAGGCACTTGGCATCAGACCTTTAATGACTACAGGATCCTTTACAGACCAGAGGTGGAAGCACTGACCCCTGTGGAACCACGCCCTGAGTGTCCCCACAAAGCAGCTGGACTGAAGCAGAGCAGGCTTTTGTCATGGCTTAGCGGCTGTTAGCAATGGCTAGGAGTGGGAAGGGATCAGGTTCAAGAACCAAGAGCAAGAGACAAGGCAGCGGGAAGAGGAAGCAGAGATGTGGTTTGAAGGGTGAGACATCAAAGTCAGACCAGAGGATCAGAATTGGATCCACTGGGAGGAAAAGTTTTGAGAGTTCGTCCCAAAGCAGGGAACAGAAACCTATCCTGGCTGGGTGTGGAGACGGGAGTGATGACTGAGTATGGAAAATTGGACTGAGACCTGGGACTGAAGAGCCAGATAGCTGAGAAACAGTGGCTGCATCTGTACTTACTTGCTCTGCAGCATATCTTGGGGCCCTCATTTCCTGGTCATCTGAATGGCTCGGCCTGTTGAGACATGCTGCAGCTCCCATCCAGCACACATGTCCAGGTTTCCATCTCAGCATGGAGCTGGGGCATGACTAACCACACATCCAGACATGGGAACTGGGAAGCACTCTTGGGTCCAATGGTGTAAACACAGACGGCAAGTCCGGATAAGAAGCTTGAGAAAGTGGAAGACGACAACAACGTGACCATGGTTTACTAACGGAAGTGAGCAGTTTGGGCATGAGGAAAGACTGGTCAGGATATGAAAAGACAATAAGATGGAGTGTTGGAACTGGAGGACTTTTCAAGCAAAATCTTGGGAATGGGAAGCAGGAAGTGGAGTGGACATGATGTAGTGGCATGGAAAAGCCAAGTGGACTTGGCCTGACAAAGCCAAGAGGCTACAGCAGTGTGATGAGGCTGGGTTGTAGCAAGTCCTCACAGTGGGCTGGTACCAGCTCTGCAGGGAATCAGACATCAGGGGAGAGGCTGGATGCAACAGGTGCCTACTTCAGACATTATCCACTGCCTGTTTAATCCTGTTTCTTAATTCTTGCCCGACTTGTGACACACAACCTATCCAGTAAAAAGAAACTTGACACGCTCTGTCTGGTTGTAGCACTTGCAAGTAGAACTTTTTTGCTAAATGAATGTATGCCTTTGCATCCATTATGATTATTTGGGTCTAGGAGCCTAGCCTATTTCTAGTCCTAGTCTGAAATACTGATTACTGAATTCTTCGTTACCTATCAAAAACACAGGTCAAGCCTTTACAGATTTCTCTGTTTGCCTAAAGCCAGTCTCTGGCACCTTTCTTAGATTGCTTTCCTGCTACTCATATTATTCTTTAAAACACTCATCTTTATAATAAGACTTTGAGGCTCTTTCTCCTGACCACTTAAACCAAAATCGTACCAGTCTTAAGAGCTTCTTTTAACACTGATAATAGAAACTGGAAATAGACTTTCCCAGAAACATTATGCTGAAAGTTTCAGCTCCTTTTCTGGGGGTTACATACTTACAGATGACAGTCACACTGTGTATTTTGTCTCAGACAGGCTTTTCAATAAAACTCCAACATAAATAACCCACCTCTGGACTTTATTCTGTGGCATTTTTTTCCAAGGTGCTCAAAAGAGCCTATTTGCTTCACCAATCTTGCTCAGGATTACATTCAGTTTGCAACTCATTTTTGTAACTGGAAAAAAAAAATTGTTTCCCAGCCAGATGCTTGCCAGGTCTCTTTTAGCAGTGGCAATAAGTAGTTTATGATCAGTTTCAACTGGCAAAAATTCCAACAAAGCTTTTTTACACCTCATGGCCTGGGACCAAGTCTTCCTTCCCTATTTGAGTGCTGTGACATTTCATTTCTATAAGTACACATGACACATGATCCACTGTATTGCTACTTGGCTGGTCTCCAACCAGTTAGGCCAGTTTTGCTGTGGCTTACAGCTGTGGTGGAACAATTTAATCCCCGGTTTTCCTTACATGAGGGGATTGGGGTACTGGTGTGATAGGAGAAGGCAGGGAGAATGCAACGAGCCTGTTGTGGTGAGGAAGAAGATAGGTCTCTCTCTTGCAAACTTGAAAGAAGAAATGATCTTCCTGGTAGAAGTGTGGTGAGATGACCTCAGCTGGGGTGGACATCCAGCCGTGACAGCAGCCAGACTGACCACAGCTCCAACGGGGAGGAGAAAGGAAGAAGGAAAAGACAGGCCGTGGATGGTCAAGGATAACCTGGTGCTAGGACTGGGAGATAACAAGGGAAAGGATGATTCAGAGCAAGGGAGATGAGGTGATGGTTTTTAGGTCACTAAAGAGGAGGTGAAGAGACTAGATAAAGACAGGACTAGATAAAGACATCTTGGTTGAAGACTCAGGAGAGCTGAAGTTCTTGGTCACTTCAGTGCTGAATAGTGGATGGCTTGGACACAGTCTAGTTTTCAGCTAGAAAAACAGGCTTGCACCTCCAGATAGCTGATTTTTCTTTTGGTTTGGGTTGGGTTTGTTTTGTTGTCATTTTCCTTTGTTGCTGTAGGTTTGTTTTTTTTTTTAATTTCAAAGATTGCCACCTTATCTGCAAGTTTAATCACGCTGTTGGAAGAGGTCTGAGCCAGTCCTGTGTAGGGCTGTCTGTAGACAATTTTGCATTTAAAACAGTAACTTCAAGATTGTGTATGTCTGCTTTACTTCTATGTACTATAGTAATCATAGGCTTAGAAATTGGTTTGCTGACACAAATCCAGTTTTCCCTTCTTACAGTCTTCCTTGTCTGCCATGACTAGGCTACCAGAGAAGCCATGCTGGTGGCACCTCAACAGCAGGATAATGTAAAATACATTGTGGACCTCTCAGTCCTTGGAAAAGTAGTCCTGTGATAAGCCTTTGATACAAAAGCTGGCTACCACCATCATTACTCCTAGTAAGCAAAAGGACCACGGTTCGTAAGCTGATCATAGAGGTACCTTTAGAAGTACTATCAAGCTGGCCATCTTACAATTGTCCATGATTAGGCACCTGGAGACCGCTGGAACCTCAATTTTAAATCTCTATCTAGGAAACTATTTGCAGATAGTCACAAGGGTTAGTATTTGTCTCAGAATCCAGACCTGTAGGTTCTGCTCTCAACTGGGCCTCAGTCAAGGTAGCTCATAATGCTTCTATATCCTCAGACAGAAGTTACTTCATTAACTTTGAAATGTACAGATTAACAGTTTTACAGAGGATCCCACATGCGTACTGTTAAAATGCTGTTGCTATGTCCTCTTAAAACAATAGGCATCTCAGTCTAATGCAAATATTAGTAAAACTATTCTGATCATTTACAATCACAGCTGCAGGCAAGAATATTCCCACAAATGCCTGCTGGGGTACAATGCAAGCAGACCGGGATGCCAAAGGTCTATGTGGCAGTTGCTCATTTAAAAGGGACGTTAAAAGCACTTATTGGGGGTGAGCAGAAGAATAGCAGAATATACTGGGAGGGAAGGGGGGAAGCTATAGGCAGACCTATCTCTAGGGGAAGAGTTTCAAAGTACGGAAAGGAGAAGGCTGAAAATGAGAAGGAACCAAGGCAGTAGAAGAGGTGACCAAATTGGCAGCCCCATCAAGAATGAAAGGAAGGTGCCACCCATGCCTCTGAGATGACAAGATACTGAAACCCTCTGGCTCGAGCAAAGCCAACCAGCAGCAGATTTAGGAGGAAGGACCAAGGTCTGAAAAACACATGGATGTTCCTGGACAAAGGTGGCTTTATCATAGTGTCTTTCACTACCATTTTGACTGTAGAGTCTGCCCCTTCTTTTCTAATTCTGATTTCAAAATTTTTCAGTAAAGAGGCAGTATCACTGCTTGACAAGGCTCCTAAAGCAAGCAGTACAATCCCTAACATCCTCTGAAGTATGTGTCCTGTCAAAGCCAGCCAAGTTGGGAGCTAGTCAATGGATAGCTACAACTATGGCCACACTCAGGTATTAGAAATATGCTCTCATTCCTAAAGGAGCCAGGCTGAGTTTTCTTCAGCACTCACCTGTCCAATGGTTTATGGATTCCCAAGGTCAGGAGCAATAAAATATTAACATCTAATCTGTCATGCCACCAATGAAAACTATAATCTGGCCCATGACCTCACGTGAGTACCAGGTTGTTAACTAAAGAAAGGAATCAAATCTTCCTCTAATAAATACTCCAGACTGTGACAGGTAAAATTCGGGTCATATGTCTCCTTTGAAGTTTTAATGGCCACTCCAATTTTATGATAAAGCCACTTACCTTCTGTTTGTAGTAATTTTGCAAAGCCTGAAGCGGCTCTAGTCATCTTTGGTGCACAGTTCCCAAGGACAAAGCTCTCATAAAACTGCAAGCTTCAAAGGGATTAGACCTCTTCTTTTCTCTCCTCTCTGTCTCTGTCTCTCTTCTTTAAAGAAACATTTCTTAATATTTCCTCCCCTATTTTTCACATAGTTCCCTGCAGAGTCTCCTCTTTGAACCCTGCCACTAGACTTCTTCCTCGCGCTTTGTCACTCACTGAAATAAACCAAACCAAACCAAATCAAACCAAACCAAACCAAAATAAACCAAACTAAACTAAACTAAGCTAAACTAAACTAAACTAAAATAAAATAAACTGCCTTTTCCCTTTTCATTATAGTGAGGCAATTTTCTGGGCAATTTCTGCGTTTTGTCTTTATTCTATTGTCAGTGCAGAGCAATTTGAAGCAAATCAGTAAAGCCTGTGTATTTGCATATTTTTCAGGCTCTAAGAAGGACCACATGCAGCAGAACTGCTCCCCTGAATGCCATGGGGTTTTGTTTGTTTGCTTCCCTCTTTTTAAAGTCAGAGGGAAGCCAAGCTGAATCTGCCAAAGCTTGAACTCCAAAGCTAATGTCCATCCTAGTAAATGAAACAGCGCTGGGGAACATTCCCAGGCACTGGAAGGCAATTGTCTGTGTTGTTTAATTGTTAGCACAGTGCCTGGCACAGTGGAGCCAGAGCCAACTTTCCCAAACAATTCCCAAGTGCAGGCCAACAGCTGGCATGGGCTGGGGCCACTCTCAACAGGCGGCTTGTGTGCAGGGCAAGGAGGAGAGAGGAGGTCACTAGTATGGATGCACTGTTTCCATCTCTGCTGGCCTCAGCACCAGGGAAGGGTCCCAACCACGTTTAATTTACAAGTATGGACGCAGCTCTGTCTGCTCAAACAAGGCTGGTAAAACTATGCTGTTGCAAGGAGGAAGCTATTTATCCATCTTGTCGGCATAAACATATAGATTTGCTTGTAGTATGATCGTATGCATTGCCTTAGCTGTAAGACTCATTTGTTCCCATTAATTGCTAAGGGTGTTTTTTTCAGATATTTGGGCTTAAATGCAAGAATGAGACACTTGGGGGAAAAAGAAAACCCCAAAAACATTTATTTATTTTGCCAATTGTCCAATAGCATTAAGAATTAAAAGTCTGAGATGGAGCAGATAGAAACTTTCTGCACTTACACTGACCCCTGGAAAACAATTCAAATCAGGTGTCTGTCAGGCATGAGCCAAACCATGCCCAACCACAGTTGTGCAAATAGCATACAGTTCAAATTCATTTGGTTTTGTCTGCAAATGTGCCGGTCCCAGATGTTTCTTCAGGCATGGTAAGGTGCACCAACCCACACACCTTATGGCAGCAGTGGCTGGTGGTATTTGCGTGGAAAGAATACTTGCTTGGAAACAAGTTGAAGACTGGTCAGATGGTCATCCTCTTTTGAGTTACCAGACCCCAGCTATCACCCTGTTCCCCACTTTGGGGACAAAGTGAGCAACAGGCAGAAGAAACAGCAGAAGGTGTCTCTAAGGGACCATCACAAAACAGCAGTCCCAGACACAAGCAAATAAAGGATCATCTGCCAGCCACTATATGCAAGCTACATAACATAAATACACAAAATAATCTCCCAAAGATGATAAAACAGGAACATGTGGGTTCCCTGAGACTAATTTGTCTGCAGATGGTACATGTCAGAAATAGCTGGTATTCAGAACTGTCTTTTCAGGGCACGCTTCTTTAAGGTTACTGAAAAGTTCCTTTATTCAAGAAATTAGCTTAAATGTCCTAAGGCACAGAATGTACTCTGAAAATACTCACATTTCATTTGATTGCTGTTGTTAATGTTTCAGAAATGAAGTAAGTTTTCCCCCGGGGACATTGAGCCTGGCTTACCCATTTGTCTGAGCTTCTTCAAAGGAGGAATGACTCTTAGTTCTGGCCTGATAACAGCACAGGAGAAAAACCAAACACAGTATTAGGAAAACAGCGGTTTTTTAATTTTTTGGGGTGGAGGGGAAACCACAGGTAAATTTGGTAATGGCATATAAATATTTGTATAAGAAAACTACTGTTATTTCATTACTTACGTGAGAACACAGAGAACAAAAAAACAAGCCAAACCATTTTCAGCTTCAAGTGTATCTGAACAGATTTCTATTGCTTTTTCTCACCCACACTTCATGAATTTGAGTGCTCATTCAAGGGGTTCATCAGAAATGTGTGGAGGGGAAAGATCTGGACCATGTAAGGCTCTTACTGACTGATAATGAGCAGCAGAGGAAATGGTGTTAATCAGGCAAGAATTTTGCCATCTTCCACAGCAGAAATCTCATGGTATTCAAATGAAACTGGAAAATAAATATCTTTTAAAGGATCAAATCTGAATCCAGCCCCAGGAGACACTGCAGATTAAAAGAGCGGCATCCAGAAATTTGTTGTGAAAACTCCCCAAGAGAAATACACCCAGACTTTAGGTCTTCTTTTCTGACATACTCAAATACAGTTGATTTTTCAAATTAAACCCTATTTCAGTGTATTATTTCAATCAGCGATGGCGGTTGCCCAGTCCAGCCCAAAGTGTACAAGGTGCCTAGAGTCACCTACAAGGTGGTGGCAGAGCTCATCTGGTGCCAGCTCTGCACCAACTCTACCAAGGAAGAAGGCTGCTCCCACAGACCCAGACCTCAGAGCTGTCTCTGGTGCCAACACAGCCCGCAGAAACAGATTTCTCAAGCCTGCTCCAGTCATGTGAGTTACTGAAGCTGTAAATTTCTTCTTCTCACAGAAGCAAAACATCTGATCCACCTAAAAGGGATTTAGCGCCTAAGGTGGGGTGTAATGTAAGCACACAATCCAGAAAACATTCATACTGCTGATGTTTAACCCTACAGCTTAAACTCTGATAAATTTATGAGTTTAAAATTCCTTATGCAGTCCTAGAGCTGTGCTTCTGTAGATTTGTAGCAGAGCCTCAGACTTCATGCTGTTAAGGACTCAATGCTCACCCCCTTTCAGGATCCAGAAACAAGGTGTTGGCCTGCCTAAATCCTCTTGGGATCTTAATGTCAAAGGCACACTTCTGGCTCACTTTCTGCATGTCCACAGCATGAAGCTTCTCACAAGCTGATGCTGTTTTTCTTTGCTAAGCCACTGGCTTGAAGGAATTTGGTGACGGTTCCCTTCTCTGATGGAGCAAACTATGAAGCAGGATAGAGCTCCAGTGGCCTGGAGATGTAGTACTGGCTCCTTCTGGCCCTGAGAAAGCCAAAATCACACGTCCACAACTTCCCAGGATACCCAGCAGGCCATGGACTATTCAGGGGCACAGTGAGAGCGCACTGCATTTGCATTCATCCTCCTCAAGCAGCCAAGACTGGTGGATTCATAGGACTGGAAAAAGAGAATGATGATTCTGCATCCTCTCAGTCCGGGTGCTGACCTGGAAGACTGGGACTCTGGTCCCTCTGAGGGGTCTGTGTCCCTTTTTTGGTCTAGTGATCCACCCCAATGGGTTGGAAATAATGACAAACCACAATAACAATAGCCAGCTGAATAAAAACAAGTATAAACAGAAACAACAACTGAGGCTGGGAAGAGAAATGGCCTTTGGGGATACTATTTTGAAGAGACTTGAGACTTTGATTTCCCAGGCAGAGGAGATGGCAAATCAGCCAATGTGACTCCTTGTTTCTTAAGAAAGAGACAAACCACATTTTTAAAAATCTTCCTGTAGCCAAAGCTGTTGAACTGACTCTACTAGAGCAAAAAAGAGTGAGGCAGGAAAATGGGGAGGTCAGCATGAAAACAAAGGTTGGATACCCCACAACTCCACTCTGAAGCCTTTCTAAGTTGCTGCCTCAAAAGTGCAGAATCTCCCTTGGCATCGCATACCTTTGCTCAATCCCATGGGAAGGAGAAGGCTCTGATCAGCTTCCTGAGCTCTGTGTAGGACAAAGATCACAATAAGTGCAAAAGTAGTCACAGCATGTCCTATGTATTGGCACAAGCACTGCAATACAGGAAGAAGTTTGCGCCTGTTATACAGCACAGGGAGACTGGCAGAACACAAACAAGCTACGCTGTTATTGTTTATGCCACAGATTCAAACCTGAGGCTGGTGAGAGGGGTGCCCCAGCCAGCACCAGTGCAGCACCTGGCCACAGGCAGGCAGGGCAGGGCCGGGGCAGCACTGGCCCAAGACCGTCACCGCAGCTGCCCAGTTGGGTAGGAAGGAGCAACAACAGGAGCTGGAGCTATGGGAGCAACAGGAAATATGAATTAAGCCTGAGACTGACAGGCAACAGAAACAGGACAGGGCAGAGACTGGGAAGGAGAAGCGGAGGAAGGAAGCCTGCTTTGGCAAGCTACCCTTGAGACCTCATTTCAGGATGCTGTCTGCTGCCACCTGAACAGGTTCTCCGGCAAAAATAACTCACATTTCTAACCTGCCTAGCTGAAGTTACTCTCTTTTAAAGTGTGAATTCACTTTGTTTCTGTAGTGTAACCACCTTTCCCTCTCCCTGTGTCTCCCTCCCCTCCAACCCCCCAACTCTGATTTAGGACTCCAAAAGAAAGAAATTATCTGCTCCTTGGAAACAGAAATTCATTGTTACATTTCTTTCTCAATACAGTACACTTAACAGGGAACACAGAGTTTTAAGTCTCCCCAGTCACTTGGAAATTTGGAGTGGACACTAGGGAACACCCATTTTCTCCTCAGCTAACCTGTGGAGCTTGCTGCTGTGAAGGTCACCAAAAGCAAGCATTTGCCAGAATTCAGAACTGAACTGAATGTGCAAATGAACATGCACACACACAACCCAATATCTATTTATATACATATTTATATATATACAGCAACTGTCTTTAAAAAGGACAATAACAACATCAAAGGAATCTGTTGAACAAAGGTGCTCTTCATTTGTCACGGACTGGCCTTTGTTGTAGAGAGACTGGGCTCTGCCTGATCTGTCATGGGTTCTCCAGTGGTCTGAGTCTGCTCAGATCCCAAATCACAAACAAGCAGCATTGGTGAGGGTGCTGGATACACTGTAGATGACAACAACAACCTAATGGTTAGTAGTGGAGGAGAAGAGGAATAAGTAAACACAAGCAAAGTATGCAAGTCACTTTATTAAAAGCATACCCATTGGGCTGCTTCTGCTACTTACAGTGGCCAATAAATTCCCTCTGTCCTAAACCCACTTGAAGTGCCAGGATACATTATTCAGCACATGAGTAATCAACCACATTCTTCTGGCTAATAGTAAGTTGTTGAGCCAGACTCTTGTTCATGAAGGTCAATAGTAATACCACCATGGTAGCTGCAGAGCATGGCAGAGCCTCGTGGCACCATACCCACTAGATTAAAACAAGGATCCGTGCAAGGATCCTGTGTGATGAAGGTTACAAGGTTCCCAAGTGGGCAGAGGGACCCCGATGGAGGATCAGGCTGTTAAGTCACAATGAAAACCATGGGAAGGGACTCAGCACCCAGTCACGTGGAGGATGAGGTGTTCACGTGGCCTCCAGAAAAACCAGTTGGCCCACTGGATTTTCTCTCTTCGCGTGGAATGATAATTTGGGTTCTGAAGGATAATTGGAGAGTTGAATTTGAGGGTGGCCTTGGTACCTTAGGGGACTCTGCACCAACTGTTGTAAAGGAATCAGGTGGGGGCTATGGTAACAGTGCTTTTTCTCGCAGGTTTTGAGACCAGGAGAGCTGTTGAACTCCTGTATTAATACTGTGCACTGCAGCTGTAGCGTTCGCCAGAGAAGAAAGCCCCTCTAGGTTTTGTAACATATTCTCGTGCACGGGTCTGTTCTCTCTCTGTTTGCATTAGGTTAAATACTGCTGAAGTAGACAGGCCTAATTATGGCCTTTCATTCAAGATTAATATGAAGCCATTAGGCCGGTTTATGCAACCAGGTAGCTGAGCAATAGAAACATCTAAAACAAGTGTGAGGCAACGTTGGAGGCTGAAACCATGCAATCAGCGGGCTTTCATTGTGAAAAGGCATGGGAAACACAGGAGTGAGTGCTGCCTTCATCCACTGACTTGAGACAAAACTCAGCAAAGAGCAGAGACGGCTACCAAACCCACCACCAGTCCAGCTCAGACTGGGGGCTGAGCTAAACAGGGGAGCTTGCCAATCCCAATGCCCCCATCACTGCTGTTACTCACACTTCCCTCTGCGCTCAGCAAAATAAGCTCTGGTAGCTCTTTCCCAGTGACATGGACAATTGCCCAGCTCACTGCCAGGTCCTTCTCTGAGCAGAAACACCTCAAAGAAACTTGGGCATTTTTCTAACAGCTGGATCAGAAAAGGGTAATGGCACAGCAACGCTTCTGGGAGCTCTCTCTCCCTATGCTCCAAAACATCGCGCTTACCTTTGCAGTTGTGGTTAGGTGACATGCAGGGAGATTTTCTTAGTAATTAACCGGGTCTTCACTGACTTTGCTAATGCCACCCTAGCTATTTTTTTAAAAGGAGGGATTAGGTGACATGTGAAGAGAGGCTAATTAAGAGAGAAAAATCAATTGAAGAAAAATCAAAGTCTGATTGTAAGGAAAGAAAACAGAATTTCAAGAAAGGATTTAGGAGTCAAGAGTTTACTAGACAATAATGGAATTTTGAATACATTATTGATTTGAATATTAACATTTGCTAGTAAATTATATTTAAACTGACTCTTTTATTGGTTTTAAGATAAATTTCTTTTAAAAAGCCCAGAATGCCTTTTCTCTTGAAGCTTGGAGGAAAGAAGACAGATGTACCCCCAGAGCTGAACATACACAACCACTTGAAATTTCAAGTGAACTACACTTCCATCTCCCAAGGGAGAAATACTGAAAAGGAGACACTGATATGGCAGGCATTGCATAGTGCTGCTGTGGGACCTTCCTGCCTTTCTAGGGTATGAAGGACTTTTTTGGAGAGAAATTTCTTTTGGGCAATACTGTTGATGAGTGTGAATAGATTTTAACCATTTTGAAAGTGGGAAGGAATTTGTATACTTCTATACACCCAACAGGTACCTTTGATTTCCAATCATGCTACTGTGGATGGACAACTGCAACTATTTTCAGGCAACTTTACTTCTTTTAAAGTTCAGATGGCAGAAAAGCACCAACCCCTATCCCTTCACATTTATGATTTTTATCAAGGCAGGATGCAGAAGTGCCAGGTACTTTCCAAAGAGGCAGTCCTTGCTATGTAGAACAGACATTCTTTGCTTAATACTGTCATGATTTCCAGCTTCCACTGCAAAAACACAGAACTTTCATTGTCAGGAGCTAGAGAGAGCACACGCACGCACACACACATTAGGCACTTTGTTTTATTTTGCAAAAAAAAAAAAAGAGTCTTTATATATAAACCATTTCATTCTCTCTCAAAACATTCTACAACTATACAGCTGTTTGCTCCATCATTTGCATAGGAAATACCACAATACAAAAATAAGGTAAGGGGGAGGCAAAAGAAGCAAAACAGCAACCAATTTCTGCATGTGTTTCCACGTATAAACATTTGAAGCCTTACAAAATTATTTACATCGTTTGTCAACTATTTACATTGAGAGCAACATTTCTAACTATAACAAACAAAACTATAATTTATCAAGTATATGTAAAATTGTCTTAAAAAAAAAAAAAGAGTCTATCATATACCACAAATAAATAAAGACAAACAACAGTTTTAACAAAGCTAGGTTTTCCTGCAAGACCCTTTTTTGGTATTTTGATTGTCTGTTCTAGCCTTTGGTTGACAGCTTAATATTACGGCTTGTTAAGTTCAGACACTTACTAGGTTTGTTTGGTTTTATCCTGTTGTCTGGCCAAATCCTACCTGGTCTAACCTCATCTTTGGCCCTTCATCTACGATTTCAAGGCTGAGCACGGTGGATCAAAGTCATTGTTAGCATAAAAGGGCACCATTTCATTGACTTCAGTGGAGTTTCAGCTACTTCTGTCAGCAGTAAATTTTTCCCTGCATGTGTCAATCTGAACAGTGGATTAACTAAACTGCACTGTAATTTTAAACAAAATTACTGTATCCTTTACCTTCTAGTAAATTACATCAAATATCCACATGAAACTAGACCATACTGGTGCTGAACCAGCTTACCATGTCTGTGTATGAAAACTGCATCCTAAATCCTTCTTTTTAAAGTGATACTAAGTTTAGCTTATAGTAAGAGGTTTAGCATTCTGTGTTCATTTTAACTATCCCCACTATTTTCAGCTTCCAACATTGACTTTACAATTCATTCTGCATGTTTTGCCCTTTTAAGCAATTTGAAAACAAAATCCTGCTTTGAATATTCAGTGCACACCATTGAGTTAACACGTACAAAACATCTGACTAAATTGGTGCTATTTTGAGAGGTATTTAAGTAACTTTTTTTATAAATGTGCCATGTTATCAAATGTAAAACAACTGCTTTTTCCAGATGTTTCTTACAAAACTTTTGTATTAAACCTAAAAAGCTGATTTGCATATTTACAAAATCTTTGTCATAGCAAACATGCAACACACAGAACAAAATGCTTTGTTCTATGGCTGTTTGTGAATTTTTCTACGTATTTTATATCCACAGAATGGCTTAACATTAAAAAAACCCCCCACATGTACTTAAGTATGTCCAGTAAAAACCTGACAGATTACAGTTCATGGCTTTTCCACTGTGCGCATTCATCTGCATCCTCTCGTTAATTTGTTTACTAAACATTGTCACAATAATGACAGTGCTTTGGTCAAAACACTGCAAGAGGAAAAAAAAAAATGCATAAAGCTGCAATGTGTTGAGATATAATACTTGTAAAGAGATGAAACCTGCTGACTAAAGCCATATACATCATGAAAGCAAACCAACGACCGAACACTCTGGTAATTGTGATACAGTGTCTTCCCTTTTTCTGCATAAATATACAAAATATACATTTCCAGTTTCTTTTGAGATTTCTTTTAAATGGATATGCTCAAAAATTCAACTAATTTCAGTTGTACGTCGAGAGTCAATAGGAAATTGCATAGATACAAAACAGCCTCAACCACCAGTCCAGCTCTTAGTTCTGATGCCTCTTCATGTGGAGCGCCAGGTGATCGGAGCGGGAGAAGCTCCGGTTGCAGACGGCGCACTGGAAGGGCTTGGCCCCCGTGTGCTTCCTGTAGTGGCGCGTCAGTTCATCCGAGCGGGCGAACCTCCAGTCGCAGCCTTCCCACGTGCACTTGTAGGGCTTCTCACCTGGAAGAGAGCACGGGGAAATGAACTGTCAGCTGTCGCTCTTCAGCGTGTGAGTCCACGCTGAACAGCACTGCTCTTCGATTACAAACGAGCTGATATAGCCTAACTATTCACAGCTCTATTCATCAGGCCCCAAACTAACAGCCCCTTTGTTTTTTTCCAGCAGATTTTGCTCTTGAAAATGGGATTTAACACTTCACTAAAACACACAAAATTTTCAAACATGCAGATTGGAGAGAGCTACGGTACAGAAATGCAGAGTTAAAAAACCTGCATGAGATCAAAATATGCTCCTTTACATTCACCACAGTATGAGAGGGAGTAGGGGAAAAAAAAGCAGTCTCATGTGACAATCCAGGCTGGTTTGTAACGCACACTTGCACCTTTCAAAAATGGGCAAGTTAAGTTATACAGTGCTTTTTTAAGAGGTCGGAAATGGGAAGGAAGACTTCTAAAAGGATTCTTTGCAGTGTGCAGATCTGTTCAAGAGCTTCTGATGTGTGAAGAAAGGGGCACAGTGTGTTACAAACACAATGGGGATAGTATTTCCTAAAATGTCACAAGCAATAAAAACTTGTGGTATCCTGCTTGGGGCTAGCTATATATAGGAGAAAGCACCTCCAAGTTCAAAGCACCCATTTTCAGAATGAAATGTCTTTAATCCCATGCTTAAGTAGCCGTATTTTAGAGGTGGCAAGTGCTTGCTGTCTTCAGCAGTCTACACTGACATAGGAGGAACATGGTATCTCCGAAAACTTGCTGTGTTACAGCAGCTCTGAATGCAACTTCAAAATATCCACCTAGTCTTGAATACACCAGCCCAAGCACCTGAAATGTTCGCATTCATCCATTTCAGAACTCGAAATACAGTATTTTAAGCATGCCTACAATTTACAGGTGTTTGTTGAAATGGGAGAAATATGGAGTCACACAACCATGACAACTTCTGTGTCAAACCAGAATTTTACACGGGTACGTGCACCTGCCCAAGAGCTTGTGTGGGCATGATGTCACCATACAAGCAAGCTTCATTTAAATAAAGAGGTAAAAGTTTGGCGTTGTTTGACAAAAACACCTTTCAGTTGGGAGAGTGAAATGCTATTTATATATTTTATATTAATTTTACCCACTTGGCAAGAAGAGAAAGAAAACCGAGTGTATCAAAGCACTTGGCAGTAGCTTCATCTGGAGCAGTAACTGACCAAAGCTGAGCTTTTCAAACAGTTCTTTCTAAACCATCTTACAGATCTTCTACATCTCCACTGGTCCCAAACCTTTACCCTGACAGCAGTGTCAAGTGCCTCCTACTTTTCCCTGTTTTATCACCACACAAGCACATGGAAGGAAGACAGAAGCCAGTATCCTGCAATCAGTGTTTATTCTGCATCAGTTATGCTGGTAACACCACCTGTGAAGCTCCAAAACATTACTTCAGAGGCACTTACTTATCATGCAGATGAAATTATGAAACTGTTTCTGTCTGGGAGTTTCTACCGCTTTGTCTGATCAACTAGCAACTTTTCTACCACTGAGTGCAGAACCAGCCCTTTACTCATAATGGGGATGTGACTTTGTACTGGCAGGTGTTGTCACAACCAGAACCAGACCTTTTCAAGGAAAACTAACCACCCACCCACCCACCTAACAATCTCTTTGCATAAACAGCAGCTGTGATTTATTGAAATCATGCAATCATTTATTGAAATCATAACAACCCTTAGGAAAAACAAGAGCTCAGTATCACCTCTCACAGAATTTGTAATTATCTGGTGGATCACAAATCAGAACAGAAATCATCACAGATTTCTGTCACAGCTGAATTTACTCTGAGTAAATTCTGAACTTACTCAGAGTAAATTCTGATGCTGATTAAGACTGGAATGCTCTATCATACAGGATTCTTTTCTGCACCGTGCAACACATACTGTAGTCTAAAATACAGATTTCATGCAAACCCAGTGTGTAAAGCTTTTCTAACACCAGTGAAGCTGGCTGAAACAACACATTTGGTCTTCACAGCAGAATGACAGGAAAGGTCCCTATTCAGTGAGGGATATTTTGCACTGTACAGATGATCCTGAATGTATTTTAACTGGGTTATTAATGGAGGCTGTAAAAGCCTGTGTTGCTGATCCAAAAGCATAGCAGCAGGGAGATGATCTTTGAACACTGTGTTAAAACTCACGTGCACACACAGAGGTTACACAAAAGCATTACTCCTGTATTTGAACCGTCTTAATTTAGAGCCAGTGTATTTATTTCTTCTCCTCCTTCCTTTTTCCTTTTCTCCCTTTTGGCTTTAAATTCTTCTTTAAAAGTCTTCACTCAAAACTGCCACATTACACTTGACGCTGAATTCACAGTCCTGTGAGCCCAAGACCCTCACTGCCCAGACAGAGCACATACAGTCAGGCCTCTACCTACTCCAAATGCTTCCTCTTATGTTTTGCAGACTTATACAAGGAATGACAGAGAAGGTAAAGAGGGCAGGAAAATAGCACTGGCTAACAAAAGCCTAGGAATATCCAGACCGGACTGGAACGGGCACCTGGAGATTAAAATCTGTTTCCAAGTCTGGCACTGAGGAAGTATGAAGTACACGCAACTTTCACCGAGTGTCGGACTGTGCTGCACTGTAAAAGCAGCCTCAAAGCTGTCCTGCGTAGGTGGTACCTGACCCTGTCAGAGTCCAAACAACAACAAAAAAAGCTGTCCCCCGTTAAAACTTCTCCTAACACGCAAGCAGTGTCAGCAGGTGTTGTGAAGGCTCCTGGCAGAGGAAGTGCCGGCAGTCTGGGCAGTAATCCCTGTGCCCTGCTGGGTGCCATAGCGTCCCAGTCAACGTTGAGTCCCACAGCCAGACCCCCCATCAAACTCCAGGGCACTCAACTTTGTAGAGACACTGTTTAAAAACTCACCACACTGTCATGGTCACTTCACTGCCTGCCACAGCCACGAATCCTCCCGGGCAACAGTGTTGCTCCGGGGAAAAGCTCAGGCAGTGCCATGCAGAACAGCAACGCTCCTCCTTGCTGCCAGACTTCTGCAGACCTAAGCTAAACCAAGCGGTGCTCAGGAGATGAGCAGAGGCAACGAGCTGGTGCCTTACCCAGATTGTTTTAATAGTGTTACTTTTATGTACTGGAAATTAAAGCCAGAACGCTGCTTTTAACCCCTGCTTTGGCCAACAGCGAGAACTGGAAAATATATTTTTAGTGCCAGTGTAGAGGCCCGGATTATTTTGAATAAATCCTAGGGGTAAAATACTGAATATCTATGTTTGTAATGCTAGTTTCCGTTGGAAAGTTCTATTTAAGAACTGAATCAATTTCAAATGTTTTCCTTTTGGGCAAGGAGGAAGGGGGGTAAAAAAAGTAGGTGGAGATTAATTTTCACTCCTTTAGAGCAAGCAGAAGAACAACGAGCTGGTAGTGTTTCCTCTCTCTCAACCTATACACATGCTTTTTGTCATTTAGCAGAAATAAGAATTTGGTTTAAGTTCCTGCAAGCAAGGGAAAAAGAGTCTCACATATTTTCTGAAGCGATCCTACTTCTTTGCTGTGCTGACTTTAAAGCTCTGAGAAATCTGGGTTGAAGACTTACTTTTTAAAAAAGCAGGTATACACAACAAGGGACACTGAACTCTTTATCCACTGTTTTTGTTGGCTACATAGTAATGTAAGATTTGTTTACTTTAATGATTGTGCGAAATACAGGAGCTGTAAAGTTTCAAAAGTATTTGGTTTTCCTCCAGCAATTTAGGGCTTCTATAGGGTGTTAAACCAAGAATGCCACTGGTCATCAAATACGAGGGCAGTACGGCTCGGTTACTGGAACACGATCGTGGTATCAAACAGATATTTCACTGTAAAAGCAAGAAAACAGCTAACTCCTCCACTTCAGGGGAGCTTCCACGGGATTTGTTAGAATGTCAACACTGTTCAACTAAAACACCATGGAGGAAGCTGGTACCGATTTCCAGCCAAATAGCACACTCCAACCCTTTCTTCCCAAGCCAGAAATATTATACACAGCACTTCTGGGAAACAGAACTGCTTTCCTTTAAATTATACTTCAACAGGATAGGGATTTCATAAGTTTAATTGGATTTCTGCACAACCTCCTTCCAGTATCAATGATTTAAAATATTTTGCTAGGCTTATACATCACAAAATATATTTTTAAGTTCTTGAGCTCTTAACATGTATCCATTCTCCAGTTTTAAAAAAATATATTTGTGGAGCATAAGAATGAGACTTGTATTTGAGCACAGAAATTTTAAGCCCTAATGTTTAGTTTGGAAAGTCTTTTAAAGAAAGCACGCAGCAAGAGATAAGGGAGTTTAACCTGAAAGGAGACTATTTTGCTTCCAAAGTGCCTATTTGTTATAAAAAAATTATTCATAATGCTGTGAAATTACAAGGATGTCAAAAAGATGTTTAGAAATCCACATAAAACATGCTATGCTAACCAGCCACCTCAACAGATAAAATCTCCCCTGGCAGATCCCATGGTTCGGGTTTCTTATCAATACCACAAGAGAGTGGTCTGGACCAGTAAAGCACACACACTGTGTTGCCTCTTCTCCCTTTAATTTCTCTTCTTCTGATTCAGTTGTGTCAAAATGCACCAGTTGCTTTCCTAACATTTAATTCCAGTTGCTGGCAGTGACCCTCATGGCCATGCTCATTTGGGTAAGGCACAGTGCCACCAGTGGGGGGGTGACGGTCATTTTGAAGACACCCTGTATCTTCAACACGCAGCCTCTGTTCAAGAACATGTTTCTGTTTAAAATTGTTTGGAAAAAACAAGTCACTGACAGCCTCCACTATTGACGAATCTCCCCATTAACAAGAAAATAAGCTTCCTTATTTCACCAAAGAGTTTTATGACTTTATTTCTGCAATTCACTGCTAGGACGGCTTTCTTTAAAAATAAAGTTGTAAACAGAGAGGGCTGGATTTTCAAACCTAAAGTTAGGTAACTCTACTGGTATGCAGAAATCCAAATACAGGTATTACACCAGCCAGTGCCTGCAACTTCACTTGTTTCCTATCAGAAATTTCTGTCAGAGCAGCGAGTTTGGAGCTTTCTTAAGGAATGAAAAGTAGCACACTTTTCAGAGACTCCAAAATGACAACACCCGATTACAGCTCATAAGGGTATAAAAGTAAAAAGACAGCCCCCCCCCCCGAGTCTTGCCATCATTTTAATATTACTTGTGCTTATTATTTCTAGTGGCAAGTGGTTGGCCTTAAAAATATTCAACTAGGTGTGATAAAATTGTGGCAGGCAAAGCCAAAGTTTCTGCACCAAAACTGCACCAGTTATGTACATAACCTTTATTGTGCTCAGCTTTAAAACAGATTATTAAAAAGATTTATGTTGTCTCAAAGCTTTCTGGTGCATTTGTTTTCAAAATTTTCACATGTTAATGTCCGTTGTCTTAATTCCCTGACATGCTATAGCCTCAAATTTTAGAAAAAATAAGAACAAATGAAATGTTTTAGTTTGCTTGAAATAGTGTTTCTCTAGCTCACAGCACCAGAGTTTTAAACTCAGACTGGGTGACGGGACCTGAAGGCAGTTACTTGGGTGTATGTCTGCAGGCATTCAGAAGATTTTTGCTCCCAATCAGACTTTCCTTCTGTTATTGACAAAGTGCTAAGTGCTGTAGTCATCATTAACAGCAGCTTCTTGGCCAGTTTTTGGTTTGGGGTTTTTTGAGAAAGAACAGAAAGCTGAATTTTCAAAATAAATAATCCCTCAGGTGTTTAAAAGCTCTTTAGTGCACTAAAATTCTCAGTTGTCCAAGATGGAGACGGATGAGAGGGCTGATAGCGCACAAGATACATCCAGCTTATTCTGTGAGTGACAAAACAAGTTTAGTCCTTGAAACATCCATCCATAAATGATATGAATGAGCACCATATGCTGCACACTTTTAAACGCAATAAAGTCTCTGCCTAACATAGTAGTGGCTTAAGGGGGACTATTAAACACTACTTCACAATGAAACAGCATTTTAAGGAATTTTGTAACAGAGAGCTTTGAGCTCAGCACAAAGTCCGATCACTGATAAATGAAGCATGAGCAGGAACAAAAGATAACTGACCGGTGATCAAAGAGGACAGTGAAAAGAATTCACTTTCTGACTACAGAGGTGCAGAAGGCATTACCTTCTCAGCACTCCCACCAGTGCTTGAAGCACACTTATTTTGCTAAGTGTTGTCTTACGCAGTTCAAGGATTAGTGGGGAATCTTGACTGGCCTGTGCAATGGTTTATTTTCTTTCTGGTATAACATTCTGTCTTAACAGAGGTGGTCTCTCTTCAAGGAGATATGCAAACAAAGAGGAAAGGAATTTTTTTTTAAGTAGGTTTCTAAGAAATCCATGCCATTTGGGGTGCACGGCTGTGTCTACACATCCTGTGCTGAAGAACACATTTCCTCACCTATGCCTGGTACAAGAACAGCTCTTTAGCTCTCTCACCAGTAACACTGGCTTTTGTACAGTCAGATAAGAGGCGCTCTTAAAATGGAATTTATTAAACACATACTGTAGACTTCCAGATTTCCATCTACTGTATGCATACACACACCAAAAGAAAAAAAAAATTAAAGCAATACATTAAAGCTATTTTAACTCAAAGCAAAGCACTGTACACTTGCCAAAATCAAAGGTTTTAATATGTCCTTAATCAGAGTTGTTGGAGATCCCTGAATATAAATAATGCAGCCTGACAGGACAGGAATGCTGCTACCAAGATACTCAGACTAAACTAGGACATTACTTAAATGTTTCTAATCTTTCACCAATGGGAGGTGCAGGTCATCTAACAAACAACAAGCAACTCACTACCCTGGCTGGAACCAGGAGTCAATCATCCCAGTCAAGCCTCAGAAATTAATTACAATAAGGAATTGTCTGATCAAATAATGGAAAGTTTTAATCACTGGCAATTGCTGCGAATCTCGCGACTATATTAGCCTATGTAGGGCGGTCTCAAAATGAACTATATTTAAAGCCGGTCTCTTAGGTCAACAGTTTCCTTATCAAGAATCAAATATCCTGGAACTGAAGTTTAATCCTCTCAGGGAGCAATTGACAGAAACAACAGTTTTTTTAAGCTTTCATGCTTAGAGGGACTTTCTAGGCTTTTAATCAAAAAGAAAATATTAGGCTTTTCCTTTCAGTATCTAAAATCTAACAGGAATACCCTCACCTGACACCTTGGAATTTAATTCCTGTTTCATAAAAGTTGTATGCTGGATGCCAATGAGAATGATCAGTAATATTTAAATAAAATTTAGGTTTATGCTGCCAAGATTTCTCCCTCTTTTGTGCAGCACATTCAAACACTTCTCATTCAGCTTATGACTGCAGATAAAAAACCAGATCAATTATTCTCAAGGCCTGCGATCATTCATGAAGTGTTTGAAAAAAACGCATTATTTTCCCTTAAACTGTGGTTTGCACAGGAAAATAATGTACTTCCATTTCTCACACAGGCAACTAATGGATTTAGCAGAATTCATAAATAAAAGATACTAACATACCCTTCAGCAGTGTCTAGCAACACTGCACTTTAATGCACTTTGTCAACAGTTTTATTTAACTCTCTTCCACTTTTCCTTATGGTCTCTATCAATGATGGCATTTACTGACAGCTCCTTAATCTATGCAACTGACTCATCTAACAGGTCAGAGAAGCTGGATCTGCACAGAAATATTACTTAATTGCTGTTTTCACGATTTCAGGATGAGGTTTGCTATGTCCATGCAAGGCTGCAGCCACGATCAAAGCAGATTCTTTTGGGGCCTCCATTCCTCATTTGCGCACCATGAGTGAAATCCCTCACCAAAGTCTCGGTAGGATTTGAGTTGATACATGTTTTCCCAACATGCTTTTCTTCCAGCAGGAGCCCAACTACTTCTTGTCTTCCCTTCTGGACCAGGGGCATCCTGAATTCCTGGGCAAATAGCACCACCTTTAAAAAGTGTCCCTACGCAGGTATGGTGAACTCAAGAGTGCCGAGTCCCAGGGACCGCTGAAGTCTACTGCTTACAACTGGTTCTAATTCTGATATACCGTCTGTCTAATTCTAGATCTATTGAGGCAGAGATCTAAAATAAAATAAAACGTTTAACACCTTGAGGAACCACACAAGTCAGCAGCTGTTCCATGCCTATATAAACATTTGAAATAACCAGGGACAGTAGAAGTATTTTGAGTGCATCTCATTAGAGAAATGCCATTTCTCTTGAGTTATCTCGGCTTCCACTTCCCATCACCAAACACAAGCTAGATCTATAGATAGAGATGAAATAGTTCTGCAGTTAATGCTAGAAACTATTAATGGCAAGCCCACCATGTGACCAGAGAACATGCCTGTACAAAGACTCTGTATACAGAAAACCAGTATGCAGCTGGAAAATGTCCTCAATGTGCTTGCCTTGATGTGTTCAAAACAATCACAGATTTCCCTCTTAAAAACATACACAATTCTGAAGTGTGCAGCCATCCACATTAATAATAAAACCCCCCTGACCCTGGAGCCAGCTGCTCTGCAGCATTACAGGTAGCGTACAGGTATGGTGCTCCCGGTGCCTGCACAGCAAACAGTCAACATCCACATTCCAAATGTCTGGCATATAAAGAAATCTAAAGGGATACATTATAGGATTGCTGTTTCTAAATGATTACTTGATATATCTAGATAGATAAGATAGATAGATAGATATGTAAATACTCAGATGCCAGAAGAAGAACGGACTGAAGTTTACCTGCAATACGCAAGTACTTTTCCCTGGGATCTGGCACGTTTCAATTTGGACATACAGCTGTTATGCCGTAGCTTTCAGGTGGCTTTGCTGCTGAACAGCCCGCGATAAATGTGCAACCCCCTCACACAATATATACTGCAGCTGCACAATGCCGGCTACGAAATGAAACTTGTTCCATGACGAATAGGTAAAATTATTTTAAAAGAAAATCCCTGCTTCAAAAGGTCAAAAACCCAACCTCTTTTGAAAGTTGTTCCAATAGGTACTTTAAAATACTGAATACGATTTTACCTGTTTCAGAAGCAACTATCAAATTCACGTATCATACTGAAGTGTTTTAAGGTATTAAAATGTACCGCACATCTGCTCCAGAACTGCATGGAAATGGACAAAAAGTGTTCCGTAGCTTTTCAACACTTGAGTCTTTGTTCATATTCTGTTTTGGGGTTGCCAGTTCACCAACTAAAATTTATTTCATCATTAACAAATGCTAAAGCCTTACGTAGGGAAAGAAAAATGTGTGCCTAGTTCAGCAACTGGTACAAATACACAACCCTATCTTAGCTCTTAACGGGAATACTGGATTCCTGATCAACAGCAAGAGTCTAGTGTAATTACATTAAATCAGCATAACTATATCACTTTATACCACCTGACTTGGTGTAAGGTAAACAGCTTGGGAACACCTAAGAAGAAAAATATATGGGATTTTCCTCTTGCCCATTTTCTATAGTTTTGTTTAGATGTAATTTATGAAGTCTGACAGTGTGTTCATATCTGAACTGAAAAAAAATAGACTACAGCCTACAGTCCATCTATCAAAAGTAACATTTCCTTTAGGTTTGTTCCCAAAGAAAATCTACTAAACCCAGGGAAAGCCTTTCAGAAGAGAAAGGCTGCTAAATAAATACTGTGAAAAGGCTGAGATTTTCCAATACAAAAGGAAAACCATAAGGTCTGTCTTGACTTTTAATGGCAGACAAACTTTGCTGCAGGCTCTTTTATTTTAAGATGACAGATTGCTGAGAAGGGTGGGGACTGGTTGGGATGGGAGAGAGACTGCAGCCAATTTTAAAAGGTATTGTTAAGAAACTAAGAATAAGGAGAGAACAACTTCAGTGGTCCATGATTACTAAAGAACGGGTTTAGCCAGATAAACAGGTCTGCCATCCCTGAGGGGATTTGAAAGAATATCACACACAACTTTATTAAAATGGATTACGTGACATTTGCTTTAGACTTTGAAGGTAAAAGCTTCACAAAAGTCCTTTAAAAATGTTTTAAAACTAAAAAATCAAAACTTATTAGTGCTGTATAAATTCACAGTTCTAGGGGATGGGATGCACAGAGGCCCACACCCTAATTTAGCCCTCAGCATCGAGCCCTTTGGAGATAACAGCGAGATTCCCTTGCACTCCTGGGGGAGCTGAGCAACTTCACGTTTCCCTGAGTTTGCACCGAACATTCCTTTATCGATCAAACGTTAAGTCAGAGATCTGGCTCTTAAAACACACTTCAGCCGTATGTTAAGGCAGAGATCAGAATCGGTGCTGGAAATCTTCAAGTATGAAGTGAATATTCAAGAGAGTTAAACTAATCCAAACTCTGAAATACTGCAGGTAACAGGATACGGACTCACATTCTTGCATGTAATGCACGCTTTAGACAGTTTATCCCTTCATTCACCTCCCCAGAAGACCCTTTGTATTACAGACCTGCTTAAGTTCACTAGATTTTT
Source organism: Falcunculus frontatus (assembly GCA_013398115.1). NCBI lineage: Eukaryota > Metazoa > Chordata > Aves > Passeriformes > Falcunculus > Falcunculus frontatus. Next base: position 658,027 of record VZRV01007662.1, read on the forward strand.
TTCTAAAACAACATTCTTGTTTCCATGAATACATCAGCTCCTCTGACCTTTGCACATTTATCCACATTTCTAGGTAAAAAAGTGAAGGCAACAATAAACATTAGTGACCCTAAGCAATATATGCTAGCAATGAGGTATGCATTTCTATGCATACAAGAACTTTCTAAACCCTGAAGTCATTACTACTCAAGGTACAGAAAAAGATATAAATTGATTTAAAAAAGGAAAGCGTTCATTTCAAATGCTGACTATGTAATGTTAATGTTTAGACTAAATCTTTGCTTTTATCTCTCTTCCTAGTTATTTTATAATAGCAATCAAGATAATTAAAACTGGTATTTAGTTCCTGGCTGAAGTGTGCAAATGGAAGTCGTACACTTAAATTTACAGATTATTTATTAAAGGGGGATTCTACTCTCTGACACTACTCAGATTTACAGCCTCATGAAAATATTCCTTTCTTACTAAACTTGCTGCTAGTGAGTGATTATATATTAACCATATTTTTAACGGTGTTGGTGTTTAGTCTGGTACTAATGCAAAACAATAATCTTCTACGGTTGCTTTTAATTTTTCACTGTACAACACAGGTAACTTTCATTTCAGAAAACAAGATTTCCTTAGTAACACTTAGCCTGGACATACTCAACTTCTTTACAACAATCTAACAATCCATTTATAACAGCTGCTGAACAGAAGGCCTTGTTTCCATAGAGATAGTGAAACATTTTGTTAGATCATAGCTCAGGTCAAGTTTTGATTCAAGCTTAGGTGAAAACTCACCCCTTGAACGGCACAGCCGTAGCGCTGACAGTCCGCTTCAATAACAAAGTTGCTTGAACTGTGACTCATGTTTTGCTCCGATTCTAAGCCCATGCATAAAAGAACTGGGGTTCACACTCGCTTCTAGAAACAGGAGTTGCAGCCCTCTCACTTCATTTCTTTCTTTCTACAAAATCAGTCATGTGCTTTTCACTGATTTAGCATGAGTGGTTCTGTACCAAGATCGCAGCAAAGAACTGTCCTGAGCACTTTCAGGTGTGCTGGTGGTGAGCTACGTTTGTCTCCTTCTCTCCTTTTCTCCTTCTTCCTGCCACCTCAGTAGGTGAATGCTTGGGAAGAGCATCTGGGGCAGTTCTACCTCCCAACCACTGTCTTCAGCACCCACAGCTCCTGCACCCACACACAACCAACACCATTCCCCAGCTCGGCTTCTCACGGACCCAGAAACAGGGACTGCCTCTGTAGCTGCAGGCAGCATTTGATCAGGGTACAAAAAACAAGTGTGACACACTGACACTTTTAATTTTCTCCATTTTCATGTCTTTCCCTGACAGAAAAAAAAATTTAAAAATTGAAATGATGTCCTTTTTTCTTTTTAAATAAACATGGAGAACTACTTGTCTTTCAAAAAGATAATAAAGCCCACTTAATGCCAAGGACGAAGTAAACAGACATATCTTGGGAGTTTTCATGACGTTTCTGAAAAATTCTAAGATTAAATAATTCTAAAAGGTCAGAGAGAAAGCCCAAGCCAGAAAATTCTATCTACTCAGATAAATCTTCAAAAGTAGAACATGTTTACCATGTTTAAATCACTATTCGGGGGGGAAAAAAGATCTTTTTTTTAATCTTTTAATGGCATTTTACACTGGAAAGTTTCCATCTACTTTATTGTCAGCTATTATGAGTTCCTTTGAGGTTTAAGTAAATTGCATTAATAGAAGAAATTTTACTTCTCATTGACCAATCCTCAAATATTTTGTAGCTGAATTGCCAGTCTGTCCACACCACTCTAGAGCACACAGGAAGAAGCTGGCAGAGCCAGCGTGCTTGCTTTTTCAGAAAACGCGTCAGCCACGGATGAACGAGAGACAGCGAGAGAGTGAGTACATACCTGTGTGAGTTCTCAGGTGCGCTTTTAAGTGAGAAGACTTTGTATAAACTTTTGTGCAGCCTAAAATAAAAAAGAACCAAAAAAAGCAAAGAGGCTTCAGTAGGGAGAAAAGAAACACTCCCCACTGCGTTTAAACTTCCCTCATTCAGTGCTGGGGTACTATCTGGACACATTTAAGTTTACTACTTTCTGGCATCATCTTTGCCATTTAGAAGTAAAATTTTATACAGAACACTCCTACAGATATGTTGCTTTACACAGAAAAGAGAAAAACATGTATGTTTCTGGTAGACTTACTGCTTTACAATGTATTACATAGGCAAATACCTGCTGCAATCTATGTACAGTAACACCTGCTACATAAATCAACAACTTAGCGGGGGGGATTATTTTTTAAAAATTTCCAAGAGGACTTGATCAAGCCAGACTTCGTGTCATCATCACCCAGGGCTCAACATAACTCTTCCACTGGGCATTTATCATGCGGAACACCAAATGGGTGATATGGCACCAAGAGTTATGTTGGTAAATGGAGAGCAGCAACTTCTCTTTGCGCTACAACGGGTGTGCATGCCTCGTATCTGGGATCACATTCTACATGGAGGCACACTTTATAGTCAGGTCCCTCTCCCCCTTCAGTGTAGAAGGCAATCCATCTGTGGACAATTTTCAGAGATGGTTTTAATGGATTTATGAGGCCAGCTGAATCTCCTGTTCGTAACAGGGAAAAATGGCTGTGGCCTTGGCCACTGGGAGCTGAAATTATTCTTGCACTGCCAGAAAATTCAAACTGAGCTGTACTGCCCTGAACAAACCGAGCCTCTGCTCCATCTCGGATATTGGACAGTCACATTGACTTACACTAGCAAAGGCCATAATTTTTATTTTTTATTTTCTATAGAGTCCAAATTTTGTAACATGGTTAAATAAGCTCCAGAGAATGACAAATGACATGAAGAATATCTATTATTTAAAGAATGTGGGAGTGTTCCACTCAAAATAAAGCAATAACGAAGACAAATTCTACTCAGACGAAAAACTTTTTGGTTCTCCCCAGGTGTAGACCACAGCTAAAGAAAACCACTTATACCTCACCAATGATCATTGACACTTTTTTTTTTACTGCAAGCGCTGGGATTTTCTGGCACAGATTGCTTACCTGGGTAGTCACAGTAGTGGATACGTCTTTTCTCCAAATCTGGGTTACTTCTCCTGTTGTATCTGACAGGTTGGATGTTCTGCGGGGTTATGGGCAGAGTCGCTGGTAAATTCGGGTTGTGAATTGCCAGCTTGGATGCTATAGTTGCAGCGTATGATGGAGGAGGGGTTAAATTCTGCAGCATCTCTGCTTGTCTGTCTGGACTTCCAGGCTCTGAGCTGGGGGGCGAAGGAGGGAAGTAAGTGGCCTGCTGCTGCAGAAACTGGTTTGGCATGGTATAGGTACAGGGGGGGATGCCCTGGAACTGTTTCATCGCAGTCTGTGGGACAGCCGAGGAGAGAGTGTTAAGGCCCGCCATGGCTGAGGGCATGGAGACATTGTTAAGGGAGTCCATCACGGCTGCCTGAGGAGTGGTGTTGGGCATGTCTAAATCCGGTGAGCTCAAGAGCTGATACAATTGGCCTTGCTGGGGCGTGATGGAAAGATGGACATCTGGTGTAGGAAGCTCCTGCTTGATGAAAATGTTGTTCACATCAGGAGTTTGGTGGGAGCTGAAGATGCTGGTAAATTCGGGGAGGGCCTGAGTGGGAGCAGGGGCAGGGGCAGGGGCAGTAGTTTCATTCTGGTGACTGAAGATGGTGACCGGCTCTGTCTTGATGTGGGTTACACAGGGTCGCTGAGATTTGTACAGGCCAGTTCTCAGGTGGCTGATGTCGGGCAGGAAGACGTTCATGTTGATGCTGTAAGGCAACCCTTCACTGTCAGTGAAAAACTGGTCGACAACCGAGGCACTGTCTCTTCTGTATTTCTTATGTTCAGGGATGACGGGAACAGGCGGGAGCTGGGGTGCCAGGTATTTCTCCATTTCACATCTTGTCTACAAAGACAAAACAGACCATAATCCACATGATTTGTTACCAGCTAAGAAAGATGATGGCATCCAAGTCATGTGAGGCTTTACAAATAAAAGGCAGTACTGTTCAGCCAGCCCCAAGGTACTTATGGAGGAAGCTATGAACGCTCACACTAATGAAAACCTGCTTGATTTTACAATCAGCACACTGATCAACATCATCAAGGACAAGGAGATAAAGTCACGGCACAAGCCGTTCACACATTAAGACCAATCTGATGTTTCAGCATACACAAACTTTTCATCTTTTATGCCTAAAAGACAGTGTGAGGTGCAGAAGTGACAGGCGCTGTGCCTAATCTGCAGATCTCCTGCTCTGGAATTCACTGCTGGAGCAGGGTGACTGCCTATCTGTTTCACCCGCTTCTCTTTGAAATGCTAACTGTAAAAGTCACATCCTCAGCTGGCTGTTTGAATACTAATACTTCAAATAATGTTTATATATATATATTCCATACTTCCACGATTTTTCATCCCTAGAAGAACGGTATTTAATTAGATATATGACACCAAAGTGTAAAGTTATTAATAATATTGAATAAAAAGAAGACGGGTTGACACATCAGAGTACTCTTTGTGTAAAGTGTCTCCAGGACTACACTTAAACCAATAATAATCTATGCAGTGTATAATTGGCTAACAGCGTGATAAACATGTCCCTATCCATGCCTCGGTTCTCGGAGAGCTCTTTAATTACTGGAAAATCATCCTCTTAGCACAGTAGTGCGAGGGAATCCGTGGGTGGCTGGAGCCCTATACATTACTGGTGTACAGTCATCGGCAAAACATTTATCACGCACTCTCCAGTGGGCAAATGCTACATTCCCCCCTGACCTGTCAAGAGAGCGCTCATACCAGACCCGTTTAGCACCCCGCAAGCGAAAGCAGCTGACAAACAGCAACTCTGCCCGAAAGTGGATTTCAGGACCTTTCTTCAAAGACCCCCGGTAAACACCACAAACAAACAGAGCCGCCTTCCTGTCCCTTTGATCTGGATCTGCCCCGACATGCCAGGCTACTTTTTCCAGCTCTTGTTTACGAGTCGAGGGCAGCTCGCTTTGAAGACGGGGAGTTATTTACTCGTTGGGGAAGACACCACCGAAAGGCAGCGCCCGACAGAGCGCTGCCCAGCACCGGGGCTCCCTTCCCACCGACCCGGGGGACGCCGGTGCCTCGCAGGGCGCGGGGAGCCGCCCTTGGAGCGGGCACCGTCCGAGGGCCGGAGCCCGGCTGCGGTTGGCACCTTCCCGCTTTTAGCTCCTCCACCTGTTTGCCTGCGGATCCGCTCCCAAATAGCCTCCTGGGACAGGCACAAAGTCCTGGGAAGTCCCCCGTTACCCGGTGCGTCCTGTGCTCTCGCCCCCCGTCCCCCGAACATGACTCCCTGCGTGGGCGAGGAGGACAGGCGGCCGCTCTAATTCTGCCGCCGGGCAAGTGCGAAGGCAGCAGCTGTAGCTTTCAACACACCCGCGGGGGCAGCTCCGCTCCCCCCGCCGCCCCGGGACGGCCCGGCCGCCGCCTCCGGAGCCTGCACCCCGCCTCGGCCCCGGCCGCCTCGCCGCGCTCCGCCGGCGGGAACACGGGAGNCGCTCCGCAGCGGCCGCTCCCGCCGGGGCGAGGCGCGGTGGCCGGGGGTCTGTGCGGGCACCGAGTGCCCGGCGGCGGGCTGTGAGCGGTGCCCGCTGCCTACCTGCACCATCTCCTCCGCCGGCAGGGTCGCGCCGCCGCCCCCCCCCCCCCCCCCCCGGCGCCGCTGCTGCGGCGGCGGCGGCGGCTGCTGCTGCTTCAGGTCCTCTCCGGGGAAGATCGCTGCCTCCCGGGCCCCCAGCACGGGCTTGAGCTGCGCGAACACCGGCTCCTCGGGCTGCTGCACGGGCCCAATGCGGGCGCTCATGGTCAGCACCCTGGTGGCCATGGGGCTGGCGGCGGGCGCGGCGCGGACGGGCTGCCCGCCCCGGCGTAGGGCAAGTGACCCGCGGGCGGCTCCGGGAGGGCGGGCGGTGGCTACTCGTGCGCTCACTCCCCAGGAGCACCAGCCCAGAGCGCATCCACTCCGGTGTCGTCAATGCCTCCGCCTGTACCTGGCCGCGGGTATCTACCCGGTGACACACGCCCGCCTCTATTTCACCCTACTCCACCCCCGGCCCCCCCTATACCCCACCCAGCTCGGAGAGGGGGCTGGCCCTGCCGCCCGCCCTGCCTACGGAGAGCGCGGGCAGCTCCTCCCCGCCTCCCGGCCCGGCCCGGCCCGGCCCGGCCCCGCAGCGGCGGCACCGACGAGCGCGGCGGCGGAGCGGTCCCGATCCCGATCCCGGTGCTGGTGCCGGTGCCGGCTCCGGCAGGGCGGTATCGCCCGGCAGCAGCCGGGGAGCGGTGCCCAGCGCAGAGTCCCCGGGAAGGAGCGGCCGGCGCGGCGCTCGCCTCGGAGTGGAAGCGGGTTTTCAGCAAGTGCGGCGCTCCGCCGAGGCTTCTCTCGTGCTTTTACTATTATTTATAGTCTTGTAAAGAAGCACTGCTAATGTGGGCACTTTAAAACAACTGTCTTGTCCTACCTTTCATCTTCAAAAGGGTTTTAAAGGCAGTCATTCAGATTTATTATTTTTTGTCCTGAAGGCAACTCGTACTGGAAACTTGCTGCTAATAAATATCAGCCCAGCAATATACATCCCCGCACCCCTCCCTCCCGTACGCTGTGATAATGAAGTTTTTCAACATTTTACAGAAGTAGCGCAGAGGACAAGGAAGAAGACGGGTAGAGGAAAAGAGGTAGCGATGATT